>CM046342.1:30464331-30897646 GCA_025403435.1 Artocarpus heterophyllus | reverse complement strand
TCTAGAACAGCTTTCGTCACCCTCGGCAATAACTGGAACTGCAAGACGCTCCCGGAAGTACAACGATCCATCTGCATGCACGCTCCATTCCTCGAACTGCTCTCCGTTCTGAATCCGCGACCAAATCCCTTGCAAATGTCGATCCTGCCACTGACTTTGCTTCACCGTCCGAATAAGAGCTGGAGTCACTTCCACATGATATAACGAAACTCGATCACCATCTTCATGATACAGTAGCCGATACTCACTCACTGTCGCATCCCTGCTCCAGTCCTCAAAAATCAAACAAGCGAGAACCCCTGAAGACTTCCTGCTAAGCGCATCCGCGACTGCATTAGCTTTCCCGGGATGATACTGCAACGCGAAATCATAATCCTCCATGTACTCCACCCATCTGCGCTGCCTCAAGTTGAGATCCCTCTAAGTGAACAAATGCCTCAAACTCTTGTGATCGGAGAAGACCTGAAGCGATGCTCCATACAAATAACACCTCCAAATCTTCAGCGCGTAAATCACCGCTGCAAGCTCTAAATCGTGAGTAGGATAATTCTGCTCGTGAGGTCGTAGCTGTCTTGATCCGTACGCAACTACACGTCCATGCTGCATCAACATGCATCCAAGTCCGCGCCCTGAAGCATCCGCATAAACCTCATACGGCTCGTCACTGCTAGGTATAATCAACACTGGAGCTGAAGTCAACCGGTTCTTCAATTCCTGAAAAGCAAGCTCACAATCTTCATCCCACTCAAACCTGACATTTTTCTTGATCAATCTCGTCAACGGAGCAGCAATCTTCGAAAAGTCCTTTACAAATTTCCTGTAATATCCAGCAAGACCTAAGAAGCTACGAATCTCCGCTACATTCCTTGGTCGTTCCCATTCCAATATAGCTTCAATCTTGGACGGATCCACTAAAATACCATGCTCCGAGATGACATGACCCAGAAATTTGACCTCAGTCAACCAGAACTCACATTTTTTCCTCTTAGCATACAACTGGTGCTCCCGCAGAGTCTGAAGCACGATCCGAAGATGCTGCTCATGCTCCTTCCAAGTCTTAGAATACACAAGAATATCATCGATGAACACGATCACAAACTGATCCAGATACGGCCTAAATACCCTATTCATCATATCCATAAAAGCTGCCGGAGCATTCGTCAACCCGAAAGACATGACCAGAAACTCGAAGTGCCCATACCGAGTCCTAAAAGCTGTCTTGGGAATATCCTCTTCCTTGATCCTGAGCTGATGATAACCTGAACGCAAATCAATCTTCGAGAAGTATCGCGAACCTCCCAACTGATCAAATAGTTCATCAATCCTAGGCAAAGGATACTTGTTCTTCACCGTAACACGATTTAGCTGCCGATAATCCACACATAACCTGAGAGTCCCATCGTGCTTCTTAGCAAACAAAACCGGTGCTCCCCACAGAGATGTGCTATTCTGAATATATCCTTTATCAGCAAGCTCCTGAAGTTGCTTCCTCAATTCCTTCATTTCTGCTGGCGCCATCCGATAAGGTGCCATAGAAATTGCTGATGTCCCTGGAAACAACTCGATACCAAACTCAATCTCCCGATGTGGTGGTAACCCTGATAACTCGTCGGGGAAAACATCCTCGAACTCATCAACCACCGGAATCGCTACACTACTACTCGAAACATAGGGCTCGCAATCCAGGTTGGCAAGAAAAGCACAACAACCTAGATTCCTTCGCCCTCCTAGACACGACTTTATAAGGCGCTCACTCATTAGCCAATCACCACCACCCTGGTAAGTGATTACCGTCCCCCTATCAGACACTAGGGTCACTTTTCTAAGTTGGCAGTCCACAACTGCACTATACCTGGACAACCAGTCCATCCCTAAGATCACATCATAGGAGCTCATGGGGAGTACAATCAAATCACTTTTCAAAATCTCATCCCCAATCTTTATTTTACAAGATTTACACATACAATTTACACACACCCGCCCCAAGGGAGAAGTTATGACTAGGGGTTCATTAAACTCTTCTACTTCTAATCCCAAGGCATGTACAAAAGAACTCGAAATGAGAGAATGAGAGGCACCGGTATCAAATAAAACACGAGCTAAGGATCTAGAAACCAAAACCATACCATCGACAACCGCGTTACCAGTCTGAGAATCTGACCCTCCAGATGCCATTGCATGAACCTGTACTGGCGCTTTTCCTTTTCCTCTACCGACATTGCTGGGTCCTGGATTACTCAGCCGATGCTGCTGAGATGGAGACGACTGCACACTACCTGTACTCGGAGCTCTATACTGAGGAACACTGCGTTGAAAATACTGCGGCTGCTGCCCCCGTGCTGGATATGAGAATTGCTGAGGAGAAAACTGCGGATACTGCAACTGCGGGTACTACGGAGGCGGAGGTAGGGTGTGAGGCTGAGGCTGAGATGAACGACTGGCATCCTCTCCGGTCTGCGATCCAAGACGAGCACTCCAGATCGGGCAATTCCTCTTGATGTGTCCGGGCTGCTGACAGAAATGACAATGAAAGCTGTAGGGATTGCTACGCCCGCTGCCAGACGAAATGCTGCTGCCACTGGTCGCACCGCCTTGCTTGCCTTTCCCCGGAGCTGGACGACTACTAATGCTCTTCCTGCCACTCCTCTGCGGTCCTCCTGAAGCCTTGGCTCGGTCCTCACAATACTGCACATAATCATTCTCCACAGAGATCGCCTACGACACAAGCTCTCTGAAACTCCTAAGCCGTAGAGCAACCAACTGCCGCCGAATAGGAGCCTTAAGTCCCTCCTGAAACTTGATGCATTTCTCGCGCTCCGATGCCACCGCTGATGGAACAAACCTAGCCAACTCGTTAAACTTTGCCACATACTCCCGAACTGATAGATCACCCTGCTGCAATCTATAAAACTCAGCTTCTTTCTGGTCTCTATATCCCTGCGGAAAATACCGATCATAGAACAGCTCCTCGAACTTGTCCCAACTGATATCGCCACCGCGCTCCAGACGCTTAGTTTGTTTCCACCAGGTGTTGGCGCCACCCTCGAGCTTATACGCCGGAAACTCCACACGATACTCCTCAGGCACACCTAGAGTATCTAGATGCTTCAAGATCGAATCCAACCAATACTCTGCTAACTGCGGATCCCCATTGCCATCAAAAGTTGGAATAGACGCCCGTCGGAATTCCTTAAAGAAAGCATGCCGACTACCAACACTGGAGTCTTCCGGTCTAGCCCTGGCTGCCATCTGCCGAAAAGCCACAAACATAGACCTCATCATGCTCTCATCATTTTCGAACTCGGCGTCGGCAGTCGAACGACGTCTAGGTGCCATTCTCTCACTTCTGAAAACAAAATTTGGACTGTCAGAGGTATTTCATTGTCAAACCTATGTGTGCACAATTCCCAAGGTTCATAACCTTGAGCTCTGATACCATTCTGTCACGCCCCGGAGTACGAGAGGTGACGTGGTGGAATATTTAGATTAATTAAAAGAGAATTTAATTAAAAACCAATGGTTTAAGACTCAAATTAAGTAAGAAATAAAGAGATTTTCCACCACATTCTATAAAAGAATTTTTAAATATTTAGCAAATAATAATAATTGAATAAAAACTGCGAATATGGGTTCCACAACCCACAACTTGTGCACACACATGGATCTGACAATATCATAAATACAATTACAGTCCAAGTACAAATAAAGTTAAGTCTTACATGCCTTGATTAAATAAATACAGAATATAAATAAATTCTCCTATTGCTCCTGAGTTCGGTCCGAAGAATCTTCTCCAAACCTAAAGGGGAAACCACCTAGGGGAAATTTAAAACAGATAAAACGTGAGCGAAAGGCTCAGTAGGACTATGTTTTATAAAATCGTTTAATGCAAATAAACATAGTATCGTTAGAAGCTATTCAAAAGGAAACTTAAATAAATACATGGATAAATAAATGAATAATTTGAGTAGAACCGTTCTGTCACAGAACAGTCTACTCGTCAAATCAAAACACCATTTTGCTTTTACCTAGGCAAACCATGATATCACCACCGTAGTGGCCCAGCTGGGTTTCGGGACCTGCCCCCAAGGTCGATCGCTACACGACCTGATCTCTGATATGGCATCATGCCCATGTGTTTATTATCATTGTCATTCAAAACCCAATTACCGAGTGTTGTCAGTTACATTTATTATGAAGTTCATTTCATAATCACGGTATATTAAAATATAACCGATAAAACCATTTTCAAACAACCGTTGAAAACATTTTGATAGAAATCATTTTCAAAGCCAAATCATTTCAAAACCAGGCTACCAAAGAAATAGGATAGAAGTCCTACCTCAGTACTCGTGCCGGTGCTCCACACCGCAATCCTGGTCCGCTATACGTTAGCTCCACGGAACCACGAACGATCCTAGATACAAGCTAAGTCGATCAATATCTAGTTCGAGACATTCTATGTTACTAAATCATTTCATGATGTCCTAGTGTGCCATTTGTACCTTTAAAATCATCCTATAAGGTTGGGATTTAAATCAGGGTTCAAAACAGTGAAAACGGGTAAAAATTACAAAATTTTCCATGCCTCGGTCGGCCTGCCGGACGCCCTGCTTCGGCCTGCCGAACTGCACAGTTCGGCCTGCCAGAAACAAGGTTCGGCCTGCCGAACATTTCCCCAGATCCGGCCTGCCGGTCGGAAGAACACCGGCCTGCCGATCATCACTCCGGCCTGCCGAACATGAACTTCGGCCTGCCGAACTGGGAAAACCCAGAAATCCCAGCCACGAGTTTCTCGATCCCCAAAATCCAAATCTTGTTTCTAACCTGTTTTTCTCAAATCCCAGGCATGAAAAACAACTATAGTTGATAGAAAAACATTCTAGAACATGTTTGGAATCATTTAAACAACATTTAAACTCAAAATCCTCAAAAATCCAAAAATGAGAAAAAGAGGAGAAAAATGAAAAATCTTGAATTCAATCCGTTTTTCTTCAATCTAGGCTTAGATTCTAGTTGTTCTAAGTTCATTTAACACAAATCCACAGTTTTCTAAGCTTAAACAAACTTAGATTTCAAAAACACACAAAATTGGAAATTTTGTAAAAAGTTTAGAAATTTCGAATCTAACCTCGAATCGAAGCTTCAATCCACGTTCTCGGTTGCCGAATCACGTCTCCGAGCTTCCTCCTCGCTATCCCGAAGCTTGGATTCGGATTTGTTTTAAAAATTTTTGAAAGAGATTGAGAGAGAGTGAGCTGCTGAGAGAGAGAGGGAAGAAAGAGAGGGAACCGGAGAGTGAGGAGAGAGAGTGAGAGAAAGGGAATAAATAGAGAAAATCGGTGGGCGGTTTTACTATGCGAAAACCATGTGCCACCCACGGTTTTGCAAAATAGAGTATTTTTAACATTTTACAAATTGTTGTGTTTTAAAACTCAAAACATCATTTTAAAACAATAAGAAATCTTTTGAACACATCAATTTAACAAAACAACCAAAAATTCAGAACCCAACCAAATAATCTAATTAAGGTTAAAACGTTAATTATGGCACACTAATTCATCATTTATAGTACATTAACATTAAATAAATTTCGGGACGTTACAAAGCTCCTAGGGGAGTTATGCCAAATTCAATCAGGAACACGGATCCCCTCCTGATTAATATATGCCATCCAAGACCCGTATGATCCAGCATATACTAATAATCGTTTATTTGGCCATTAATTTTATTAATAGAGCTCCTAGGGGAGGTTAATAATAAAATTAACGTGAATGTATAACCACCGTTTCAATATTTTATCCATGATTTATAATCACCACCTAGGGGTGTGCAACCATAAATCATACTAAAATACCTTATCCTTTCAGAGATCCAATCTGGTACATGATAGAAATCCCTTCCTAGGGGTCGGGACCACCATGTTCTTCCTGTGGACCAACGATGGAGGCCTTAGGTCCGCTCTTTGAAAACCTTCTCCCACTTAATCTTTTGAAATCAAGGTTTTATTTTAAAAATTATGCATGAACAATTTTAATATGAGCGGCACTCCCTATTCTATATGACATGTTATCAATATACATGGTAAATCATATTATAATGCAGACAAGCAAAGCAATCAAGCAAAGCTACAAGCAAAATAATAATAACCGTAATATTATGGTTCCACCTAGAGAATATAAAACTAAGATTACAAAAGAATAATTGAGACATTTATCGATTCATCATCCTTGAATCCTCAAGCTGTATCCTTCTTCATGTAATATCCATCTTCAAGTCTTCAATTCCGTATGAATCAAAAACTTCATATTTTCGGTCATATCCAAATTTAATATTTCTCAGAATCGTCCCAAAAATAAAATTAAAACTGCACCGAAAAAATTGCACCTTTTCTAGACACTTGGCAGCTCTCGGTCGGCAGGCCGATCACCTTGATCGGCCTACCGATCATGAAGGTTCGGCCGGTCGAACTTTGGCAAAGCTCCCAAATTTCTGCCCCACTATCGGCCTGCTGGACCACACGTCCGGCCTGCCAATCTGTGACCTTCGACCTGTCGAACTGTGAGGTCCGGCATGCCGACCGAGCAAAAAACCTCATTATAGAAAATATAATTTTAATGCAATTCATCAATTTTATTTTCAACAATTCAAAAACATAAAATTAGAGACTCAGGAAATACCTGGAGGCGCGATCATCAATCTTTAAGATCCGACTTCTCGTTTTGTCTTCTTCGAATAATTATTTAATTACAAAATTCTTACAAATTAAAAATTAAATAACAATTCCTAGACGGAGATGATAGTCCGCCATCTAATTACATGAAAAACCTAGATACACATTCTAACCTCTAAGGAACCATAACCGGTATTAATTAATTAATAAATAATTAAACAATGATTTAATCAACCATAATTAATTAATAAACATTCACCACATAATCCATGACAACATATATATTATATAGAAACCTGGAGTGCCATCTCTTTGTAAAATTCAATTCAAGCATAGGAGAGATTAAAATCACAAAATTTATGCATATAATATGATCACAAACTTGCAAATTTATGTAAAAACCAAGTCTCTGATACCAATTGTTGGAAACAAAGTGCGTAGTGGAATTTTAAAAATTTTTCATCAGAGTAATTTCCAAAACACAACATTGACATGTTATATGTTTAAATTAGACAGATCTTACTAACCTTTGTGTGAAGAACCTCCGCAACCTGTGTAGAGAAGTAACGTTCCAGAAGAGCCTCAACCAACTGGTCTTCTTTGCTATTCTCTATCCACAACCGGAGTGAGTGTGGGCTCACACGTATAGCTCTTCCACAGGTGACTCTCCTTCCAACCAATAGAGAGAACCCAAAGCTAGTGCTCGTGATTTGTGAACAAAAGCTCTCAGGGAGTTTTTAGATGCTCACTAGAAGAGTATCACTCTTAATGTCTCAAATTGATCTGAGTAAATCATGAGACTCACTCCCTTTTTATAGCTATTGGTCCTAGGGTAGTCCATATCAGATTAGGTCTAAAAAACTCGAAACAGAATCAAGTTCAGATCAATATTTGATAAGATCCATGTGAAAACGTGTAATCATATCTCCCGCTGATCGGCAGGCAGAACAGGCCAGTTCGGCAGGCCGACCACGTCATTCGGCAAGCCAAACTCTCGAGAAAAAATCTCCACGAATCTTTTATTTTCCACTCGAGATTCTAAAGGATAAAGTCTCAGTTTTGATTCAAATAACCCAATAGAGAAGTTATCTGATCAAAAGAAACTTTATCAAGATAATCTCTAAGAAAATAAATTAATTCACAATAATTCTACAAGTTTATTCTGTTCCAATTTGTCCAAAATTAAAACAACCGATAAACAGACAAGAATTATCTGATCGCAATAATTCAACAAGTTTATCTTGAACTAATTTCTTACAAAATTAATTCAACTGATAAACAGACATGAATTATTTGATTCTTACAAATTTTAAACCAATTTGATAAATCCGACATAAGTCACCAATTATTGGGAAAGCACGCCGTGTCGTTACAGGACTTTGTGAGCTAACAAAGGGGACCAAATGGACCTATAAAGTTCAAGCTCATGATAATTATGAAACCCAATATCCCAGATATACATTTCACAATTATCAACTCCAACACTACTCCATTAAAAGCTTGGAGCTGCACTCTTGAACTTTATAGAATTACGAAGCTCGCATAGCTAAGTCTCCATGACATATCATAGTGTATCGCATCCCCATATGATCATCCATAATCGGATTAAGGACAAGTTCTGTCTTACCTTCCCGATTATTTTTATCTTACGTTCCATTGTCTCACCATTAGAAAACTTACCATCCAAAGATAGTATACCATTTGGTTACACCTATGTATCCAAATGGTTGAGCGCTCCAGTTTTCCAATTATAGGACAACGCATATAAGAGGATATCATTACTCCTAAAGAGGAGCTATGGATTCCATATCTATGAATAACATGTCTACGCTATCAAGAGTCATGCCTCCAACGTACCGGTATGCATACCACTATTGAGATGTGGGTGTCACCCTTTGGCACATCAAAAGACACAAGTCGAGACAACGGGCCCATTATTCATCTCAGGATTAAGATACAATACAAATGACTGTCTAAAGTGAATCGATTTGGTGAGACAGAATTATTAATCCAAATCAATTCACTTTATGTCCCGATCCAACACATCGTCACCTATGACAACGTGCCAATGTTTCTATTCATGGAGTCCAACTCCGATGGTCAAGACAAACCATCTCCCAAAAAGGATATAGACAACATAACAATCTTTACATGAATAAAGCGCCCAACTTTATTCCCTCGATTGCGGATCATATGTTTTAGACCGTCACCTTAAGAATCATGTCTTTCGCATAATTAGTCCATCATATGCCCAATTCTTAAGGTTTAGACTGACAGTCTCAGACTACTGTTTACTCATCATACATTCAACAAATATGAACGTAAAGAGGACAAGATTTGGTATATATAAATGAATAAATTCTTTATTGATAAAAATGTCTCCAAAAATGTATTACATTTTTACTCCTTAGGGCATACATGTCTAACACTTAAAACAACTAGGATCTATGCTTTGTTTGAAGAAAAACCGATTCGAATCAAGATTTTTCATTTTTCTTCATTTTTCTCTATTTTTGGATTTTCTTAAATTTTGTGTTCAAATCTTGTTTAAATAAGTTTAAAAGTGCCCCATGATGTTTTTTTATCATCTATGATTGTTTTCCATGCCTGAGAATTGAGAAAAACTGGTTAAAATCAAGATTTGGGTTTTGAGAGACCCAAAACCTGTGGCTAGAAATTTTGGGTTTTTCCAGCTCGGTAGGCCAAACTTCATGTTCGGCAGGCCGGATTCAAAGGATTGGCAGGCTGCATTCATCCGTTTGGTAGGCCAAACCTGGAGAATGTTCGGCCGACCAGACCTGTTCTCCGACAGGCCAAACTGTACAGTTCGGCCGCCCGAGCCAGGGTGACCGGCAGGCCGACTGAACAAGGAGAAAATTTGTGATTTTCACCCGTTTTTACTGTTTTGAACCCCGATTGAAACCCCAACTTTATAAAATGATTTTAAAGATACAAATGACACATTAGGACATCATAAAAAGGTTTAGCAAAATAGGATATCTTAAATTAGATATTGATAGACCTAGTTTGTATTTAGGTTTATTCGTGATTCCACGGAGCTAGCGTATAGCGGATCGGGATTACGATGTGGGACACTGGCACGAGTATCGAGGTAGGACTTCTACCCTTTCTTTTGTAACCTAGTTTCAAATGATATTTGGTCTCAAAAAAGGGTTTTATCAAAATGTTTTAAATGATTGTTTGAAAGATGAGATTTTATCCATTTTTTTTATAAATCGTGGATTGAAATGAACTTCATAATGAATGCTAATGAAAACATCTGGTAAATGGACTTTGAATAATAATAGAAATGAATATAAAGGCATGAGGCCATATCAGAGATCAGGTCATGTAGCGATCGACCTTGGGGGCAGGTCCCGAAACCCAGCTGGGCCACTACGGTGGTGTTATTCATATGGTTTGCCCAGGAAAAGAAATGATGATTTTCCTGGTTGACCAATAAACTATTTTGGGTAAGAATATTGTTCAAGTTTTCTCCTGAATCATTTTGTGAAAAATGATATGTTCCTTTTAAAGTTATTATTTCTTAAAATATAGTCCTACTGAGCCTTTCGCTCATGTTTTATTTGTTTTTGAACTTTTCCCCCTCTAGGTGGATTTTCGCTTAGGTTTAGAGAAGATTCTTCGGACAGGACTCAGGAGCAGTAGGAGAATCTTAGCAGGTTATTTGTAATATTTACTCAAGGCATATAATATTTTCAATATTCTCTCTGCTTGGACTATGATTGTATTATTATATTGTTAGTACTATGTGTGTACACAAGTTGTGGGTCAGTGGGACCTATACTCGCAACTTTTAATATTTTATTTCTTGTTTAATGATTGCCTCAATGATTTTTTCCGTTTAATGATTATGAATTCCTTTTTCCAAAAAAAGGGTTTTGAAACTCTCATATTTTTATATTTAATTTAACCTATAGACTCACGTTTTTAACTAAATTCTTATTTATTTAACTTAAATACTTCACCACGTCACCTCCCGTACTCCGGGGCGCGACATTAGTAGGAGAGTTACTTGAGGAAAAGCTGTATGAGATATGACCACCTGCACTCCAATCATGGATAAAGAATAGCAAAGAAGACCAGTTGGTTGAGATTCTTTTAGAACATTCTTCTCTTCACGGATTCCTACAGCATTCTATATACGAAAGACGTATGTAAGATTTGTCATTAATTTATGCCACTAGCATGTTAAACTTGTGTTTTAAAAATTACTCTGCTTTTAAATTTTTTTAAAAATTCCGCTAAGTACTATTTTCCAACAACAGTCACCTTAGGAATTGTATCATTCTTTTATGTAACGTGTCCCCAAAAGTTAGGCTCAATTAATTTTTTCTTTGTGCATATAAATCTTATATCGGTTGTTCCTTTTTGCACATAAACCTTCTACCACCTCTTTTATAAATTCTCAGTTATTCCTTTATGCATATAAACTTTGTACCACCGTTTGTACAGATCCATTGATTATAAGAGCAGTTGAATACAATATAGAAAATTCTAAAAATGTCCCGCAAGAACATAGAAAATATCCCATAGAGACAAAAAAAATGTCCCAAAGGAACATAAAAAATACACAAAATATCCCAAAGGCAGACGCAACATATCTCAAAGGGACACAAAAAATATACTGAAAGGACACGTTATCGGAGGAAGGGACGCAACAACATATCCTGGAGGGACACACAAAATGTCCCGGAAGGCCACACACCAAGTTTGTTGTACAAGAACTCACACTTTATGGCAAAAATAAAACTAATTTTAAAAAAGTTACATTTATACGAATAACCTTATTTATTCATTTGCATTGTGTAAAACAAACATATTTGAATATGAATTTGTAAGTAATCGAAGGTTTTTTATTATAGGAAAGAAAAGTGTATAAATAAAAAGTCTTTGATGTAGTTTTAAAAAACTAATTGATAAATATTTCGGAAAAAAATGTTCATCTTCTTCGTGCCGAAAAATGTGATTCTTTTTCTAGAAAATAAAAGTAGTACCCATTATATTATTAAAAATATACCCATTTTTCCCAAAAAAAAAAAAGAAAAAGTCCATTGGTTTTTTTTTTTTTCTTATTATTATTTTTAGGGAACACGAGTAAAGTCTTTAATTATCTAAAGCGCTTTTACCGTTTATATGTTAGCCGTTTGAAATAAATGGAAAGTTTTCATATATATTAAGAAAAATTTTGAGACTGATATCTCCTATAAACAAAGTTATTAATGTGGACAAGGTTTTTGCATTCCAATGATACATAATCTCTCTCAACGTTTGCTAATATTTTTTTAGTTTTAACTTTTAATACAAAACAAATGTAGAAAATAGATTTTTCTAAAAAAAGTAGAAAATAGATAAAATTGATTAATTGGGGGCCTTAATTTAATGCGGGCCTTTATTTAATGCTCTTTACGGAAATTGAATTAACTATCATTTTTTAAACTAATTGTAGTAAGTATCATATTTTCAAAATATTTATAATAAATAATAGATTTATAATATAAATAATTCATTTACCCCTTATTTATAACGTAAATAATTCTTATTTAGATAACAAGCAAATTTAAGGTGTAAATAATTTATTTACCGCTTATTTAGAGTGTAAATGATTCTTATGTTTAGGTTAATAAACTCTATGTACTACAAATATTTTTAAAACTTACTGTTTACTTCAAAAAAATTTAAAAAAATTGTTATTCTCATTCTCCCATTGCGAAATTTCTCTTATTTATAGTGTAAATTATTCTTTTTTACATAATTAATAAACTATTTATATCGTGAATTCGCTATTTACTGCAAATAATTTTAAAATCTGCTATTTATTTCATAAAATTTTAAAAATCTGCTATTTTTCTCATTCCCCCATTTCTTAATTTGCCGGTCTTACTTGACAAGGCCATATGACATTTGTACATTCAGAACCTAGTAGCCCACTTGATGACTGAAGAACACTAGAAAATGTAACACAACTTTTGTTCAATTTTGACATTTTAAAAGGTACATATATTTTCAATAAATTAATTTTAACAAAATTTAAAATAAAATTTAGTTTCAAAAATATCTTTTATTACGTTATAAAACCTTACGTAAATCTTCTATGCCATTTGCAAAAGTATGAAATTATAAAGTGCGTACATTGAGCTATAATCATTGAAGCAAGGGAATACAAATTTGCTGTTAGTCCCCAATTTACTGTCCCTTCCATTGTCGCACCAATTAAAATCGACACCTCACTAAACTCCAGACATTAGCAATTAATAAAAGAAACTGTATCTTGTGTCGGCGGCTGCAGATGACTCCACTTCAGTTGCAGAAATATTTTGAATCACTCCATGTACTCAAAATGCCTTGCCGATTACTAGCTACCTTTTTTCTAAATTCAAGCAAAGCTAAATTATTACTTTCACTTATGCATGAACAACCTGTAGGCTGTAAATGTAGGATTTTGATGGAGAATAGAATAAAAAATCGAAGGTACATGAGTAGACATGCATAGAGATAATTGAGGTTTTGATGCTTCATCTGATTTGAAGAAGCAGGAAATTGCAGTGGGATAAATTTTGCATGGGCAAGTGCTTTACTAGATTTTGCAACAGTTCATGATGGCCATTTTTTTAAGTAAATTTTCAAAGTTAAAAACTATATTATCCTTCTCATGGATCTATTATATATGCATTAGTGGATGTTGAATGTTGCTTTGATGGACCTGATCAGATACACAAACACTAATCCAATGTAAATTTTCAGTATCTTTTCGGTCATGTAACAGCATATATGTGTATATTTTTTTTCCTTATTTCTAGCAAAGTTGAATCGATGATTATACATACATGAGCCTGTGGGCATTGATTGTTGCTTCAAGGGATTGACCGGATAAAGACAAGCATGTCTCAATAATAGCTTTTTGAACTATTCTCCAATTCAGGAGGTGGGCGGACAGAGGGCTGCAAATCGACTTCTGTCGTTGAAGCACCACAAACATTGTTGTCCCCAAAATCTGAGTGTGTTTGGAAACAATGTTGGAACTTATAGTTAAGTACTTGAAAATGTTATGGTAGTACATTAAAATATTTATTTTAAATATGCTAAATTAAAAGTTTATGATTCATTAATTTTATGTATGAGTCAAAGAAATGACGTTCATAAGAATCTCAATTAGAATATATGAATTGAGATTATCTAACAAAGTGGAATTTCTCAACTTACTTTCATTAAGTGGAAATTCTATTATGATATCAGCTCAGTAAAAGATTAAAGCCTATGAATTATTTTTAGCAGAGCAAGAATTTTGCAGTTTTAAAAAGTACAGTGATGTTTACTGAAACTTTAAGTTTATGGATCAAGATTTGATCAATCCAACGCGACACAGAATTAGACTGTGTAGACCACAAAATTGTTTATAAAATTGCAGAAAAAGGGAAGAAAAATCCCAAAAATCAAAATTCTCTCTCTCTACACTCTTTCTGTCTCTATATTTTCTCTCTCCTCCAACTCCGATCAAGATTCTAGTGACCATTTTTGACACCTCCCACATTAACAGAAAGCTCTCGACGAGCTGAGTCCAACAATGTGCCATGCCTCCCAAAACACTACTAGAGGAGGCCAGATGCACCGCCCGAAGTGGCGAAGAAACCCAATTTTTTTAACAATATATCTTGGCTGTCCAACCACCAATCGACGTGATCTTGTAGTCCACGGACTCAGCATTATGAGAGGAACAAGATGGTACCAGCCTCACCTTTCAACTCTAGCTAGAGAAGCATGACAAAGCTACCACATCGCTGTCGTTACACCACCTTCAGAGCTGCCACTCACGGTGGTGGTGAGGTACACCGCAACCACCGTTCAACTCAGACGGTGACGGGGAGTGAGAACCCTTGCATAATTCCACCTTAGCCTAGCCGCTGGTCAGAAATTGATGAGGGCTACCGCCACCATCGTGGGTGAATACATGTTTGCCATTCTAGGTGGTTTTGTGCCAAATTGATGACATGAAAACCTTCAAAGGGTCAAGAGGAAGAAAATAGACTCCTCAATTGCATGAAACAACCACTAATCTCCAGAGATCGAAGACCCGTCATCTAGCACCATCATGAGGAGGTGGAACTGTCATTCCACACAGTGTTGAGTAGCCCCATGATAGGGGAAATACTCAGAGTGAGATGGGGAACAAAAGCCCTCTATCAATATTGGAGCATGAACACCAGAGGACTGTGGTCGGAGTCTGCCACTTTACACCATTAAGGGCAGCTTCAATTAGCATAGAAAAAGGTCGAATTAGGTGAAATTGACACCACCGTTAGACTCAAAAGGGGGTAGGCTTGAGCCCAGTAGCCAATGGAGCCCGGTTGACACCGGTCAACATCGATCAACACCGGTCAATGGCAACTTCATTTTTTGTGATCCAAACCTCCGATCGATGATTCGAGACTGTCTTCTGACTTGTTTTGACGCTCTGAATGCGATGGTGACCTCTGTTCTAGCTAATTCTACTCCGATGAAAATTGTTCAATATCAACTGCATGCAGATCGAGGCAACTCAAACTGTAGTAACGGAGTCTAGAATGACGTTTTCAGCAATGTATGATCTCCAGGAAGCACTCCTAGCCATTTATAGTTGTTGGAGGAGCACTACAGAGGATGCTTCATAGATTGTAGATACAACGATATATAACTGAACCCGTTTAGCTCAAAGTCTAGGTAAGTAGGAATCTCGCCTACAGTATGAATAATTTTTAAATAAAATGTTTTAAATGTGTTCATAAAAAGTTATAAAAATGCATGAACAGTGAATTGTTACATTGTGTATGTTATGATTGGTTGTTATGTTATGATAATTGGAATTATTATGTTATGATGTGCTATGTCATGTGTTGGTATGATCATGTAAAGTGATGAACGCAGTATGGATTTGCAATATATTTACAATAATTATGTTTAAAGTATGGTTGCATTTTATTAATGCATAAAGTTTTACGGCTTAAGTTATAAGTTTAAAATTGCATTTGTTATGCAATAAGATTTAGAGTGCAAGTTATGATTTGCAATTGAGTTTGCATATAATGTGATAGCATTTAAGGTAAAACAAAGATAAAAAGGAAGGGTTGTACCAGCGTCCTTATTGTGAAGTACTCAAAGTAAAGTTAAAGTTATGACCTCGATGTTCGATGGTCTAAAGTATTCCACAAGGGAAGCATCTCAAGTCTTCCTCAAGGGAACCATCATGTTTATGATCTCATGATTAATGAAGCTGGTATGAACACTCAAGTTTATAAGATAAGAAAAGTTAAGTTACAAGACAAGTTATAGTTTAAGCAAGAAAGCATAAAACAAGTTGATAAGCTAGCATAAAACGTTCATGCATATTTTTATTTAAAATGATTTTTTTTTAATTATGTTATGCGAGACTAACTTCCTACTTGCTGTGTGAAAGCTCATTTAAGTATGTACATGCTGTAGGTAAGAAAACTCATCAGCAACATTTGATGGGCAGTGATGAGCAGCGGACGAATGGTGAAAATGGGTATGGATACCACTATAGTATGTTTCCATTGCCGAAAGAAAATGTTATTTTTTCACTATTTGATATAGTGCTATCAAAGTTCAAGGAAGACGAAGTTTTAAGAAATATTTTCAAAGTTTTAAGATATATTTTATGAAATATTTTATCCAATTATAAATCTACGTTTTAAGTTATGTTTTAGTTAAATGTTTCTTATTAAGTTTAAAGAAACAATTTGAAAGGATTTTAAAGTCAAGTGTTGAACAATGCCTCAACTAAAATTGCAATATAATTTGCAATAGTTTTTAAGTATGTTTTAAGGAATGTTAAAGGAAAAAAAAAGATTTGTATTATTTTTGCAGTACTGGTTTACGAATTTATGCATGTTTTTGTTTTAAAAAATGCTTAAATTAATTAAGAAAAGAAAATTACAATAACAAAATTAAATTAACAAAATTTAAGTTCAGAATTCAAATCAGGATAGCAATTGCGAATAAGTAAAATTATAACAAAATCCAAGAATTTGTAAATAAAAATGATAAAGCTGGTTAAAGGTTCATTCTCTCTTGTTAGGCAATAATTTTGCAGTAGTTGTAGAACTATTTTCAATTTTTTTGTTCAAATTACCAACCATAAATAGCATCAAGCTCTGCTATCCCGATCTTTCCTTACTTTGTAGTGTAACAAAACAAGCATTTTACTAAATTGCTTTACGTTAAATAACCTAAAACAAGCTCTCTTGATTTAATCCATCGGAAGCATTAAGTTGAGAAAACTAGGTTGATCTAAGCAATAAACTCACAACCTCGATTTATTTAACTTAGGTTATATTTCACATCGCAATCAAGTAAAAGCCTCCCATAATTGTAGATTATAAATTGCTACCACTAGTTAAAAATACAAGACAATTACAAGTGATTCCTAGCCTTATTTAATTGCGCACCCAATTTAACAAGAAAACAACGATAAGCATTAATTATAGTGAAATATAAACAATCTCAAATTAAAAATTTGGAAAATAATTCATACAAATAGCTACGTAAGGGAGTGAGTCTCATGATTTACTCAGATCAATTGAGAGATTAAGAGTGATACTCTTCTAGTGAGCATCTAAAAACTCCCTAAAAGCTTTTGTTCACAAATCACGAACACTAGCTTTGGGTTCTCTCTCTTGGTTGGAAGGAGAGTCACCGGTGGAAGAGCTGTACGTGTGAGCCCGCACTCACTCCGGTTGTGGATAGAGAATAGCAAAGAAGACCAGTTGGTTGAGGCTCTTTTGGAACGTTACTTCTCTACACAGGTTGCGGAGGTTCTTCGGCACACTGAGGTTAGTAAGATCTGTTTAATTTATACATATAACATGTCAAACTTGTGTTTTCAAAATTACTCTGATGAAAAATTTTTAAAAATTCCGCTGCGCACTTTGTCTCAATCGCTTTCTCATCACTGTTTTCATCTCCTCCCATGTCTCAATCGGGTGTTCTCGGTTCCGGTGCTTATTCATTACCAGCTGATCCCACCATACAACCACATAATCAAAGAACTCAATTGCAACAAGCTTAACTTTCTTTAACTCTGAGTAGTTATGGCAATCAAACACTAGCTCCACTTTCTTCTTCCACTCTAGTTAAGCTCCGAGGTCATTTTTTCCTTGGAATGGCAGAATCTTCATTTCAATACCTCCCATATTATTGTCTTCCTGGTCCCTAGCTTCTTTATTCCCATTTCCACGCCTAAATCTACCCCTATTTGTCGGTGGTTCCTCCAACTCTTCTAATTCATCTTCCTCTGAAAGATCACATCTACCCCTTAGCCTATTTTGCAAGTTTTGTGGCTGCCTATTATGTGTTATGGCATCAACCTCATCTAATCTCTCCTGAATGGGCTCTAGCGCTCGCGTCAACAACCGTTCCATTTGCCTCATTAATGCTTGCAATTGAAGATTTGGAACATTTTGTTGTGGAAAGTCATCTTCAGCTTCTCTTTCTTGATTTGGATTCATTTTTTTTTAAACCTGCAAAACAACGTTAGATAAGAAAGGACCTTACTTCTTTCCCTCACATGTTTCACTCTATCACTTGGTCACTCAGTTCACTCGTGTTTCACTCAAATAATTGGCTTTTACCCTCGAATGTTCTCACCACTATTGACTTTTTTTTTTACTCGTTTATTCTCTCTTTTGGTTCTTTTGAAGTTACACAAACAACAATCAAATCTATTCGGCAACAAATTTAGCAACACGTTTTGCTACACAGTTCAGAATGAAGCAAATTTTACACTACGAGGTGAGGTCAAATTCAGACTCCTGGACACTCAGACAATGGAAAGGAAACAAAAAATTTTAAGAAGGGTTTCCAGACTCTTGTTTTTTTTTCGGATACTCTTGGTTTTTCTTTTCTTTTCTTTTCTTTTTTTTTTCTTTTCTTTTCTTTTCTTTTATTTTTTTTTCTTTTCTTTTCTATTTTTTGTTGTTGTGAAATTCGGCAAGAACAAGGACTATAATAGACCAAGAAACACAAAACAAGAAGCTGCAACCTAAACTTGAAGCTCAAGACACTAGTTACCCGAAACCAAAAAAAATAACCCTAGCAGCCCTAGGTCAAATTTCGGCCAATACTAAGTTCTCTCCCAAACAAGAATTCACAAAACAACCTAAAATAGAATTTCAGATATGACCTTGTCAACAAACCAAAGAAAGTTCAAGAAACACAAACGAGAATGCAAGAACCCTATGAATTTAACAAACTCGAAATATTTTTTTTTGAACGGAATAGAACCTAAGTAATAAATCAGACTTCAGAAACAAATAAGGATAGACAAACCTGAGGCTAGAACCTCGCTTTGATACCAAATGATAAGAACCTCGCCAATATACTGACCAAACCTGTTATCAATAAAAAGGCACCAAGACCGTTTCTACTCAGATTTGGATGGAAGTCACCGCAACCCATTTTGCTTATATCGAAGCAATAACCTTGGTATATCATAGACGCCACAATCAAGGATGGAAAGCTTGATAGATAAGCTAGGTTGAACACCCGGATTGATCCGAAGAGTTCATGTAGTTCATCAAAGAACCAAAGAAAGAATTTTCTCTCTCAGAAGATAAACATTCATCACTTCATTATCCTTAGAAACGCCTATGTATAGGCCAAAATTATAATGGAAAGTTGACAAATTCAAACATAATTACTAAGCCTAAAATAAAATCCAAAAGAAAGGAAAGTCTTAATGGCAGATTTTCAGCCATTTACATGCCCAACAATTAAAGGAAAGTGCAATTAATCCTCATCAACAATTTGCATAAATGATCAGCCACATGTGTGCCAATAATGGAAAAGTTTCCAAAATCCTTCCATTGACTTGATCTTGCAAAATTTGAGCTGATTTCAAGCTTGACTCATTCGGATTCTTCTAGAACTTAGATCAAATTGATGCACCTTTGTGGCTGACGTGGGCCTGGGTCAATGGGCTTGCACAAATTTTCTTGATTCGAGATTTCGTGAATCAGCCCATTTAGTGCTTTCTTGAATTTCTTAGCTCGGGCTCTTGTGACAGGTCTAACAGGAACTTGTGATGGAGACTTAGGGAGCTCGAATGCATGGAAGGTGGTTGACCCAATACAAGTTCCTATTGGACCAGTCACAAGAGCCCTAGCTAAGAAATTCAAGGAAGCACTAAATGGGCTGATTCACGAAATCTGGAATCAAGAAAATTTGTGCAAGCCCATTGACCCAAGCCCACGTCAACCACAACGGTGCATCAATTTGATCCAAGTTCTAGAAGAATCCAGATGAGTCAAGCTTGAAATCAGCTCAAATTTTGCAAGATCAAGTCAATGGAAGAATTTTGGAAACTTTCCCATTTTGGCACACTTGCTGATTAATTGCACTTTCCTTTAATTGTTGGGCATGTAAATGGCCGAAAATTAGCCATTAAGACTTTCCTTTCTTTTGGTTTTCATTTTAGGCTTAGTAATTATGTTTGAATTTGTCAACTTTTCTTTTTGGGCAACACTTTGTTATTTTGGCCTATAAATAGGCGTTTCCAAGGTTAATGAAAAGGATGAATGCTTATTTTCTGAGAGAAATAATTCTTTCTTTGGTTCTTTGACCAACTGCACGAACTCTTCGGATCAATCCGAGCGTTCAACCCCGACTTATCAATCAAGCATTCCATCCTTGATTGTGGCATCTATAATACATCAAGGTTCTTGCTTCAATATAAGCGACAGGTTGCGGTGACTTTCATCCAAATTTGAGTAGAAAAGATCTTGGTGCCTTCTTATTGATAACAGGTTTTGTCAATATATTAGCGAGGTTCTTATCATTTGGTATCAGTAGCCTCGGTTCTAGCCTTAGGTTTGTCTATCCTTCTTTGTTTCTGAATTCTAATTTATTACTTAGGTTCTATTCCGTTTAAAAAAAAATAGTTGAATTTAGAGTCTTAAACAAAAAAAAAGGAAAAGAAAAGAAAAGAAAAATCAAGAGGATCCGAAAAAAAAAAAATTTTGTTTCCTTTCCATTGTTTGAGTGTCCAGGTGTCCGAATTTGACCTCACCTCAAAGTGCAAAAAAATTTGCTTCATTCTAAACTGCGTATCAAAATGTGTTGCTAAAATTGTTGCCGGATAGATTTTATTGTTGTTTGTGTAATTCCAAAAGAACTGAAAGAGAGAATAAGTGAGTTAAAAAAAAAGGCAAGAGTGGTGAGAACATTCGAGGGTAAAAGCCAATTATTCGAGTGAAACACGAGTGAACTGAGTGACCAAGTGATAGAGTGAAACATGTGAGGGAAAGAAGTAAGGTCCTTTCTTATCTAACGTTGTTTTGCAGGTTTAAAAAAAAATGAATCCGAATAAAGAAAGAGAAGCCAAAGATGATCTTCCACAACAAAACGTTCCCAATCTTCAGTTGCAAGCATTAATGAGGCAAATGGAACGGCTGTTGATGCGAGTGCTAGAGCCCATTCATGAGAGATTAGATGAGGTTGATGCCAAAACACGTAATAGACAGCCACAAAACATGCAAAATAGGCGGAGGGGCAGATTGGATCTTTCGGAGGAAGATGAATTAGAAGAGTTGGAGGAACCATCGATAAATAGGGGCAGATTTAGGCGTGGAAATGGGAATAGAGAAGCTACAGACCGGGAAGACAATAACATGGGAGGTATTAAAATGAAGATTCCGTCATTCCAAGGGAAAAATGACCCCGGAGCTTACCTAGAGTGGGAGAAGAAAGTGGAGCTAGTGTTTGATTGCCATAACTATTCACAGTTAAAAAAAGTTAAGCTTGCTGCAATTGAGTTCTCTGATTATGCGGTTGTATGGTGGGATCAATTGGTAATGAATCGGCGATGAAACCGAGAACACCCGATTGAGACATGGGAGGAGATGAAAACGGTGATGAGAAAGCGATTTGTACCCAGCCATTACCACCAGGAATTGTACAAAAGGTTGGAAGGACTTAGACAAGGAAACAGGAGTGTGGAGGAATATTATCAAGAAATGGAAATAGCCATGATACGAGCCAATGTTGAAGAAGATCGAGAAGCAACCATGACTAGATTTTTGCTAGGGCTAAATTCAGATATTCAAGATAGGGTGGAGATGCAACACTATGTAGAGTTAGAAGACATGTTGCACATGGCCATCACAGTAGAGCGGCCGCTCAAGAGGAGGGGTAGCTCACGTGCGAATGTTAGTTCGGCACCTTCTTCATGGAAGCCGAATTATGGGAAGAGAGAAGAGAAATCGGTCGCTAGGCCAAAGTTTGAGCCAAAACCAGCCACAGCTAGCCCTTCAAACCAAGGTAATCATGATTCATCCACTTCTCGAAACCGTGATATTAAATGTTTCAAATGCTAAGGCAGGGGTCACATCTCAAGCCAATGTCCGAACAAAAGGGTGATGGTGTTACGGGACGACGGAGAGGTTGTTACGGATGACGAATCGGACGAGGACACCATGACACCATTGGAGGATGTGGATGAGGAGGAGTATGCTGTCCAAGGTGAATTGTTGGTCACTCAACAAGCCCTTAGTGTGCAAGCCAAAGAGGAAGAAGAAGAGCAACGTGAGAACATTTTTCATACTACGTGCCATGTGCAGAACAAGGTATGTAATGTGATAATAGATGGAGGAAGTTGTACGAACATTGTTAGCACTACTATGGTTGACAAATTAGGGCTGCCAATGACCAAACATCCTCGACTTTACAAGTTGCAATGGTTGAATAATAGTGGTGAAGTGAAGGTAACTAAACAAGCATTAATTCTGTTTCGCATTGGTAGATACGAAGATGAAGTTTTGTGCGATGTAGTTCCAATGGAAGTCGGACACTTGTTACTAAGTCGACCATGGCAATTTGATCGTCGAGTCAAACATGATGGCTACACCAATAAATATTCTCTTGTGCACAACCAGAGAACATTCACTCTTGTGCCAATGACACCAAAATAGGTTCATGAAGATCAAGTTTGGTTACAAAAGGAGAGTGAACAAAAAGGAGAGAATGAGAAAAAGAGAGAGAAAGGCAGTGAAAATAATGAGTGTTGGAGTGCAGAGAGAGAGTTCGGCCAGAGAGGAAAAAAAGATAGAGGGGCCGAGAAAAAGGAGAGAAAAGGAGAGAACATTGAGAGAGCCAGTACAAAAGAAGATTTGGCTAATGAGGTAAAAATAGAGAGAAAAACAAACTTTTATGCAAGAGAGAGTGATGTGAGAAGAGCTTTGTTTTCTAATCAGCCAATAATTTTACTCATGTACAAGGAGGCATTATTAAACACTAACGATCTTGATTCCACCTTGCATAGTTCTGTTGTTTCTCTTTTGCAGGAATATGAGGATATCTTTCTCGTGGAAACACCACAAGGTTTACCTCCAATCTGCAGGATTGAACATCAAATCGACTTCATACCTGGAGCTACAATCCCAAACCGACTAGCCTATAGGAGTAATCCTGAGGATACAAAGGAACTCCAACGGCAGGTAAGTGAGTTGATGGAGAAGGGACACGTGAGAAAAAGCATGAGCCCGTGCGCCGCACCAGTTTTACTTGTGCCTAAGAAAGATGGGACTTGGAGGATGTGTGTTGATTGTCGAGCCATCAACAACATCATGGTAAAGTATCGACATCCCATTCCTCGCTTGGATGACATGTTAGATGAATTGCATGGTGCTTGTGTGTTTTCTAAAATTGATTGGAAGAGTGGATATCATCAAATTCGCATGAAAGAGGGAGACGAATGGAAGACGGCTTTCAAAACAAAACAAGGCTGGTATGAGTGGTTGGTAATGCCTTTCGGTTTAACCAATGCGCCTAGCACATTTATGCGTTTAATGAACCATGTTTTGCGAGCTTTTATTGGGAAATTTGTTGTTGTTTATTTTGATGATATCCTTATCTATAGCAGCAATTTGAATGATCATATTGAACATTTGAAACTTGTTTTAGATGTTTTACAGAAGGAAAAGTTGTATGCTAATCTTAAGAAGTGTACCTTTTGCACGGATAAGCTTGTTTTTCTTGGTTTTGTTGTTAGTGCTCAAGGTATACAGGTTGATGAAGAAAAGGTTAGGGCTATCCAAGAATGGTCAAGTCCCACAAGCATTGGAGAAGTATGGAGTTTTCATGGACTTGCCAGCTTTTACCGACAGTTTGTAAGGGATTTCAGTACTTTGGTTGCACCACTCACAAAAGTAATCAAGAAGAATGTTCAGTTCAAGTGGGGAGAAGAACAAGAGAAGGCGTTTCAGCTTATTAAACATAAGCTTACTCATGCTCCTTTACTTGCTTGACCTGATTTTTCTAAAACATTTGAAATTGAATGTGATGCTTCTGGTGTAGGTATAGGTGCCGTGCTGATGCAAGGAGGGCGACCAATCGCGTATTTCAGTGATAAATTGAGTGGGTCAACACTAAATTACCCAACTTATGACAAGGAGTTGTACGCGTTGGTTCGAGCATTAAAGACGTGGCAACACTACCTATGGTCCAAGGAATTCGTGATTCACACTGATCACGAGTCATTGAAACATCTGAAGGGACAACAAAAGTTGAACAAGAGGCATGCCCGTTGGGTGGAATTCGTCGAGACATTTCCTTATGTCATTCGATACAAGCAAGGTAAGGAGAATGTTGTTGTGGATGCACTTTCTCGCAGGTACGCATTACTTTCTATCCTTGACGCTAAACTGCTTGGTTTTGAGCATATTAAGTATTTATACCCTTTAGACCAAGATTTTAGTGAGGAGTATCAAGCTTGTGAGAAAAACGCAATGAGTAAATTTTATAGACATGATGGATTTTTGTTTCGGGAGAATAAGCCTAATTGTTCTTTGAGAGATTTGTTAGTGAGGGAATCCCATGGTGGCGGATTAATGGGGCATTTTGGAATTGCTAAAACTTTAGCTGTTTTGCAGGAACACTTCTTTTGGCCACACATGAAAAGGGATATTGAAAGGATATGAAGTAGATGTGTCACGTGTAGGCAAGCTAAATCGAGAGCACAACCCCATGGTTTATACACTCCTTTGCCAATTCCTAGTGAGCCTTGGACTGATATTTCAATGGACTTTGTGTTAGGTTTACCTAGAACCAAACATGGGACGGATAGTGTGTTTGTGGTTGTAGATCGGTTTTCTAAGATGGCACATTTTATTCCCTGTCATAAAACTGATGATACATCACATGTTGCTGAATTGTTCTTTAGGGAGATTGTGAGAATACATGGCATGCCTAGGACAATTGTTTCAGATAGAGATGCTAAGTTCTTGAGCTACTTTTGGAAGACTTTGTGGAGTAAGTTAGGTACTAAGCTGTTGTTTTCTACTACTTGCCACCCACAAACTGATGGTCAAACTGAGGTAGTAAATAGGACTTTGTCAACCTTATTAAGAGCATTCATCAGTAAGAACATTAAATCATGGGAAGACTATTTACCGCATGTTGAGTTTGCACATAACCGCTCTGTCCATTCTGCTACTAAGTATTCACCTTTTGAAATTGTTTATGGTTTTAATCCTTTATCACCATTGGATTTATCACCACTACGTGTTTTTGAGCGTGTTAATTTAGATAGCAAAAGGAAGGCTGACTTTGTTAAACAGATTCATGAGAAAGCAAGACTCAACATTGAGCGAAGAACGGAACACTATGCAAAGCAAGCCAACCAGGGGCGACACAAGCTGATTTTTGAACCTAGAGACTGGGTGTGGTTGCACTTTAGAAAGGAGCGTGTCCCAGAACAAAGAAAGTCAAAGTTGTTACCACATGGAGATGGTCCATTTCAAGTCCTTGAAAGAATTAATGACAATACTTACAAGTTGGATTTGCAAGGTGAGTATAATGTAAGTGCTACCTTCAATGTTTCTGATTTGAGTCCTTTTGATGCAGAGTCTGATTTGAGGACAAATCCTTTTCAAGAGGAGGGGAATGATGGAGACTTAGGGAGCTGAAATGCATGGAAGGTGGTTGACCCAATACAAGTTCCTGCTGGACCAGTCACAAGAGCCCGAGCTAAGAAATTCAAGGAAGCATTAAATGAGCTGATTCACGAAATCTGGAATTAAGAAAATTTGTGCAAGCCCATTGACCCAGGCCCACGTCAACCACAATGGTGTGTCAATTTGATCCAAGTTCTAGAAGAATCTAGATGAGTCAAGCTTGAAATCAACTCAAATTTTGCAAGATCAAGTCAATGGAAGAATTTTGGAAACTTTCCCATTTCGGCACACATGCGGATTAATGGCACTTTC
Source organism: Artocarpus heterophyllus (assembly GCA_025403435.1). NCBI lineage: Eukaryota > Viridiplantae > Streptophyta > Magnoliopsida > Rosales > Moraceae > Artocarpus > Artocarpus heterophyllus. Next base: position 30,871,699 of record CM046342.1, on the reverse strand, counting down.
CTTTAATTGTTGGGGGTGTAAATGGCCGAAATCAGCCATTAAGACTTTCCTTTCTTTTGGTTTTTTTTTTAGGCTTAGTAATTATGTTTGAATTTGTCAACTTTTCTTTTTGGACAATACTTTGTAATTTTGGCCTATAAATAGGTGTTTCCAAGGTTAATGAAAAGGATGAATGTTTATTTTCTGAGAGAAATAATTCTTTCTTTGGTTCTTTGACGAACTGCACAAACTCTTTGGATCAATCCGAGCGTTCAACCCCGACTTATCAATCAATCTTTCCATCCTTGATTGTGGCATCTACGATATACCAAGGTTCTTGCTTCGATATAAGCAACGGGTCGCGGTGACTTCCATCCAAATCTGAGTAGAAACGATCTTGGTGCCTTCTTATTGATAACGGATTTCGTCAGTATATTGGCGAGGTTCTTATCATATTATATGAACCCACCTAACTCCACCCCAAAAGCTAACTCGTGAGTGGAGGATTGTGAACCCATATATATAACACCCAAGACCACCCTCTCTAACCGATGTGGGACACATCATTCCCGACCCCTTTAGACTGCATGTCCTCGTGCCAACTCCGTCGTTAACCCACACGAGTGGCAAGGAACCTTTGTACATGCGCCCATCGACCAACAGAGGTTTGGCTCTGATACCATATTATATGAACCCACCTAACTCCACCCCAAAAGCTAGCTCGTGAGGTGATACAAACCTTGCCAAGAACTGACGCGACCCTAACGAAGATTGGTTTCCAAGATCAAAATTCCTAATCGGTTTTGGATGGAACCGCGACCTGATGCCTAACAAGAAGCATGAACCTTGGTATGTGAGGACGCCACAATCAGCTATGGATGGACTGATTGATAAGTCTATGAACGCCACGGAATTTTTTGATAAGTTCGAATAGTTCGTTTAGGAACCAAAGAGAATTAAACCTCAAATTGTGTGTTAAAACTTATATATCCCATTGAATGAAATTCGTTACAATATATATGGGTTCCCCTATGTGAATTTTTAGCTCCTAATTGCCCATGGAATTTTGGGCAAATCAATTACCAAAACGTCTAATCTAAAGCAAGGAAGGAAAGTTCCCTTAATGGCTTAAAAGCCTTACAATAATAGAAATAAAACAAACGCAAAAAGAAAACTAGACATTAAAAGGTAAATAGCTGATTCTTCTCGCCACTTGTCGCCTCAAAATGGTAAAGTAACTGAAATGGAAATTACTTGGTCCCTTCTAGAGCTTGAATCATGCATTTGTTGGTTTGGATGTCACATGCAATTCCCTCAATGGGCCTCCATGCAATAGCTTGAGCCCAAGTTGCTTGAATAAGCCCAATAAGCGTTTCGTTGAACTTCTTCGCACGAGCTCTCATAACTGGACCAATGGGAACTTGAATTGGATCTGAATATGTCTCCCACATGTTCTTGCTTGTGGTAACATTGTCCTCATCATGAGGGGAGGATTGTGAACCCATATATATAACACCCAAGACCACCCTCTCTAACCGATGTGGGACACATCAACTTGTATTGGGTCAACCACCTTCCTTGCATTTGAGCTCCCTAAGTCTCCATCACCAACACTTGAAATGGTCCATCACCCCTCGGAAGGAGTTTTGAATGCCTCTGTTTGGGGAAACGTTCCTTTTTCATATGCAGCCACACCAAATCTCCTGGTTCAAACACCACCTGCTTTCGGTCCTTATTGGCTTGTCTTGTATATTGCTCGGTACGCCTCTCTATCTTTTGTCTCGCCTTCTCGTGAATTTGCCTAACAAAATTAGCTTTTTTCTTGCCATCTAAGTTAACTCGTTCATTCAAAGGTAAAGGAGTTAATGGATTAAAACCATAAACAACTTCAAATGGTGAAAACTTAGTTGCAGAATGAATGCTTCTATTATAAGCAAATTCAACATGCGGCAAACAATCTTTCCAAGTTTTCAAATTCTTTTGAATGACAGCACTAATAGAGTAGATAAAGTCCTGTTCACTACTTCAGTTTGACCGTTAGTCTGGGGGTGACAAGTAATAGAAAATAATAGCTTAGTCCCCAACTTTGCCCACAAGGTCTTCCAAAAGTAACTTAAGAACTTTGCATCTCTATCAAAAACAATACTCCTGGGTATGCCATGCAACCTAACAATCTCCTTGAAAAACAAATCGGCTATATGTGATACGTCATCAGTTTTATGACATGCAATGAAGTGTGCCAGCTTAGAAAACCTATCAACTACCACAAACACAGAATCTCTCCCCCTCTTAGTCCTAGGTAAGCCCAACACAAAGTCCATAGAGATGTCAACCCAAGGTTCTCTAGGAATAGGAAGTGGAGTATATAACCCATGTGGTTGCAGCCTAGACTTAGCTTGTCTACATGTAATGCATCTCCCACAAATCCTCTCAACATCACGCTTCATATGTGGCCAAAAGAAATGCTCATGCAAGACACCTATAGTCTTAGCTATTCCAAAGTGCCCCATCAAACCACTGCCATTTGCCTCCCTAACTAACAACTCACGCAAAGAAGAATGAGGAATGCAAAGTTTATTTTCTCAAAACAAGAAACCCTCATGTAAGTAGTATTTCCCACATGCCCCCTTTGTGCAATCTTTAAACACAACTCCAAAATCAGAATCCAATGCATACAATTCTTTAATGTACTCAAATCCAAGCAACTTGGCATCGAGGGCTGAAAGTATGGCGTACCTGCAAGAAAGTACATCGACAACTATGTTGTCCTTACCTTGCTTGTATTTGATCACATATGGGAATGTTTCAATGAATTCTACCCACTTGGCTTGGCATTTATTCAGTTTGTGCTGCCCCTTCAAATGCTTCAAGGATTCATGATCCGTGTAAATCACAAACTCCTTTGGACAAAGATAGCACTGCCATGTCTCTAAAGTTCAAACCAATGCACACATCTCCTTATCAAAAGTGGGATAATTTAGAGCTATCCCACTCAACTTTTCACTAAACTATGCAACCGGTCATCCTTCTTGCATCAAAATGCCTCCAATACCTGTACCTGAAGCATCACACTCAATTTCAAATGTTTTAGTGAAGTTAGGTAAAACAAGTAGAGGTGCATTTGTTAACTTCTCCTTGATCAGTTTGAATGCCTTTTCTAGTTCCTCTCCCCACTTAAATGGAACGTTTTGCTTGATGACTTCAGTCAAAGGTGCGTCAAGGCTACTAAAGTCCTGAACAAAACGCTGGTAGAAACTAGCCAAGCCATGGAAACTTCTCACCTGCCCTATGGTTGTAGGAGTTGGCCAATCTTGGATTGCCTTCACCTTTTCCTCATCAACCTGTATATCTTGCGCACTCACAACAAAACCAAGAAATTGACCAATGTAGGCATGCAAAACATGGTTCATAAGTCTCATGAAAGTGCTAGGTGCATTAGTTAATCCGAAAGGCATAACTAACCATTCATACAAACCATATTTTGTTTTAAATGCAGTTTTCCACTCATCACCTTCCTTCAGCCTAATTTGATCAAAACACAAAAACCATGCAATTCATCCAACCGCACAAGGACTCATGCTTTCAAGCACATACCCCTTCTCCAATAACTCACCTACTTGCCTTTGAAGTTCCTTTGTCTCCTCAAGATTACTCCTATAGGCAGGCCGGTTTGGAATTGAAGCACCAGGTATGAAGTCAATTTAATGCTCAATTCCTTGAATTGGAGGTAAGCCTTGAGGCAACTCTTCAGGAAATACATCCTTGAATTCCTACAAAAGGGAAGCAACATTGCTCGGCAAAGAACCAGCGAGATCATTAGTGTTTAAAAGGGCCTCCTTGTACATTAGCACTATAAGGGGCTGATGAGAAATTAAAACTCTCTTGATCTCACTTTTCTTTGCAATGAAATTGTATTTTTCCTCTCTCATACACATTAAGGTTGAACTCTCTCCTTTCTCTTTTTCTCTCTTATTTTTCACACTCTCTTTTTCTTTTCTCTTATGCTCAGCCTCCCTCTCTTTCTCTTTTCTTTTTTCACTCGGTCTCTGCATTTTTAATTGATCTTCAAGGACTTGTTTTGGAGTCAATGGAACAAGTGACATTGGTTGTTTATTCATGGTAAAAGAGTACCTATTGGTGAAACCGTCATGTGTGGTTTGTCGATCAAACTGCCACGGTTTTCCCAACAAGAGGTGACATGCATGCATGGGAACAACATCACAAAGCACCTTGTCATCATACTTTCCAATAGAAAATGCCACCATCACCTGTTTAGTAACCTTGATCTCTCCACAATCATTTAGCCATTGAAGTCGGTATGGCCTTGGATTCTTTAAGGTAGGTAACTCCAATTTCTCCACTAACTCTGTGGTAGCCACATTTGTGCAACTTCCTCCATCTATTATCACACTACAAATCTTGTTATTCACAAAACACCATGTGTGAAACAAATTCTCTTGCTGATTATACTCTTCTTCTTTAGCCTATGCACTGAGATCTCATCTTGCCACTAATGACTCTCCAACTACAGCACACCCCCTTCATAAGCATCTTTGAGAGGTGGCATGTCATCTACTTCTTCTTCCTCATCATCCTCTAAAACAATCTCCCCTTGAGCTGTAATCACCATCACTCTCTTGTTTGGACATTCGCGAGATATGTGACCCGTGCCTTGACATTTAAAGCACTTAATGTCACGACTTTTTGAGGTAGAAAATTCAGTGTTACCTTGTTTAGGTGTAGCAACTTGTTTGGCATCCTTAGAGGGCTTGGTCTTTGGCTTGTTTGCTAGAAATTCATCCTGTTTAGGGGCTGGTCTCCATGTGCTTGAGGTAGCCGTGCCAAATCACCTTCTAGCCATGTTTCTTCGCTTCAACTGCTGCTCCACTTTGATGGCTTGGTGCACCATATCTGTCAGCTCCACATAATGTTGCATTTCTACCACATCTGCAATCTCACGGTTTAAACCATGCAAAAACCTAGCCACAGTGGCCTCCTGGTCCTCCACTACATTTGTACAGATCATGGCGACCTCCATCTCTTTTTGATATTCATCAACACTCTTATTACCTTGTGTGAGGTGTTGGAGCTTGTTGTACAACTCCCTATGGTTGTAACTTGGGATGAATTGTTTGTGCATGATTGCTTTCATTTCCTCCCACGTCTCAATGGTTCGCTCTCTGTTTCTCCATTTATCCTTCAACAACTGATCCCACCAAACAATAACATAGTCAGTGAATTCAATTGCAGCGAGTTTTGCCTTTTTCAACTCAGAGTAGTTGTGGCAATCAAAGACCATCTCCATCCTCTTCTCCCACTATAGATACACCTCAGGATCATTTTTCCCTTGGAAGGATGGAATCTTCACCTTGATGCTTCCTAAGTTGTCATCCCGCCTCTGCCTACCTAGCCTATCTTCTCTATTCCCTAAACCATGCCCAAACCTGCCCCGGTTATTAGGTGGATCATCAAACTCCTCCCAGTCATCATCATCCTCTATGTCCCCCCATTTCTCACCATGGTGTACACGTCTAGGTTGCCTAATGGGGTTATTTTGGTGCTGCCTCCTTGGTGTCCCCTCTTCCAACCTATCCATTCTCTCATGTAAAGGTTCCAATTCAGCTCTCATCATCCGTCTCAGTTCCCCCATCAAAGTTTGTAACTGTAAATTTGAAATGGTTTGTTGTTGGACCTCTTCAATTGAATTATCTTCTAGATTGTGAGACATGTTTGAATTCTACAATAAAAGGTTAGAAACCTCACAAGCACTCCCTCACGTGTTTCACTCAAGAATGATTCGCTCACACTCGTGTTTCACTCAAATTGGCTCTTAACTTAATGTTCTCACTATTCTTGCCTTTTTCCACTCGTTGTGTCTTCTCAAATTCTTAATCAATCTCAAGAAACACACAAGAATCAAGCAGCAATTCAAACAAACTAGACTCTACCCAAACAATCCACAAGATTTGACATGCAATACATAGAATGACAAATGAAGACGCAATAATAAGGATGCTAAATCACAAGAACGTGTAAAATGAATAGCTGAAATTTTGATTTTTTTTTTATCCTCTTCTTTTTTTTTTCTTTTTCTTTCTTTTCTTTTCGGATCCTATTTTTTTTGTTTTTGTAAAACTAGAATCAACACATAAATGAGCAGGTATAAATGAGAAACAAATGGGAACAATTGATAAGAACCTCGCCAATATACTGACGAAACCCGTTATCAATAAGAAGGCACCAAGACCGTTTCTACTCAGATTTGGATGGAACTCACCGCGACCCGTTGCTTATATCAAAGCAAGAACCTTGGTATATCGTAGACACCACAATCAAGAATGGAAAGCTTGATTGATAAGTTAGGGTTGAATGCCCGGATTGATCCAATGAGTTCGTGTAGTTCGTCAAAGAACCAAAGAAAGAATTTTCTCTCTCAAAAAAATAAACATTCATCAATGATTCATTAACCTTGGAAACGACTATTTATAGGCCAAAATTACAAAGTGTTGCCCAAAAAGAAAAGTTGACAAATTCAAACATAATTACTAAGCCTCAAATAAAAACCAAAAGAAAGGAAAGTCTTAATGGCTGATTTTCAGCCATTTACACGCCCAACAATTAAAGGAAAGTGCCATTAATCCTCGTCAACAATTTGCACAAATGATCAGCCACATGTGTGCCAATAATGGGAAAGTTTTTGAAACTCTTCCATTGACTTGATCTTGCAAAATTTGAGCTAATTTCAAGATTGACTTATTCGGATTCTTCTAGAACTTGGATCAAATTGATGCACCGTTGTGGTTAACGTGGGCCTGGTGATAAGAACCTTGCCAATATACTGACGAAACCCGTTATCAATAAGAAGGCACCAAGACCGTTTCTACTCAGATTTGGATGGAAGTCACCGCAACCCGTTGCTTATATCGAAGCAAGAACCATGGTATATCGTAGACGCCACAATCAAGGATGGAAAGCTTGATTTATAAGTCAGGGTTGAACACCCGGATTGATTCGATGAGTTCATGTAGTTCGTCAAAGAACTAAAGAAAGAATTTTCTCTCTCAGAAAAATAAACATTCATCAATGATTCATTAACCTTGGAAACGCCTATTTATAGGCCAAAATTACAAAGTGTTGCCCGAAAAGAATAGTTGACAAATTCAAACATAATTACTAAGCCTAAAATAAAACCAAAAGAAAGGAAAGTCTTAATGGCTGAATTTCAGCCATTTACACGCCAAACAATTAAAGGAAAGTGCAATTAATCCTCGTCAACATTTTGCACAAATGATCAGCTGCATGTGTGCCAATAATGGGAAAGTTTCCAAAATTCTTCCATTGACTTGATCTTGTAAAATTTGAGCTGATTTCAATCTTGACTCATCCGGATTCTTCTAGAACTTGGATCAAATTGACACACCGTTGTGGTTGACGTGGGCCTGGGTCAATGGGCTTGCACAAATTTTCTTGATTCCAGATTTCATGAATCAGCCCATTTAGTGCTTCTTTGAATTTCTTAGCTCGAGCTCTTGTGACTGGTCCAACAGGAACTTGTATTAGGTCAACCACCTTCCATCCATTTGAGCTGCCTAAGTCTCCATCATTCCCCTCCTCTTGACAAGGATTTGTCCTCAAATCAAACTCTGCATCAAAAGGACTCAAATTAGAAACATTGAAGGTAGCACTTACATTATACTCACCTTGCAAATCCAACTTGTAAGCATTGTCATTAATTCTTTCAAGGACTTGAAGTGGACCATCTCCCCATGGTAACAACTTTGACTTTCTTTATTCTGAAAAATGCTCTTTTCTAAAGTGCAACCACACCCAGTCTCCAGGTTCGAAAATCAGCTTGTGTCGCCCCTTGTTGGCTTGTTTTGCATATTGTTCTGTTCTTCCCTCAATGTTGAGTCTTGCTTTCTCATGAATCTGTTTAACAAAGTCAGCCTTCCTTTTGCCATCAAAATTAACACGCTCAAAAATAGGTGGTGGTGATAAATCTAATGGTGATAAAGGATTAAGACCATAAAAAATTTCAAAAGGTGAATACTTAGTAGTAGAATGGACAGAGTGATTATATGCAAACTCAACATGCGGTAAACAATTTTCCCATGATTTAATGTTCTTACTGATGATTGCTCTTAATACGGTTGACAAAGTCCTATTTAGTACCTCAGTTTGTGGGTGGCAAGTAGTAGAAAACAATAGCTTAGTACCTAACTTACTCCACAAAGTCTTCCAAAAGTAGCTCAAGAACTTAGCATCTCTATCTGAAACAATTGTCCTAGGCATGCCCTGTATTCTCACAATCTCCCTAAAGAACAATTCAGCAACATCATCATCAGTTTTATGACAGGGAATAAAATGTGCCATCTTAGAAAACCGATCTACAACCACAAACACACTATCCTTCCCACATTTGGTCCTAGGTAAACCTAACACAAAGTCCAATGAAATATCAGTCCAAGGCTCACTAGGAATTGGCAAAGGTGTGTATAAACCCTGGGGTTGTGCTCTTGATTTAGCTTGCCTACACTTGATACATCTACTACATATCCTTTCAACATCCCTTTTCATGTGTGGCCAAAAGAAGTGTTCCTGCAAAACAGTTAAAGTTTTAGCAATTCCAAAATGCCCCATCAATCTGCCACCATGGGATTTGCTCACTAACAAATGTCTCAAAGAACAATTAGGCACACAAAGCTTATTCTCCCGAAACAAAAATCCATCATGTCTATAAAATTTACCCATTGCGTTTTTCTCACAAGCTCGATACTCCTCACTAAAATCTTGGTCTAAAGTATATAAATCCTTAATATGCTCAAAACCAAGTAGTTTAGCATCAAGGATAGAAAGTAATACGTACCTATGAGAAAGTGCATCCGCAACAACATTCTCCTTACCTTACTTGTATCGGATGACATAAGGAAATGTCTCGATGAATTCCACCCAGAGGCATGCCTCTTGTTCAACTTTTGTTGTCCCTTCAGATGTTTCAATGACTCGTGATCTGTGTGAATCATGAATTCCTTGGGCAATAGGTAGTGCTGCCAAGTCTTTAATGCTTGAACCAACGCGTATAGCTCCTTGTCATAAGTCAGGTAATTTAGTGTTGAACCACTCAATTTTTCACTGAAATACAAAATTGGTCATCCTCCTTGTATCAGCACGGCACCTATACCTACACTAGAAGCATCACATTCAATTTTAAATGTTTTAGAAAAATCAGGTAATGCGAGTAAAGGAGCATGAGTAAACTTATGCTTAATAAGCTGAAACGCCTTCTCTTGTTCTTCTCCCCACTTGAACCCAACATTCTTCTTGATTACTTCTATGAGTGGTGCAGCCAAAGTACTGAAATCCCTTACAAACCGCTGGTAAAAGCTGGCAAGTCCATGAAAACTCCGTACTTCTCCAATGCTTGTGGGACTTGGCCATTCTTGGATAGCCCTAACCTTTTCTTCGTCAGCCTGTATACCTTGAGCACTAATAAAAAAACCAAGAAAAACAAGCATATCCGTGCAAAAGGTACACTTCTTAAGATTAGCATACAACTTTTCCTTCCGTAAAACATCTAAAACAAGTTTCAGATGTTCAATATGATCATCCAAATTGCTACTATAGATAAGGACATCATCCAAATAAACAACAACAAATTTCCCAATAAAAGATCTCAAAACATGGTTCATTAAACGCATAAATGTGCTAGGCGCATTGGTTAAACCGAAAGGCATTACCAACCACTCATACAAACCTTGTTTTGTTTTGAAAGCCATCTTCCACTCATCTCCCTCTTTCATGCGAATTTGATGATATCCACTCTTCAGACCAATTTTAGAAAACACACAAGCACCATGCAATTCATCTAACATGTCATCCAAGCGAGGAATGGGATGTCGATACTTTACCGTGATGTTGTTGATGGCTCGACAATCAATGCATGTCCTCCAAGTCCCATCCTTCTTAGGCACAAGTAAAACTGGTATGGTGCACGGGCTCATGCTTTCTCTCACGTGTCCCTTCTGTTAGACATGTATGCTCTAAGGAGTAAAAATGTAATACGTTTTTGGAGACATTTTTATCAATAAAGAATTTATTCATTTATATATACCAAATATTGTCCTCTTTACGTTCATATTCGTTGAATGTATGATAAGCAAACAGTAGTCTGAGACTGTCAGTCTAAACCTTAAGAGTTGGGCATATGATGGGATGATTATGCGGTAGACACGACTCTTAAGGTGATGGTCTAAAATATATGATCCGCAATCGAGGGAATAAAGTTGGGCGCTTTATTCATGTAAAGATTGTTATGTTGTCTATATCCCTTTTGGGAGATGGTTTGTCTTGGCCATCGGAGTTGGACTCCGTGAATAGAAACATTGGCGCGTTGTCATAGGTGACGATGTGTTGGATCGGGACATAAAGTGAATTGATTTGGATTAATAATTCTGTCTTGGCAAATCGATTCACTTTAGACAGTCGTTTGTATTGTATCTTAATCCTGAGATGAATAATGGGCCCGTTGTCTCGACTTGTGTCTTTTGATGTACCAATGGGTGACTCCCACATCTCTATAGTGGCATGCATGCCGGTACGTTGGAGGCATGACTCTTGATAGCGTAGACTTGTTATTCATAGATATGGAATCCATAGCTCCTCTTTAGGAGTAATGATATCCTCTTATATGCGTTGTCCTGTAATTGGAAAACTGGAGCGCTCAACCATTTGGATACATAGGTGTAACCGAATGGTATACTATCTTTGGATGGTAAGTTTTCTAATGGTGAGACAATGGAACGTAAGATAAAAATAATCGGGAAGGTAAGACAGAACTTGTCCTTAAGCCGATTATGGATGATCATATGGGGATGCGATACACTATGATATGTCATGGAGACTTAGCTACATGAGCTTCGTAATTCTGTAAAGTTCGAGAGTGCAGCTCCAAGCTTTTAGTGGAGTAGCGTTGGAGTTGATAATTGTGAAATGTATATCTGGGATATTGGGTTTCATAATTATCATGAGCTTGAACTTTATAGGTCCATTTTGGTCCCCTTTGCTAGCTCACAAAGTCCTGTAACGACACGGCGTGCTTTTCCAATAATTGGTGACTTATGTCGGATTTATCAGATTGGTTTAAAATTTATAAGAATCAAATAATTCATGTCTGTTTATCGGTTGAATTAATTTTGTAAGAAATTAGTTCAAGATGAACTTGTTGAATTATGGCGTTCGGATAATTCTTGTCTGTTTATCGGTTGTTTTAATTTTGGACAATTAGAACAAGATAAACTTGTAGAATTATTTGAATTGATTTATTTTCTTAGAGATTATCTTGATAGAGTTTGTTTTGATCAGATATCTTTTCTATTGGGCTATTTGAATCAAAACTGAGACTTTATCCTTTAGAATCTCGGGTGGAAAATAAAAGATTCGCGGAGATTTTTTCTCGGCAGTTCGGCCTGCCGATCATAAAGTTCGGCCTGCCGAACTGGCAAGTTCGGCCTGCCTATCTCACAGTTCGGCCTGCCTATCAGCGCACATAAGATTACGCGTTTTTCACGCGTATCTTATCAGATATTGATCCGAACTTGATTCTGTTTCGATTTTTGAGACCTAATCTGATATGGACTGACCCCAAGGACCAATAGGTATAAAAAGGGAGTGAGTCTAATGATTTACTCAGATCAATTTGAGAGATTAAGAGTGATACTCTTCTAGTGAGCATCTGAAAACTCCCTGAGAGCTTTTGTTCACAAATCACGAACACTAGCTTTGGGTTCTCTCTATTGGTTGGAAGGAGAGTCACCGGTGGAAGAGCTGTACGTGTGAGCCCACACTCACTCCGGTTGTGGATAGAGAATAGCAAAGAAGACCAGTTGGTTGAGGCTCTTCTGGAACGTTACTTCTCTACACAGGTCGCGGAGGTTCTTCGGCACACTGAGGTTAGTAAGATCTGTTTAATTTATACATATAACATGTCATACTTGTATTTTGGAAAATACTCTGATGAAATTTTTTTTTAAAATTCCGCTGCGCACTTTGTTTCCAACAATTGGTATCAGAACCGAGGTTTTTACATAAATTTGCAAGTTTGTGATCATGTTATATGCATAAATTTTGTGATCTTAATCTCTCCTATGCTTGAATTAAATTTTATAGAGAGATGGCACTCTAGGTTTCTATATAATATATATGTTGTCATGGATTATGTGGTGAATGTTTATTAATTAATTATGGTTGATTAAATTGTTGTTTAATTATTTATTAATTAATTAATACCGGTTATAGTTCCTTAGAGGTTAGAATGTGTATCTAGGTTTTTCATGTAATTAGATGGCGGACTATCATCTCCGTCTAGGAATTATTATTTAATTTGTAAGAATTTTGTAATTAAATAATTATTCGGAGAAGACGGAACGAGAAGTCGGATCTTGAAGATAGATGATGGCGCCTCCAGGAATTTCCTGAGTCTCTAATTTTATGTTTTTGAATTGTTGAAAATAAAATTGATGAATTGCATTAAAATTGTATTTTCTGGATCGAGGGTTTTCTGCTCGGTCGGCATGCCGGACCTCACAGTTCGGCAGGCTGAAGGTCACAGATCGGCAGGCCGGACGTACGGTCTGGCAGGCCGACAGTGGGGCAGAAATTTTGGTGCTCTGCCGGCAGGCCGAACCTTCATGTTCGGTAGGCCGAACCACCATGATCGGCAGACCGATCACCTAGATCGGCCTGCCGACAGAGAGCATCCAGGTGTCCAGAAAAGGTGCAATTTTTCAGTGCAGTTTTAATTTTATTTTTGGGACGATTCTGAGAAACATTAAATTTGGATATGACCGGAAATATGAAGTGTTCGATTCATACGGGATTGAGGACTTGAAGATGGAAATTACATGAAGAAGGATACAGCTTGAGGATTCAAGGATGAAGAATCGATAAATGTCTCGATTATTCTCTTGTAATCTTATTTTTTCTATTCTCTAGGGTGGAACCATAATATTACGGTTATTATTATTATGCTTGTAGCTTTGCTTGATTGCTTTGCTTGTCTGCATTATAATATGATTTACCATGTATATTGATAACATGTCATATAGAATAGGGAGTGCCGCTCATATTAAAATTGTTCATGCATAATTTTAAAATAAAACCTTGACTTCAAAAGATTGAGTGGGAGAAGGTTTTCGAAGAGAGAACCTAAGGCCTCCATCGTTGGTCCATAGGAAGAACATGGTGGTCCCAACCCCTAGGAAGGGATTTCTATCATGTACCAGATTGGATCTCTGAAAGGATAAGGTATTTTAGTATGATTTATGGTTGCACGCCCCTAGGTGGTGATTATAAATCATGGATAAAATATTGAAACGGTGGTTATACACTCACGTTAATTTTATTATTAACCTCCCCTAGGAGCTCTGTTAATAAAATTAATGGCCAAAGAAACGATTATTAGTATATGCTGGATCATACGGGTCCTGGATGGCATATATTAATCAGGAGGGGATCCGTGTTCCTGATTGAATTTGGCATGACTCCCCTAGGAGCTTGTTGAATTCTGAGTTGGGAATTATCGTTGTAAGGTTGTGATATTTTCAAGGTTTTGACACATATACACATTTGTATGATTTTACATGATTGTGTTATCTTACTAAATTATTAAATATGTTTGCTTATGTTTGGTATATGATTCTTTATTGTAGATTGAAAATGTCTAAAAACGCTTTATCATCAATACTTGACAAAAACCAATTAACCGGTGAGAACTATAATGATTGGAAACGGAACCTGGACATCGTCCTATCCTTTGAGAAACTGAAATATGTACTGACAACTCCTTGTCCTCCCGAGCCTACGGGAGACTCAAGTAATGAGCAATTCCAAGCGTACGAACGCTGGAAAGATGCTAATGATCAGGCCCGCTGCTATGTTATGGCTAGCATGAATAACGTGCTGCAGGCTCAACATCAGGATTATGAGACTGCGAAGCAGATCTTGGATAATCTTGAGGATATGTTTGGAGGCCAGGCCATAACAAAGCGGCAAGGGGCGCTTCGGAAACTCTTAAACTGTAGACAGAGACCGGGGACATCTGTAAAGGAGCACATGATGTTGGTCATGGGTTACCTCGCTGAGGCTCAAACCAATGGAGCCGACATCGATGCTGAAACTCAGATGACTATGGTCTTTGAGACTCTGTCTAAGGAATTTATTCCGTTTAGAGCTACTTTTAATTTGAGCAATAGACGGGATATGACCTTGACAGAACTGATGAAACAGTTACAGGAGTTTGAACTGCTGATCAGGGAGTCTCCTGCTGGTGGAGAGGCCAATATGGTAGCTGCTTCTGGTTCCAATCCTAACTCTGGGAATGGAAAGAAGCAACGGGCCAAGAGTGGTAAGTCTTCTATTCCTATTGCTACCAAGAGCAAGAAGAAAAAGAAGAAGAACCCAAAGAAGCTTAAGTGCTTCTTCTGTGGTAAGGTCGGGCATATAAAGAAGCATTGCAAGGACTTCCTTTCCAAGGGAGGTAGGTGTGATCTTCTATATTTAGAAACTTGTTTGGTTGAGGAATCCAGTGACATTTGGGTCATAGATTCCGGTGCAACTAATCATGTTTGTGTTTCTCTGCAGGGATTCAAAGAAACGAGAAGTCTACTTCGTGAAGACTTAACGCTTCGGATGGGCGATGGATCCTTGGTCTCAGCGGAAGCAGTGGGAGATGTCCATCTTTATTTTGATAATTATAGGAATTTAATTTTGCGAGATTGTTTTTATGTTCCTAAATTTAAAAGGAATTTAATTTCTGTATCTTCTTTATTTAAAGACTCCTACGTGGTATCTTTTAATGAAAAAGTGGTGATTCGTAAAAACAAATCTTTTATCTGTTCTGGATGGATGCAAAATAATCTATATTTTATCAAACCTAAGATGGACTTATTGCTTAATGCTGAGATAAATGATAATGACTCAAAAAGACTTAAAACTTCTCACTCTAATAAGACTTATCTTTGGCATTTGCGCCTTGGCCATATTAACCTGAATAGGATTCAAAGGTTGGTAAGGGATGGACCTTTAAGTCACTTAAAGGTGGAATCTATACCTCAATGTGAGTCTTGTTTGGAGGGTAAAATGACCAAAAGACCATACGGGTCTAAGGGCAATAGGGCCGAAGGGGTTCTAGAACTTGTGCATAGTGATGTTTGCGGACCGATGAACATCCGGGCACGAGGAGGGTATGAGTACTTCGTCACTTTTATTGACGATTACTCAAGATATGGGTATGTGTACCTAATGCACCACAAAAACGAAACTTATGATAAGTTCAGGGAGTTTCGGGCTGAAGTGGAAAAGCAATTGGGTAGACCCATAAAGGCACTTCGATCTGATCGAGGTGGGGAATACCTTTCTGATGAGTTCTTGGGACACTTGTTAGAGAATGGGATTTTATCCCATTTGACTGCGCCGGGCACTCCGCAGCAGAATGGCGTAGCGGAGAGAAGGAATAGGACTTTGTTGGACATGATTCGGTCCATGATGAGTTATTCATCATTGCCTTTATCCTTTTGGGGATATGCACTACAAACCGCATGTTATCTTTTGAACAATGTGCCTTCAAAATCGGTCCCTAAAACTCCTCACGAGTTGTGGACAAGACGGAAGACATCCTTAAACCATATTCGCATATGGGGATGTCCAGCTCATGTCCTGTTTAAGGATCCGAATAAGTTGGAAGCACGTTCAGAAGTTTGCGTGTTTGTAGGATATCCAAAAGGGACTAAAGGGGGTTATTTTTATAACCCAAAGGAAAATAAAGTCGTGGTTTCAACTAATGCAACTTTCCTTGAGGAGAGTTACATGAACGACTTTAAACCTCAAAGCAAAGTGGTGCTTGAGGAGTTGAGGGGTAATCCGTTTACTCCGGAGGTTCCGAACGAAACCATTCCGATCGGTGTAGAAAAACCAAACAAACCTGAACAACAACCACAGGGGCTTCGGCGTAGTGGGAGGATCGGTCGTCAACCTGAGAGGTATATGTTCAATGGGGAGGTCTTTTTGGCTGAACCGGATGAACATGACAGGGATCCTTATACTTACGCAGAAGCTATGGAGGATGTTGATTCAAGACTCTGGACAGAGGCCATGAACATTGAGATGAAGTCTATGGAGACTAATCGGGTCTGGGAGCTCGTGGATCTTCCCGAAGGGGTAAAACCCATAGGGTGTAAGTGGATCTACAAGAGGAAAAGAGGAGTGGATGGAAAGGTCGAAACCTTTAAGGCTAGACTGGTAGCTAAGGGTTATACGCAAAAGGAAGGAATCGATTATGAGGAAACCTTTTCGCCTGTAGCCATGCTTAAGTCCATCCGGATTCTCTTGTCCATAGCTGCCGCTCTCGACTACGAGATTTGGCAGATGGATGTCAAGACGGCTTTTCTAAATGGCTATCTTGATGAGTCCATTTATATGGAACAACCAGACGGGTTCAAGGTCGCGGGTCAAGAGGGTAAGGTTTGTAAGTTGCTAAAGTCTATTTATGGACTTAAGCAGGCTTCTCGTTCTTGGAACATAAGATTTGATCAAGTGATCAAGACTTATGGGTTCTCACAAAATGTGGATGAACCATGTGTTTACAAACACATTAAGAATGGGAAGGTGGTTTTTCTACTACTCTATGTAGATGACATTCTGCTAATTGGCAATGACGTTGGGGCGTTGTCATCGGTCAAATTATGGTTGACCAAGCAGTTTGACATGAAGGACTTGGGTGAGGCTAATTTTGTTCTCGGTATCCAGATCTTGCGGGATAGGAAGAACAAAATGATAGCTTTGTCACAGGCCGGCTACATAGATAAAATTCTCAGGAGGTTTGCAATGCAGGATTCCAAGAAAGGTGGGCAACCATCTAGGTCTGGAATTACTCTTTCTAAGAAAGACTCTCCAAAGTCTTATGAAGAAAGAGAATACATGAAGAAGGTGCCTTATGCTTCGGCAGTGGGTAGTCTCATGTATGCCATGCTTTGCACTCGACCGGATATTAGCTATGCGGTCGGGATTGTGAGTCGATTTCAGGCGGATCCAGGACCGAACCATTGGGTTGCGGTAAAGCATATTTTCAAGTACCTGAGAAGGACTCGAGGGTATATGCTTGTGTATTCGGGTGAGGATTTAACTCCTCTAGGATACACTGATTCGGATTTTCAATCCTGCCTGGATTCTAGGAAATCGACTTCAGGGTTTGTGTTTACTCTGGGTGGCGGTGCCATCAGTTGGAGAAGTGCGAAGCAAGATTGCACTTCGGATTCAACGATGGAGGCCGAGTATGTGGCGGCTAGTGATGCTTCGAAAGAAGCAGTGTGGCTCCGCAAGTTCCTTGGGGATCTTGAGGTAGTTCCTGGTATGGATAAAGCGGTATCACTGTACTGTGATAACAGTGCGGCGGTAGCTAATGCTAAGGAACCAAGATTTCACAAGAAGAGTAAGCATATTTGATCGGAAGTATCATGTGATAAAGGACTTCGTTGAGAGCGGGCATGTCACGGTGTGCAAGATCGCGTCAGAGGACAATTTAGCTGATCCATTTACGAAGACACTTTCTGGGAGAGTCTTCGAAAGGCATGTGGAAGCTATGGGGATGCGAAATTTGCAGTATTTACTCACTTAGTGCAAGTGGGAGATTGTTAGACATGTATGCTCTAAGGAGTAAAAATGTAATACGTTTTTGGAGACATTTTTATCAATAAAGAATTTATTCATTTATATATACCAAATATTGTCCTCTTTACGTTCATATTCGTTGAATGTATGATAAGCAAACAGTAGTCTGAGACTGTCAGTCTAAACCTTAAGAGTTGGGCATATGATGGGATGATTATGCGGTAGACACGACTCTTAAGGTGATGGTCTAAAATATATGATCCGCAATCGAGGGAATAAAGTTGGGCGCTTTATTCATGTAAAGATTGTTATGTTGTCTATATCCCTTTTGGGAGATGGTTTGTCTTGGCCATCGGAGTTGGACTCCGTGAATAGAAACATTGGCGCGTTGTCATAGGTGACGATGTGTTGGATCGGGACATAAAGTGAATTGATTTGGATTAATAATTCTGTCTTGGCAAATCGATTCACTTTAGACAGTCGTTTGTATTGTATCTTAATCCTGAGATGAATAATGGGCCCGTTGTCTCGACTTGTGTCTTTTGATGTACCAATGGGTGACTCCCACATCTCTATAGTGGCATGCATGCCGGTACGTTGGAGGCATGACTCTTGATAGCGTAGACTTGTTATTCATAGATATGGAATCCATAGCTCCTCTTTAGGAGTAATGATATCCTCTTATATGCGTTGTCCTGTAATTGGAAAACTGGAGCGCTCAACCATTTGGATACATAGGTGTAACCGAATGGTATACTATCTTTGGATGGTAAGTTTTCTAATGGTGAGACAATGGAACGTAAGATAAAAATAATCGGGAAGGTAAGACAGAACTTGTCCTTAAGCCGATTATGGATGATCATATGGGGATGCGATACACTATGATATGTCATGGAGACTTAGCTACATGAGCTTCGTAATTCTGTAAAGTTCGAGAGTGCAGCTCCAAGCTTTTAGTGGAGTAGCGTTGGAGTTGAGAATTGTGAAATGTATATCTGGGATATTGGGTTTCATAATTATCATGAGCTTGAACTTTATAGGTCCATTTTGGTCCCCTTTGCTAGCTCACAAAGTCCTGTAACGACACGGCGTGCTTTTCCAATAATTGGTGACTTATGTCGGATTTATCAGATTGGTTTAAAATTTATAAGAATCAAATAATTCATGTCTGTTTATCGGTTGAATTAATTTTGTAAGAAATTAGTTCAAGATGAACTTGTTGAATTATGGCGTTCGGATAATTCTTGTCTGTTTATCGGTTGTTTTAATTTTGGACAATTAGAATAAGATAAACTTGTAGAATTATTTGAATTGATTTATTTTCTTAGAGATTATCTTGATAGAGTTTGTTTTGATCAGATATCTTTTCTATTGGGCTATTTGAATCAAAACTGAGACTTTATCCTTTAGAATCTTGGGTGGAAAATAAAAGATTCGCGGAGATTTTTTCTCGGCAGTTCGGCCTGCCGATCATAAAGTTCGGCCTGCCGAACTGGCAAGTTCGGCCTGCCTATCTCACAGTTCGGCCTGCCTATCAGCGCACATAAGATTACGCGTTTTTCACGCGTATCTTATCAGATATTGATCCGAACTTGATTCTGTTTCGATTTTTGAGACCTAATCTGATATGGACTGACCCCAAGGACCAATAGGTATAAAAAGGGAGTGAGTCTAATGATTTACTCAGATCAATTTGAGAGATTAAGAGTGATACTCTTCTAGTGAGCATCTGAAAACTCCCTGAGAGCTTTTGTTCACAAATCACGAACACTAGCTTTGGGTTCTCTCTATTGGTTGGAAGGAGAGTCACCGGTGGAAGAGCTGTACGTGTGAGCCCACACTCACTCCGGTTGTGGATAGAGAATAGCAAAGAAGACCAATTGGTTGAGGCTCTTCTGGAACGTTACTTCTCTACACAGGTCGCGGAGGTTCTTCGGCACACTGAGGTTAGTAAGATCTGTTTAATTTATACATATAACATGTCATACTTGTATTTTGGAAAATACTCTGATGAAATTTTTTTTTAAAATTCCGCTGCGCACTTTGTTTCCAACACCTTCTTCATCAATTCACTTACCTGCCGTTGGAGTTCCTTTGTCTCATCGGGATTACTCCTATAGGCTGGTTGGTTTGGAATTGTAGCGCCAAGTATGAAGTGATTTGATGTTCAATCCCACGGATTGGAGGTAAACCTTGCGGTGTTTCCTCGGGAAAGATATCCTCATATTCCTGCAAAAGAGAAACAACAGAACTATGCAAGGTGGAATCAAGATCGTTAGTGTTTAATAATGCCTCCTTGTACATGAGTAAAATCATCGGCTGATTAGAAAACAAAGCTCTTCTCACATCATTCACTCTTGAATAAAAGTTTATTTTTCTCTCTATTTTTACCTCATTGGCCAAATCTTCTTTTGTACTGGCTCTCTCAATGTTCTCTCCTTTTCTCTCCTTTTTCTCGGCCCCTCTATCTTTTTTTCCTCTCTGGCCGAACTCTCTCTCTACACTCCAACACTCATTATTTTCACTCCCTTTCTCTCTCTTTTATCATTCTCTCCTTTTGTAGCCAAACTTGATCTTCATGAACCTGTTTTGGTGTCATTGGTACAAGAGTGAATGGTCTCTGGTTGTGCACAAGAGAATATTTATTGGTGTAGCCATCATGTTTGACTCGACGATCAAATTGCCGTGGTCGACCTAGTAACAAGTGCCCGGCTTCCATTGGAACTATATCGTACAAAACTTCATCTTCATATCTTCCAATGCGAAACAAAATTAATGCCTGTTTAGTTACCTTCACTTCACCACTATTATTCAACCATTGCAACTTGTAAGGTCGAGGATGTTTGGTCGTTGGCAGCCCTAATTTGTCAACCATAGTTGTGCTAGCAATGTTTGTACAACTCCCTCCATCTATTATCACACTACATACCTTGTTCTGCACGTGGCACCTAGTATGAAAAATGTTCTCACGTTGCTCTTCTTCTTCCTCCTTGGCTTCCACGCTAAGGGCTCATCGAGTGACCAACAATTCACCTTGGACAACATACTCCTCCTCATCCATGTCCTCCAATGGTTGCATGGAGTCCTCGTCCGATTCGTCATTTGTAACAACCTCTCCATTGTCTCGTAACACCATCACCCTTTTGTTCGGACATTGGCTTGAGATGTGACCCCTGCCTTGGCATTTGAAACATTTAATATCACGGTTTCAAGAAGTGGATGAATCATGTTTACCTTGGTTTGAAGATCTAACTGTGGCTGGTTTTGGCTTGAACTTTGGCCTAGCGATCGATTTCTCTTCTCTCTTCCCATAATTAGGCTTCCATGAAGAAGGTGTCGAACTAACATTCACACGTGAGCTACCCCTCCTCTTGAGCTGCCGCTTTACTGTGATGGTCATGTGCAACATGTCTTCTAACTCTACATAGTGTTCCATCTCCACCCTATCTTGAATATCCGGATTTAGCCCTTGCAAAAATCTTGCCATGGTTGCTTCTCGATCTTCTTCAACATTGGCTCGTATCATGGCTATTTCCATTTCTTGATAATATTCCTCCACACTCCTGTTTCCTTATTTAAGTCCTTGCAACCTTTTGTACAATTCCCGGTAGTAATGGCTGGGTACAAATCGCTTTCTCATTACCGTTTTCATCTCCTCCCATGTCTCAATCGGGTGTTCTCGGTTCCGTCGCCTTTTCATTACCAACTGATCCCACCATACAACCGCATAATCAGAGAACTCAATTGCAGCAAGCTTAACTTTCTTTAACTGTGAATAGTTATGGCAATCAAACACTAGCTCCACTTTCTTCTCCCACTCTAGGTAAGCTCTGGGGTCATTTTTCCCTTGGAATGGCGGAATCTTCATTTTAATACCTGCCATATTATTGTCTTCCCGGTCCCTAGCTTCTCTATTCCCATTTCCACGCCTAAATCTGCCCCTATTTGTCGGTGGTTCCTCCAACTCTTCTAATTCACCTTCTTCCGAAAGATCACATCCACCCATCTGCCTATTTTGCATGTTTTGTGGCTGCCTATTACATGTTTTGGCATCAACCTCATCTAATCTCTCATGAATGGGCTCTAGCGCTCGCGTCAACAGCCTTTCCATTTGCCTCATTAATGCTTGCAACTGAAGATTGGGAACGTTTTGTTGTGGAAGATCATCTTCGGCTTCTCTTTCTTGATTCGGATTCATTTTTTTTTAAACCTGCAAAACAACGTTAGATAATAAAGGACCTTACTTCTCTCCCTCATGTGTTTCACTCTATCACTTGGTCACTTAGTTCACTTGTGTTTCACTCAAATAATTGGCTCTTTACCCTCGAATGTTCTCACCACTCTTGCCTCTTTTTTTTAACTCACTTATCTCTCTTTCAGTTCTTTTGGAATTACACAAACAACAATAAAATCCATCCGGCAACACATTTTGATACGCAGTTTAGAATGAAGCAAATTTTTGCACTGTGAGGTGAGGTCAAATTTGGACACCTGGACACTCAAACAATGGAAAGGAAACAAAAAATTTTAAGGAGGGTCTCCATAATAGAAACGGTTTTTTTTTTTTCGGATCCTCTTGATTTTTTCTTTTCTTTTCTTCTTTTTCTTTTTTTTTCTTTCTTTTCTTTTGTGAAATTTGGCAAGAACAAGTCTAATAGACCAAGAAACACAAAACAGGAAACTACAACCTAAACTTGAAACCCAAGACACTAGTTACCTGAAACCAAAACTAACCCCAGTAGCCTTATGAGAAATTTCGGCCACACTAAATTCTTTCCCAAACAAGAATTTAGCAAAACAACCTAGAATACAATTTTGGATATGACCTTGTCAACAAACCAAAGAAGGTCCAAGAAATACAATTGAAGATGCAAGAACCCTATGAATTTAATAAACTTGAATTTTTTTTTTGTGAACGGAATAGAACCTAAATAATAAATTAGAATTCAGAAACAAATAAGGATAGACAAACCTGAGGCTAGAACTGAGGCTACTGATACCAAATGATAAGAACCTCGCCAATATACTGACAAAACCCATTATCAATAAGAAGGCACCAAGACCATTTCTACTCAGATTTGGATGGAAGTCATCGCGACCCATTGCTTATATCGTAGCAAGAACGTTGGTATATCGTAGACGCCACAATCAAGGATGGAAAGCTTGATTTATAAGTCAGGGTTGAACACCCGGATTGATTCGATGAGTTCATGTAGTTCGTCAAAGAACTAAAGAAAGAATTTTCTCTCTCAGAAAAATAAACATTCATCAATGATTCATTAACCTTGGAAACGCCTATTTATAGGCCAAAATTACAAAGTGTTGCCCGAAAAGAATAGTTAACAAATTCAAACATAATTACTAAGCCTAAAATAAAACCAAAAGAAAGGAAAGTCTTAATGGCTGAATTTCAGCCATTTACACGCCAAACAATTAAAGGAAAGTGCAATTAATCCTCGTCAACATTTTGCACAAATGATCAGCTGCATGTGTGCCAATAATGGGAAAGTTTCCAAAATTCTTCCATTGACTTGATCTTGTAAAATTTGAGCTGATTTCAATCTTGACTCATCTAGATTCTTCTAGAACTTGGATCAAATTGATGCACCATTGTGGTTGACGTGGGCCTGGGTCAATGGGCTTGCACAAATTTTCTTGATTCCAGATTTCGTGAACCAGCCCATTTAGTGCTTCCTTGAATTTCTTAGCTCGGGCTCTTGTGACTGGTCCAACAGGAACTTGTATTGGGTCAACCACCTTTCATGCATTTGAGCTCCCTAAGTCTCCATCCACAATTGAATTCAAACAAAACAAAAACTAACTGACAAGTATTCAAAGCAAAAGGAATTGGCAAAATTCGAACAAGAAAAGGGAGGGAAAAATTTGGCCAAGAATTTCAGACCTTAAACTAGAATTTTTTTTTCAAGACTCTAAATTCGACTAAACAAGAACAAGAACATACGATAAAGGATAGTCAAACCTGCCTTGGAACCTAAGCTCTGATGCCAACTGATATGAACCCCGCCGACTAACGCGACAAGACCCGACACCAAATCTCGAATTCAAACCCTTAATCCCTTAAGACACATGTTTGTTGAGCCTTGACTAGTAATCTAGTGAGACATGAACCAAGAACCACGGATCGGAAGACGCCACACCTAGAATTTCAAAAACACTTAAAAACCTAAGATGATAAGTCAGTTTGTTGAACGCCACAAGATTAATCTTGATAAGTTCAAAGAGTCTTCTCAAGAAATAAGAAGAACGCAAGAAAAGCCTCACCAAATTCATGAATAATGATCTGATTGATTAATTCAAAATCACAAAGTGTTTACAATTATATGGGAACAATTTTCAGCCCAAAAGAATCCCTAAGATAAGGTTGACTTAGAAAATCCCTTATTTGGTGCTTTCCCATGTGAAATTAAGCCCTAAAATAACACAAAAGGAAAGTTGCTAATCTTATCCCTTAAAATGCGCCTAACCTAATCTAGAAAAAGGGAAAATATCCAGGTTTGTTTTATGCCTAACAAAACCAAATTTGACAACTAAGAAAATACAAAAAATATACCAGAAAATAAATTGATGATGAGGCTCAAACATGATGACATTGCACCCACATTTCGATCGAAAATAGGAAGGTTTCCTGAAATTATAAATCTGCCCCACAATTTACTAGAATCATGCATATCATCAATGTGAATCTTCTAGAACCTTAATCATTGTGACTAGGCTCTCTTGAGATTGACTTGGGCCTATGCCCGGGCTCCAGTTATGTGGCACGTCGCAAACTCGTTGAATGAGCCCATTCAATGCCTCCTTGAATTGCTTGGCCTTAGACCTCATGATTGGACCACTTGAACAGCTTAAGGGATCACGAACATGGCTCCTAACTTGTGTAGCGCCAATGCTTGCATCAACCTCCACCACCACCACCCCCACTACCACCACCACCAATTAGAAATGAAGTTATAGATGTTTTTTGTGAGTGCTTCCTGAAGTATAAACCGCCAATATTTGAGGGTGGTATGGATCCTAAAATTTCTAAGAATTGGATACATACCATAGAGCTATTATTTGACTATGCTAGAGTTACAAATGCTGATAAGATATATAGTGCTATCGTTATGTTGAGGAAGAATGCTAGTTATTGATGGGACAATATGGCAGCAATGTATAATGTTGCAACTATGACTTGGGAGTAGTTTAGACAGTTATTTGAGGATAAGTTTATGACTTTTGGCACTAGGTATGACAAGAGAAGGGAATTTGCTAATCTGAAACAAGGTACTTCAACAATTGTAGAGTATCTTAGGAAGTTTGATGAGTTATCTCGTTATGTCTTGCACCTTGTGATGGAGACGTGGGGACCTCAAATGCAAGGAAGGCGACTGACCTAATACAAGTTCCTATTAGACCAGTCACAAGAGCCCGAGCTAAGAAATTCAAGGAAGCACTAAATGGGCTGATTTACAAAATTTTGAATCAAGTAAAATTGTGCAAGCCCATTGACACAGGCCCACGTTAGCCACAAAGGTGCATCAATGTGATCCAAGTTCCAGAAGAATTCGGATGAGTCAAGCTTGAAATCAGCTCAAATTTTGCAAGATCAAGTCTATGGAAGCGTTTCGAAAACTTTCCCATTATTGGCACAGATGTGGCCGATCATTTGTGCAAGTTGTTAAATATCAGCCATTTAGACTTTCCTTTCTTTTGGTTTTTATTTTAGGCTTAAATTAGGATTAGCAGTCATGTTTGAATTTGTCAACTTTCCTTTGTAATTTTGGCCTATAAATAGACATTTCCAAGGTTAATGAATGGATTGATGAATGTTTATTTCTGAGAGAGAAAATTCTTTCTTTGGTTCTTTGACGAACTACATGAACTCTTCGAATCAATCCGGGTGTTCAACCCCGACTTATCAATCAAGCTTTCCATCCTTGATTGTGGCATCTACGATATACTAAGGTTCTTACTTTGATATAAGCAACGAGTCACGGTGACTTCCATCCAAATATCAATAGAAACGGTCTTGGTGCCTTTTTTATTGATAACGGGTTTCGTGGGTAAATTGGTGAGGTTCTTATCATCTGGTATCAAAGTGAGGCTCTAGCCCTAGGTTTGTCTATTCTTATTTGTTTTTGAATTCTGATTTATTACTTAGGTTCTATTGCATTCAAAAATAAAATAAAATAAAATATTTCAAGTTTGTTAAATTCATAGGGTTCTTCCATCCTCGTTTGTGTTTCTTGACCTTTCTTTGGTTTGTTAACAAGGTCAAATCTGAAATTCTATTCTAGGTTGTTTTGCGAATTCTTGTTTGGGAAAGAACTTAGTGTTGGCCAAAATTTCACCTAGGGCTGCTAGGGTTAGTTTTGGTTTCGGGTAACTAGTGTCTTGGGCTACAAGTTTAGGTTGTAGCTTCCTGTTTTGTGTTTCTTGGTCTATTAGTCTTTGTTCTTGCCGTATTTCACAAAAAAAAAAAGGAAAAGAAAAAAAAAGAAAAATCAAGAGGATCCGAAAAAAAAAAATAATTGTTTCCTTTCCAAATTTGAGTGTCCAGGTGTTTGAATTTGACCTCACCTCATAGTGCAAAAAAATTTGCTTCATTCTGAACTACGTATCAAAATGTGTTACTGAATTTGTTGCCGGATAGATTTTATTGTTGTTTGTGTAATTCCAAAAGAACTGAAAGAGAGAATAAGCGAGTTAAAAAAAAGAAGGCAAGAGTGGTGAGAACATTCAAGGGTAAAAGCCAATTATTTGAGTAAAACACGAGTGAATTGAGTGACCAAGTGATAGAGTGAAACACGTGAGGGAGAGAAGTAAGGTCCTTTATTATCTAACATTGTTTTGCAGGTTTAAAAAAAAATGAATCCGAATCAAGAAAGAGAAGTTGAAGATGATCTTCCACAACAAAACATTCTCAATCTTCAGTTGCAAGCATTAATGAGGCAAATGGAATGGTTGTTGACGCGAGCGCTAGAGCCCATTCATGAGAGATTAGATGAGGTTGATGCCAGAACACGTAATAGGCAGCCACAAAACTTGCAAAATAGGCGGAGGGGTGGATTAGATCTTTCGGAGGAAGATGAATTAGAAGAGTTGGAGGAACCACCGATAAATAGGGGCAGATTTAGGCATGGAAATGGGAATAGAGAAGCTAGGGACCGGGAAGACAATAATATGGGAGGTATTAAAATGAAGATTCCACCATTCCAAGGGAAAAATGACCCCAGAGCTTACCTAGAGTGGGAGAAGAAAGTGGAGCTAGTGTTTGATTGCCATAACTATTCACTATTAAAGAAAGTTAAGCTTGTTGCAATTGAGTTCTCTGATTATGTGGTTGTATGGTGGGATCAGTTGGTAATGAATAGGCGACGAAACCAAGAACACCCGATTGAGACATGGGAGGAGATGAAAATGGTGATGAGAAACAATTTGTACCTAGCCATTACTACCGGGAATTGTACAAAAGGTTGCAAGGACTTAGACAAGGAAACAGGAGTGTGGAGGAATATTATCAAGAAATGGAAATAGCCATGATACGAGCCAATGTTGAAGAAGATCGAGAAGCAACCATGGCAAGATTTTTGCAAGGGCTAAATTTGGATATTCAAGATAGGGTGGAGATGCAACACTATGTAGAGTTAGAAGACATGTTGCACATGGCCATCACAGTAGAGCGGCAGCTCAAGAGGAGGGGTAGCTCATGTGCGAATGTTAGTTCAGCACCTTCTTCATGGAAGCCAAATTATGGGAAGAGAGAAGAGAAATCGGTCGCTAGGCCAAAGTTTGTGCCAAAACCAGCCACGGCTAGCCCTTCAAACCAAGGTAAACATGATTCATCCACTTCTCGAAACCGTGATATTAAATGTTTCAAATGCCAAGGCAGGGGTCACATCTTAAGTCAATGTACGAACAAAAGGGTGATGGTGTTACGGGACGGCGGAGAGGTTGTAACGGATGACGAACCAGACGAGGACTCCATGCCACCATTGGAGGACGTGGATGAGGAGGAGTATGTTGTCCAAGGTGAATTGTTGGTCACTCGATGAGCCCTCAGTGTGCAAGCCAAGGAGGAAGAAGAAGAGCAACGTGAGAACATTTTTCACACTAGGTGCCACGTGCAGAACAAGGTATGTAGTGTGATAATAGATGGAGGAATTTGTACGAACGTTGCTAGCACTACTATGGTTGACAAATTAGGGCTGCCAATGACCAAACATCCTCGACCTTACAAGTTGCAATGGTTGAATAACAGTGGTGAAGTGAAGGTAACTAAACAGGCATTAATTTTGTTTCAATGAAGTTTTGTGTGATGTAGTTCCAATGGAAGTCGGACACTTGTTACTAGGTCGACCATGGCAATTTGATCGTCGAGTCAAAGATGATGGCTACACCAATAAATATTCTCTTGTGCACAACCAGAGAACATTCACTCTTGTGCCAATGACACCAAAACAGGTTCATGAAGATCAAGTTTCGTTACAAAAGGAGAGTGAACAAAAAGGAGAGAATGAGAAAAAGGGAGAGAAAGGGAGTGAAAATAATGAGTGTTGGAGTGCAGAGAGAGAGTTCGGCCATAGAGGGAAAAAAGATAGAGGGGCCGAGAAAAAGGAGAGAAAAGGAGAGAACATTGAGAGAGGCAGTACAAAAGAAGATTTGGCCAATGAGGTAAAAATAGAGAGAAAAACAAACTTTTATGCAAGAGAGAATGATGTGAGAAAAACTTTGTTTTCTAATCAGCCGATGATTTTACTCATGTACAAGGAGGCGTTATTAAACACTAACGATCTTGATTCCACCTTGCATAGTTCTATTGTTTCTCTTTTGCAGGAATATGAGGATATCTTTCCTGAGGAAACACCGCAAGGTTTACCTCCAATCCGCGGGATTGAACATCAAATCGACTTCATACCTGGAGCTACAATCCCAAACTGACCAGCCTATAGGAGTAATCCCGAGGAGATAAAGGAACTCCAATGGCAAGTAAGTGAGTTGATGGAGAAGGGACACGTGAGAGAAAGCATGAGCCCGTGCGCCGTACCAGTTTTACTTGTGCCTAAGAAATATGGGACTTGGAGGATGTGCGTTGATTTTCGAGCCATCAACAACATCATGGTAAAGTATCGACATCCCATTCCTCGCTTGGATGACATGTTAGATGAATTGCATGGTGCTTGTGTGTTTTCTAAAATTGATCTGAAGAGTGGATATCATCAAGTTCGCATGAAAAAGGGAGACGAATGGAAGATGGCTTTCAAAACAAAACAAGGCTTGTATGAGTGGTTGGTAATGCCTTTCGGTTTAACCAAAGCGCCTAGCACATTTATGTGTTTAATGAACCATGTTTTGCGAGCTTTTATTGGGAAATTTGTCGTTGTTTATTTTGATGATATCCTTATCTATAGCAGCAATTTGGATGATCATATTGAACATTTGAAACTTGTTTTAGATGTTTTACGGAAGGAAAAGTTGTATGCTAACCTCAAGAAGTGTACCTTTTGCACAGATAAGCTTGTGTTTCTTGGTTTTGTTGTTAGTGCTCAAGGTATACAGGTTGATGAAGAAAAGGTGCGAGCCATCCAGGAGTGGCCGAGTCCAACTAGTGTGGGAAACGTACGAAGTTTTCATGGACTTGCTAGTTTCTACCGGCAGTTTGTGAAAGATTTCAATCCTATAGCCGCACCACTGACTGAAGTGATCAAGAAGAACATTGGGTTTAGATGGGGAGAAGAGCAAGAAAAGGCATTTCAGCTACTCAAGGAGAAGTTGACAAATGCTCCATTGTTATCTTTACCTAATTTTTCCTAAACTTTTGAGATTGAATGTGATGCTTCAGGTGTTGGAATTGGTGCTGTTTTAATGCAGGAAGGGAGACCAGTAGCATATTTTAGTGAGAAGCTGAATGGGGCAACTCTTAATTACCCAACTTATGATAAAGAGATGTATGCATTGGTTCAGGCATTAGAGACGTGGCAGCACTACCTATGGCCTAAGGAGTTCGTGATTCACACCGATCATGAGTCCCTGAAACACTTGAAGGGCCAGCACAAGCTGAACAAGAGGCATGCTCGTTGGGTAGAATTCATAGAGACATTTCTGTATGTCATTCGCTACAAGCAAGGTAAGGAAAACGTCGTTGCCGATGCACTTTCTAGCAAGTATGTCTTAATCTCAACTCTTAATGCTAAACTACTGGGTTTTGAACACATTAAAGAGTTATATGCTGATGACCATGACTTTAGTACTGAGTATCAAGCTTGTGAGAGATTTGCTAGTGGTAAGTACTTTAGGCATGAGGGATACTTGTTTCGGGAGAATAAATTATGTGTGCCTAATTGTTCATTAAGAGATTTGCTAGTGAGAGAATCCCATGGGGGAGGATTGATGGGATATTTTGGGGTAATGAAGACTTTGGCTATGTTGCAGGAACACTTCTATTGGCCACATATGAAACGAGATGTTGAGAGGCTTTGTGGTAGATGTGTAACTTGTAGGCAGGCTAAATCAAGAGTGCAGCCCCATGGTTTATACACCCCTTTATCAATACCTAGTGAACCCTGGATTGATATTTCGATGGATTTTGTGTTAGGTTTGCCTAGGTCTAAATGGGGAAGAGACTCGATAGTTGTGGTCGTGGATAGGTTTTCCAAGATGGCCCATTTTATTCCATGCCACAAGACAGATGATGCTTCCAATGTTGTTGATTTGTTCTTTAGGGAAATTGTGAGACTTCATGGTATGCCTAGGACAATTGTTTCTGATAGGGACACCAAGTTCTTAAGCTACTTTTGGAAGACTTTGTGGGCTAAGTTAGGGACTAAACTATTGTTTTCAACTACTTGTCACCCACAAACCGATGGTCAAACAGAAGTTGTGAATAGAACCTTGTCTACTTTGTTGCGGGCTGTCATTAAAAAGAACATCAAAACATGGGAGGAGTGTTTACCACATGTTGAGTTTGCTCATAATCGATTTGTACATTCTGCTACTCAATTTTCACCGTTTGAAATTGTTTATGGTTTTAATCCTTTAACTCCTTTGGCTTTAATGCCATTACCTTTGTCTGAGCATGTGAATTTAGATGGAAAAAGAAAAGTTGACCTTGTTAAGCAGATACACGAGAAGGCAAGACTCAACATCGAGCGAAGGACTAAACAATATGTTGAACAAGCCAACAAAGGGCGTCACAAGCTCATCTTCGAGCCCGACGATTGGGTGTGGTTACACTTATGCAAGGAACAGTTTCTGGAACAAAGGAAATCCAAGCTGTTGCCTAGAGGGGATGGTCCTTTCCAAATCCTTGAAAGGATCAATGATAATGCATACAAGCTAGACTTGCCAGGTGAGTATGGTGTAAGTGCCTCCTTTAATGTTTCTGACCTAAGTCCTTTTGATGCAGGCAACTATTTGAGGACAAATCCTTCTCAAGAGGAGGGGAATGATGTGGACATTGTTAGCACAAGCAAGAGCACGTGGGAGACATATTCAGATCCAATTCAAGTTCCCATTGGTCCGGTTACGAGAGCTCATGCGAAGAAGTTCAAAGAAACGCTTATTGGGCTGAGTCAAGCAACTTGGGCTCAAGCTATTGCATGGAGGCCCATTGAGGGAATTGCATGCGACAACCAGACAAACAAATGCATGATTCAAGCTCTAGAAGGGATCGAGTAATTTCCATTTCAGTTAGTTTCCTGTTTTGAGGTGACACATGGCGAGAAGAATCAGCTTATGACCTTTTAATGTCTAGTTTCCTTTTTTTCGTTTGTTTATTTCTATTATTGTAAAGCTTTTAAGCCATTAAGGAAACTTACCTTATTTGCTTTAGATTAGGTGATTTGGTAATTGATTTGCCTGAAATTCCATGGGGAATTAGGAGCTGAAAATTCGCATAGGAACCCCTATACATTGTAACGAATTTCAATCAATTGAAGACAAGTATTAACACACATTTGAGGTTTAATTCTCTTTGGTTCCTAAATGAACTAATCGAACTTATCGGAAAATTTCGTGGCGTGCATAGACTTATCAATCAGTCCATCCATAGCTGATTGTGGCATCCTCGCATACCAAGGTTCGTGCTTCTTGTTAGGCATCGGGTCGCGGTTCCATCCAAAACCGGCTAGGAATTTGATCTTGGAAACCAATTTTGGTTAGGGTCGCGTCAGTTCTTGACGCGGATCATATCATATGGTATCAGAGCAAAACCTCTACTGGTCGGTGGGCATATGTACAAAGGTTCCCTGCCGCTCGTGTGGGTTAACAACGGAGTTGGCATGAGGACATGTAGTCTAAAGGGGTCGGGAATGATGTGTCCCATATCGGTCAGAGAGGGTGGTCTTGGGTGTTATATATATGGGTTCACAATCCTCCCCTCATAAGCTAGCTTTTGGGGTGGAGTTAGGTGGGTTCATATCAGCAACACTACATAGAATTAGAAGACATGTTGCACATGGCGATCAAGGTAGAGCGGTAGCTCAAGAGGAGGGGTAGCTCACGTGCGAATGTTAGTTCGGCACCGTCTTCATGGAAGCCAAATTATGGGAAGAGAGAAGAGAAATCGGTCGCTACGCCTAAGTTCGAGCCAAAACCAGCCACGGCTAGCCCTTCAAACCAAGGTAAACATGATTCATCCACTTCTCGAAACCGTGATATTAAATGTTTCAAATGCCAAGGCAGGGGTCACATCTCAAGCCAACGTCCAAACAAAATGGTGATGGTGTTACGGGACGACGGAGAGGTTGTTACGTATGACGAATTGGATGAGGAGGAGTATGCTGCCCAAGGTGAATTGTTGGTCACTCGACAAGCCCTTAGTGTGCAAGCCAAAGAGGAAGATGAAGAGCAACGTGAGAACATTTTTCATGCTAGGTGTCACATGCGAAACAAGGTATGCAGTGTGATAATAGATGGAGGGAGTTGTACGAACGTTGCTAACACTACTATGGTTGACAAATTAGGGCTGCCAACGACCAAACATCCTTGACCTTACAAGTTGCAATGGTTGAATAATAGTGGTGAAATGAAGGTAACTAAGCAGGCATTAATTTCGTTTCGTATTGGTAGATATGAAGACGAAGTTCTATGCGATGTAGTCCCAATGCAAGCCGGGCACTTGTTACTAGGTCGACCATGGCAATTTGATCGTTGAGTCAAACATATTGGCTACACCAACAAATATTCTCTTGTGCACAACTAGAGACCATTCACTCTTGTACCAATGACACCTAAACAGGTTCATGAAGATCAAGTTTGGTTGCAAAAGGAGAGTGAACAAAAAGGAGAGAATGAGAAAAAGAGAGAGAATGGGAGTGAAAATAATGATTGTTGGAGTGCAGAGAGAGAGCTTGGCCAAAGAGAAAAAAAAGATAAAGGGGCCGAGAAAAAGGAGAGAAAAGGAGAGAAAATTGAGAGAGACAATACAAAAGAAGATTCAGCCAATGAGGTAAAAATAGAGAGGAAAACAAACTTTAATGCAAGAGAGAGTGATGTGAGAAGAGCTTTGTTTTCTAATTAGCCGATGATTTTACTCATGTACAAGGAGGCGTTATTAAACACTAATGATCTTGATTCCACCTTGCATAGTTCTGTTGTTTCTCTTTTGCAGGAATATGAGGATATCTTTCCCGAGGAAACACCACAAGGTTTACTTCCAATCTACGGGATTGAACATCAAATCGACTTCATACATGGAGCTACAATTCCAAACTGACCAGCCTATAGGAGTAATCCCGAGGAGACAAAGGAACTCCAACGGCGGGTAAGTGAGTTGATGGAGAAGGGGTACGTGAGAAAAAGCTTGAGCCCGTGCGCTGTACCAGTTCTGCTTGTGCCCAAGAAAGATGGGACTTTGAGGATGTGTGTTGATTGTTGAGCCATCAACAACATCATGGTAAAGTATCGACATCCCATTCCTTGCTTGGATGACATGTTAGATGAATTGCATGGTGCTTGTGTATTTTCTAAAATTGATCTGAAAAGTGGATATCATCAAATTCACATGAAAGAGGGAGACGAGTGGAAGATGGCTTTCAAAAAAAACAAGGTTTGTATGAGTGGTTGGTAATGCCTTTTGGATTAACCAATGCACATAGCACATTTATTCGTTTAATGAACCATGTTTTGCGAGCTGTTATTGGGAAATTTGTCGTTGTTTATTTTGATGATATCCTGATCTATAGCAGCAATCTGGATGATCATATTGAACATTTGAAACTTGTTTTAGATGTTTTACGAAAGGAAAAGTTGTATGCTATTCTTAAGAAGTGTACCTTTTGCACGAATAAGCTTGTATTTCTTGGTTTTGTTGTCAGTGCTGAAGGTATACAGGTCGACGAAGAAAAGGTTAGGGCTATGCAAGAATGGCCAAGTCCCACAAGCATTGGAGAAGTGAGGAGTTTTCATGGACTTGCTAGCTTTTACCGGTGGTTTATAAGGGATTTTAGTACTTTGGCTGCACCACTCACAGAAGTAATCAAGAAGAACGTTGGGTTCAAGTGGGGAGAAGAACAAAAGAAGCCGTTTCAGCTTCTTAAGCATAAGCTTACTCATGCTCCTTTACTTGCTTTACCTGATTTTTCTAAAATGTTTGAAATTGAATGTGATGCTTCTGGTGTAGGTATAGGTGCCGTGCTAATGCAAGGAGGATGACCAATCACGTATTTCAGTGAAAAATTGAGTGGGTCAACACTAAATTACCCAACTTATGACAAGGAGTTGTACGCGTTGGTTCGAGCATTAAAGACTTGGCAACACTACCTATGGCCCAAGGAATTCATGATTCACACTGATCACGAGTCATTGAAACATCTAAAGGAACAACAAAAGTTGAACAAGAGGCATGCCCGCTGGGTGGAATTCATCGAGACATTTCCTTACGTCATCCGATATAAGCAAGGTAAGGAGAATGTTGTTGCGGATGCACTTTCTCGTAGGTATGCACTACTTTCTATCCTTGACGCTAAACTGCTTGGTTTTGAGCATATTAAGGATTTATACCCTTTAGACCAAGATTTTAGTGAGGAGTATCAAGCTTAGTGAGAAAAACACAGTGGGTAAATTTTATAGACATGATGGATTTTTGTTTCGGGAGAATAAGCTTTGTGTTCCTAATTGTTCTTTGAGAGATTTGTTAGTGAGGGAATCCCATGGTGGCGGATTGATGGGGCATTTTGGAATTGCTAAAACTTTAGCTGTTTTGCAGGAACACTTCTTTTGGCCACACATGAAAAGGATGTTGAAAGGATATGTAGTAGATGTGTCATGTGTAGGCAAGCTAAATCAAGAGCACAACCCCATGGGTTATACACACCTTTGCCAATTCCTAGTGGGCCTTGGACTGATATTTCAATGGACTTTGTGTAAGGTTTACCTAGGACCAAACATGGGAAGGATAGTGTGTTTGTGGTTGTAGATCAATTTTCTAAGATGGCACATTTTATTCCCTGTCATAAAACTGATGATGCATCGCATGTTGCTGAATTGTTCTTTAGGGAGATTGTGAGAATACATGACATGCCTAGGACAATTGTTTCAGATAGAGATGCTAAGTTCTTGAGCTACTTTTGGAAGACTTTGTGGAGTAAGTTAGGTACTAAGCTGTTGTTTTCTACTACTTGCCACCCACAAACTGATGGTCAAACTAAGGTAGTAAATAGGACTTTGTCAACCCTATTAAGAGCAATCATCAGTAAGAACATTAAAACATGGGAAGTTTGTTTACCACATGTTGAGTTTGCAAAAAATCGCTCTGTCCATTCTGCTACTAAGTATTCACCTTTTGAAATTGTTTATTGCTAAGAACCTTGCCAATATACTGACGAAACCCATTATCAATAAGAAGGCACCAAGATCGTTTCTACTCAGATTTGGATGGAAGTCACCACAACCCGTTGCTTATATCGAAGCAAGAACCTTGGTATATCGTAGACGCCACAATCAAGGATGGAAAGCTTGATTGATAAGTCGGGGTTGAACTCTCGGATTGATCCGAAGAGTTCGTGCAGTTCGTCAAAGAACCAAAGAAAGAATTATTTCTCTCAAAAAATAAACATTTGTCCTCTTCATTAACCTTGGAAACGCCTATTTATAGGCCAAAATTACAAAGTGTTGCCCAAAAAGAAAAGTTGACAAATTCAAACATAATTACTAAACCTAAAATAAAAACCGAAAGAAAGAAAAGTCTTAATGGCTGATTTTCAACCATTTACACGCCCAACAATTAAAGGAAAGTGCAAATAATCCACATGTGTGCCAAAATGGGAAAGTTTCCAAAGTTCTTCCATTGACTTGATCTTGCAAAATTTGAGCTGATTTCAAGCTTGACTCATCCGGATTCCTTGCAAAATTTGAGCTAATTTCAAGCTTGACTTATCGGGATTCTTCTAGAACTTGGATCAAATTGACGCACCGTTGTGGTTGACATGGGTTTGGGTCAATGGGCTTGCATGAATTTTCTTGATTCCATATTTCATGAATCAGCCCATTTAGTGCTTCCTTGAATTTCTTAACTCGGGCTCTTGTGACTGGTCCAGCAGGAACTTGTATTGGGTCAACCAGCTTCCATGCATTTGCTACCTAAGTCTCCATCATTCCCCTCCTCTTGAAAAGGATTTGTCCTCAAATCAGACTCTGCATCAAAAGGACTCAAATCAGAAACATTGAAGGTAGCACTTACATTATACACACCTTGCAAATCCAACTTGCAAGCATTGTCATTAATTCTTGCAAGTACTTGAAATGGACCATCTCCACGTGGTAACAACTTTGACTTTCTTTGTTCTGGGAAACGCTCCTTTCTAAAGTGCAACCACACCCAGTCTCCAGGTTCAAAAATCAGCTTGTGTCGCCCCTTGTTGGCTTGCTTTGCATATTGTTCCGTTCTTCGCTCAATGTTGAGTCTTGCTTTCTCATGAATCTATTTAACAAAGTCAGCCTTCCTTTTGCCATCTAAATTAACAAGCTCAAAAACAGGTAGTGGTGATAAATCTAATGGTGATAAAGGATTAAAACCATAAATGATGGAGACTTAGGGAGCTCAAATGCATGGAAGGTGGTTGACCCAATACAAGTTCCTGCTGGACCAGTCACAAGGGCCCGAGTTAAGAAATTCAAGGAAGCACTAAATGGGCTGATTCACGAAATATGGAATCAAGAAAATTTGTGCAAGCCCATTGACCCAGGCTCACGTCAACCACAACGGTGCGTCAATTTGATCCAAGTTCTAGAAGAACCCGATAAGTCAAGCTTGAAATTAGCTCAAATTTTGCAAGGAATCTGGATGAGTCAAGCTTGAAATCAGCTCAAATTTTGCAAGATCAAGTCAATGGAAGAACTTTGGAAACTTTCCCATTTTGGCACACTTGCAGATTATTTGCACTTTCCTTTAATTGTTGGGCATGTAAATGGCCGAAAATCAGCCATTAAGACTTTCCTTTCTTTTGGTTTTTATTTTAGGTTTAGTAATTATGTTTGAATTTGTCAACATTTCCTTTTCGGCAACACTTTGTAATTTTGGCCTATAAATAGGCATTTCCAAGGTTAATGAAGAGAACGAATGTTTATTTTTTGAGAGAAATAATTCTTTCTTTGGTTCTTTGACGAACTGCATGAACTCTTCAGATCAATCCGAGCGTTCAACCCTGACTTATGAATCAAACTTTCCATCCTTGATTGTGGCGTCTATGATATACCAAGGTTCTTGCTTCGATATAAGCAACGGGTCGCGGTGACTTCCATCCAAATCTGAGTAGAAACGATCTTGGTACCTTCTTATTGATAACGGGTTTCATCAGTATATTGGCGAGGTTCTTATCATTTGGTATCAGTAGCCTCGATTCTAGCCTCAGGTTTGTCTATCCTTCTTTGTTTTTGAATTCTAATTTATAACTAAGGTTCTATTCTATTTTAAAAAAAAAAATAGTTGAATTTAGAGTCTTAAAAAAAAAAGATCCGAAAAGAAAAGAAAAAAAAAAGGAAAAGAAATGAAAAGAAAAATCAAGAGGATCCCAAAAAAAAAAAAAAAAAAAAACTGAATGAGACCTTCCTTAAAATTTTTTATTTCCTTTCCATTGTTTGAGTGTCCAGGTGTCTGAATTTGACCTCACCTCATAGTGCAAAAAAATTTGCTTCATTCTGAACTGCGTATCAAAATGTGTTGCTAAATTTGTTGCCGGATAGATTTTATTGTTGTTTGTGTAATTCCAAAAGAACTGAAAGAGAGAATAAGTGAGTTAAAAAAAAAAAAGGCAAGAGTGGTGTGAACATTCGAGGGTAAAAACCAATTATTCGAGTGAAACACGAGTGAACTGAGTGACCAAGTGATAGAGTGAAACACGTGAGGGAGAGAAGTAAGGTCCTTTATTATCTAACGTTGTTTTACAAGTTTAAAAAAAAAATAAATCCGAATCAAGAAAGAGAAGCTGAAGATGATATTCCACAACAAAACGTTCCCAATCTTCAGTTGCAAGCATTAATGAGGCAAATGGAACGGCTGTTGACGCGAGCTCTAGAGCCCATTTATGAGAGATTAGATGAGGTTGATACCAGAACACGTAATAGGCAGCCACAAAACATGCAAAATAGGCGGAGGGGTGGATTGGATCATTCGAAGGAAGATGAATTAGAAGAGTTGGAGGAACCACCGATAAATAGGGGCAGATTTAGGCGTGGAAATGGGAATAGAGAAGCTAGGGATCGGGAAGACAATAATATGGGAGGTATTAAAATGAAGATTCCACCATTCCAAGGGAAAAATGACCCCGGAGCTTACCTAGAGTGGGAGAAGAAAGTGGAGCTAGTGTTTGATTGCCATAACTATTCACAGTTAAAGAAAGTTAAGCTTGCTGCAATTGAGTTCTCTAATTATGCGGTTGTATGGTGGGATCGGTTGGTAATGAATAGGCGACGGAACCAGGAACACCCGATTGAGACATGGGAGGAGATGAAAACGGTGATGAGAAAGCGATTTGTACCCAACCATTAGTACCGAGAATTGTACAAAAGGTTGCAAGGACTTAGACAAGGAAACAGGAGTGTGGAGGAATATTATCAAGAAATGGAAATAGCCATGATACGCGCCAATGTTGAAGAAGATCGAGAAGCAACCATGGCAAGATTTTTGCCAGGGCTAAATTCAGATATTCAAGATAGGGTGGAGATGCAACACTATGTAGAGTTAGAAGACATGTTGCACATGGCCATCATAGTAGAGCGGCAGCTCAAGAGGAGGGGTAGCTCATGTGCGAATGTTAGTTCGACACCTTCTTCATGGAAGCCGAATTATGGGAAGAGAGAAGAGAAATCGGTCGCTAGGCCAAAGTTCGAGCCAAAACCAGCCACAGCTAGCCCTTCAAACCAAGGTAAACTTGATTCATCCACTTCTCGTAACCATGATATTAAATGTTTCAAATGCCAAGGCAGGGGTCACATCTCAAGCCAATGTTCAAACAAAAGGGTGATGGTGTTACAGGACGACGGAGAGGTTGTTACGGATGACGAATCGGACGAGGACTCCATGCCACCATTGGAGGACGTGGATGAGGAGGAGTATGCTGTCCAAGGTGAATTGTTGGTCACTCAACGAGCCCTTAGTGTGTAGGCCAAAGAGGAAGAAGAAGAGCAACGTGAGAACATTTTTCATACTAGGTGCCACGTGCAGAACAAGGTATGTAGTGTGATAATAGATGGAGGAAGTTGTACAAACGTTGCTAGCGCTACTATGGTTGACAAATTAGGGCTGCCAACGACCAAACATCCTCGACCTTACAAGTTGCAATGGTTGAATAATAGTGGTGAAGTGAAGGTAACAAAACAGGCATTAATTTCGTTTCGCATTGGTAGTTACGAAGATGAAGTTTTGTGCAATGTAGTTCCAATGGAAGCCGAACACTTGTTACTAGGTCGACCATGGCAATTTGATCGTCGAGTCAAACATGATGGCTACACCAATAAATATTCTCTTGTCCACAACCAGAGAACATTCACTCTTGTGCCCATGACACCAAAACAGGTTCATGAAGATCAAGTTTGGTTACAAAAGGAGAGTGAACAAAAAGGAGAGAATGAGAAAAAGAGAGAGAAAGGCAGTGAAAATAATGAGTGTTGGAGTGCAGAGAGAGAGTTCGGCCAGAGAGGAAAAAAAGATAGAGGGGCCGAGAAAAAGGAGAGAAAAGGAGAGAACATTGAGAGAGCCAGTACAAAAGAAGATTTGGCCAATGAGGTAAAAATAGAGAGAAAAACAAACTTTTATGCAAGAGAGAGTGATGTGAGAGTGATGTGCCCACGTGTCGATCCAAAATAGGAAAGTTTCTGAAATTATAAATCTGACAACTTGGCCCCGCAATTTACTGGAATCGTGCACCATCATCAATGTGAATCTTCTAGAACCTTAATCAGAGTGACTAGGCTCTCTTGAGACTGATTTGGGCCTATGCTGGTGCCCCATGTCTGTGACACATCGCAAACTTATTGAATAAGCTTGTTCAATGCTTCCTTGAAATGCTTGGCCTTAAATCTTGTGATTGGACTACTTAAACGGCTTAATAGATCACGAACATGACTCCTGACTTGTGCAGCTCCATTGCTTGCATCATTCGCCCCCTCTTGCAAAGGATTTCTCCTTAAAT
Organism: Artocarpus heterophyllus; assembly: GCA_025403435.1. NCBI lineage: Eukaryota > Viridiplantae > Streptophyta > Magnoliopsida > Rosales > Moraceae > Artocarpus > Artocarpus heterophyllus. The sequence goes on along the minus strand of CM046342.1, from coordinate 30,831,428 downwards.
CATCATCTGCATCAAAAGGAGTTAAGTCAGAAATGTTAAAACTAGCACTAACACCATATTCACTGGTAAATCAAGCTTGTAAGCATTGTCATTAATACATTCCACCACTTGAAATGATCCATCACCTCTTGGAAGGAGTTTAGAATGCCTTTGTTTGAGAAAATGTTCCTTTCTAATATGCAGCCACACCGAATCTCCCGATTCAAACACCACCTACTTGCAGTCTTTATTGGCTTGTCTTGCATATTGCTTGGTACACCTCTCTATGTTTTGTCCTGCCTTCTCATGAATTTGCCTAACAAAATCAACTTTCTTCTTGCCATCTAAGTTAACTCGCTCATTCAAAGGTAAAGGCATTAAATCCAAAGGAGTCAATGGATTAAAACCACAAACAATTTCAAACAATGAAAACTTAGTTGAAAAATGAACACATCAGTAAATTCAACATGCGGCAAACAATCTTCCCAAGTTTTCAAATTCTTTTGAATGATAGCACGTAATAGAGTAGATAAAGTCCTTTTCACTACTTCAGTTCGATCGTTAGTTTGTGGATGACAAGTAGTAGAAAATAATAGCTTAGTCCCTAACTTTACCCACAAGGTCTTTCAAAAGTAACTCAAGAACTTTGCATCTCTATCAGAAATAATATTCCTAGGCATGCCATGCAACCTAACAATCTCCTTGAAAAACAAATCAGTTATATGTGATGCATCATCAGTTTTATGACATGCAATGAAGTATGCCATCTTAGAAAACCTATCAACTACCACAAATACAGAATTTCTCCCCCTCTTAGTCCTAGGTAACTCCAACACAAAATCCATAGAGATGTCAACCCAAGGCTCTCTAGGAATAGGAAGTGGCATATATAACCCATGTAGTTGTAGCCTAGACTTAGCTTGTCTACATGTAATGCATCTCCCACAAATCCTCTCAACATCATGCTTCATATGTGGCCAAAAGAAATGCTCATGCAAAACACCTAAAGTCTTAGCTACTCCAAAGTCACCCATCAAACCACCACCATGTGCTTCTCTAACTAACAACTCACGCAAAGAAGAATGGGGAATACAAAGTTTATTTTCTCAAAACAAGAAACCCTCATGTAAGTTGTATTTCCCACACGTCCCCTTTGCGCACTTTAAACACAACACCAAAATCAGAATCCAATGCATACAATTCTTTAATGTACTCAAATTCAAGCAACTTAGCATCAAGGGTTAAAAGTAAAGCGTACCTACGAGATAGTGCATTGGCAACTACGTTTTCCATACCTTGTTTTTTTTTTATCACATGTGGGAATATCTCAATGAATTCTACCCGCATGGCAGGGCGTTTATTCAGTTTGCGTTGCCCCTTCAAATGCTTCAAGGATTCATAATCAGTGTGAATCACAAACTCCTTCGGCCAAAGATAGTACTACCGAATCTCTAAAGTTCGAACCAATGCATGTATCTCCTTATCATAAGTGGGATAATTTAAGCTGCCACACTTAACTTTTCACTAAAGTATGTGATACGAACCACGCCAACCACATGACGAAACCCGATATCAAATCTGAAATTTTGAACCCCAAGACCTCTCAAGTTGAGTGGAACTGCGACCCGTTGCTTAACAAAGCAAGAACCTTGGTATGATGGAGACACCACAAACGGGTATGGAAAGTCTGTTTGATAAGTTAATTGAACACCACGAGGAATCCTTGATAAGTTCGGAAAAGTTTCTTCAAGAACTCAAGAAGAATAACTCTCGATATAAATGAACATCAAAAACTGTATTGCATAATCTGAAAGAGGGCCTTATATGGCCGAAATTCACATAGGGTTTATCTTTAAATGTAAAATTCCTAATCTACCCTTAATGAAAGAAACACCTAAATAAAGCCCTAGGATGAAATTATTTAACTCAGGATCCCTTCCTCCTATTCACGCCTATAATAAAGTTGAAAAAAAGATTCTAAATTTCAAATTCTGAAACTAAAACTTAAACTAAAATAAAATTATAAAGAATTCAAATCTTGAACAAAGAATTGAAATCTTGAATCTTGAATCTTGAATCTTTGCTGGACACACCACTCCTACATGTGTACGTGTATGTAATGAACATGCAAGTTGGCCATGCAAGGACTCAATGTGCGTGTACGGCTGATTGGCTCCCTTTCTGCTCTACTTTGATGAGTAAAACCAGCATTTGCTGTCACGCCCCGAAGGACGGGAGGTGACGTGGTGGCTTAATTAAATTAATTAAATGGAGAAGTTAATTAAAATCAAGGATTTTAGGGGTTAAATTAAATAATAAAATGTGGAAGTTTCAAAACAACATTGTACAAAGAGTTCACAAACATTAAGCAAATAATAAAATATTGAAGAACCGCGAGTATGGTTCCCACTAACCCACAACTTGCGCACACACATGGTACTAACAATACAATAATACAACTACAGTCCAAGCACAAGGAAAGTTAAAGACGTTACATGCCTTGTTTAATTTATACAAATAATATGCTAATCCTTCTACTGCTCCTGAGTTCGGTCCGTTGAATCCTCTCCGAACCTAAATGGGAAACCACCGAGAGGGGGGGAGAAGTTTAAAACAAATAAAACGTGAGCGAAAGGCTCAGTAGGACTATATTTTAATGAATCATTTAAAAGAAATACTGAATAAATAAATAAATTTAAATAAAACCGTTCTTACCCAAAACAGTTTACTAGGTCGACCAAAAACATCATTTTCTTTTTTTTCTAGGCAAACCATAAGAATATCACCACCGTAGTGGCCCAGCTAGATTTCGGGACCTGCCCCCAAGGTTGATCGCTACATGACCCGATCTCTGATATGGCATCATGCCTTTGTGTTTATTTTCATCATCATTCAAAACCCATTTACCGAGTATTGTCATTTACATTCATTATGAAGTTTATTTCAGTTCACGGTAGATAAAAATATAACCGATAAATTCATTTTCAAACAACCATTGAAAACATTTTTATAGAAACCCTTTTTCAAGGCCAAATCATTTTGGAACTAGGCTACCAAAGAATGGGGTAGAAGTCCTACCTCGATACTCATGCCGATGCCCCACACCGAAATCCTGGTCTACTATACGTTAGCTTCGCGGAACCACGAACGATCCTAGATACACACTAAGTCGATCAATATCTAGTTCGAGACCTTTTATGTTACTAAATCATTTCATGATGTCCTAGTGTGCCATTTGTATCTTTAAAATCATTTTATAAGGTTGGAATTTAAATCGAGGCTCAAAACAGTGAAAACGAGTGAAAAAATCACAAAATTTTCTAGGCCCTACCGGCCTGCCGGACGCCCTGCTTTGGCCAGCCGAACTGTGCAGTTCGGCCTGCTGGAAATCAGGTCCGATCGGCCAGACATTTTCAGGTTCGACCTGTTGAATGGATGAGTCTGGCCTGCCGACCCTTGAATCTGGCCTACCGAACTGGGAAAATCCAGAAATCCTAGCTACGAGTTTTCGATCCCCCAAAATCCAAATCTTGATTTCAACATATTTTTCTCAAATCTCAGACATGAAAAACATTCATAGATGATAGAAAAACATACTAGAACACTTTTGAACTCATTTAAACAAGATTCAAATACAAAAATCTCAAAAATCCAAAAATGGAGAAAAATGAGGAAAAATGAAAAATCTTGAATCCAATATGTTTTTCTTCAATCTAAGCTTAGATTCTAGTTGTTCTAAGTTCATTTAACTCAAATCAAAGGTTTTCTAAGCTCAAACGAGCTTAAATTTCAAAAATGCACAAAATTGAAAATTTTGGAAAAAGTTCATAAATTTCAAAACTAACCTCCAATCGAAGCTTTAAATCCACGCTTGTGGTTGCCAATTCTCATTCCCGAGCTTCCTACTCACTAACCCGAAGGTTGGATTCAAATTTTATTCAAAAATTTGAGGAAAAATTGAGAGGGAAGAGAGAGACTGAGAGAGAACAAGAGAGAGAGTTCACGGGTGAGGAAGAGAGAGAGAGTGAGAGGAGAGTGAGAGGAAGAGAGTGAGAGAGAGAGGGAATAAACAGAGAGAAATTGTGGGCGGTTTTACTGTGCGAAAACCATGTGCCACCCACGGTTTTAAAACAATCATTTTAAAACAATAAGAAATCATTTGAATTTATCAAATTAACAAAACAACTGAAAATTCAAAATTTAAACCAATTAATCAGATTAATGTTGAAACATTAATTATGGCACACTAATTCATCATTTTACATTATAATAACATTAAATTAATTTCGGGGCGTTACAACTCTCCACCCCTAAAAGAAATTTCGCCCTTGAAATTTACAACTCAATTCAGAAACAAAACAAATGTGGATACAATTCCTGCATACTCGACTCTAGTTCCCAAGTGGCTTCATCAACCCTGTGATGCTGCCACATTACCTTTACCAACGGTATCTCACGACGATGAAAACTGATCACCTTTCGATCGACGATCTGAATCGGCACTTCTTCATACGTCGTATCTTCTCAAACCTACACATCACGAAATGAAACTATCTTACCCTGCTCAGGCGGACACTTCCTAAGCATCGACACATGGAACATGTCATGAACATGAGAGAGTTCAGGCAGAAGGTCGAGCCGATTAGCAACCACACCAACACGCTGAGTGATCTCGAATGGTCCAATATACCTCGGTGCAAGCTTTCCACTCACTCTGAACCGCATAGTTCCTTTACGAGGCGATACCTTCAAGAGAACGAAATCTCCAACCGCAAACTCTAAGGGTCTACGTCTTCTATATGCATAACTCTTCTGTCGACTTTGAGCTGCCCTCAATCGATTTCAAATCACAGTGACTTTCTCATTGCTATCACGGATCTCATCAGGCCCAAGAATAATCCTGTCTTCTGGCTCGGCCCAACACTCCGGTGACCGACACGGTCGCCCGTACAAAGCCTCAAACGGTGGCATACCAATACTCGCCTGATAACTGTTGTTGTACGCGAACTCCGCCAGATGCAAATATTTCTTCCAATTCCCACCAAAGTCTAACGTACAGGCATGCAACATATCCTCGAGAGTCTGAATAACCCGCTCAGACTGCCCATCAGTCTAAGGATGAAACGTCGTACTAAACTTCAAATCTGTACCTAAAGCCTCCTAAAAAATCCTCCAATACTTAGCATTAAACCTGGTGTCTTGATCAGAAGTGATGGACAAAGGAACTCCATGCAACCTAACAATGTTCTGTAGATACAAATCCCCGAGAATCCTCCTCGAACATGTCAACCTGAATGCAATAAAATGCGTCGATTTCGTCAACCTGTCAACCACGACCCAAACTGCATCATGTCGTTGCTCCATCCTTGACAAACCTGTGAGAAAATCCATCGTCACATGCTCCCATTTCCACCCTAAAATAGGAAGCGGCTAAAGCTGACCCGTAGGCTTTTGATGCTCGACTTTCACCTGAAGACACGTCATACACTTGGCCACATACTCTCAAACATCTTTCTTCATGCCTCTCCACCAATACTGCCTCTTCAAATCACGATACATCTTTGTGCTCCCTGAATGATAGCAAACTGAGACCTTTGAGCTTCGTCCAAAACAGCTTTCGTCACCTCGGTGATACCTAGAATTGCAAGACGCTCCCGAAAACACAACGATCCATCTGCTTGCATGCTTCATTCTTCAAACTACTCTCTGTTTTGAATCCATGACCAAATCCCCTGCAAATGCTGATCCTGCCACTAGCTTTGCTTCACCATCTGAAAAAGAGCTGGGGTCGCCTCTACATGATATACCGAAACTTGATCATGGTCTTCATGATACCGTAGTCCATACTCGCTCACTATCGTATCCCTGCTCCAGTTCTCAAAAGCCAAAGAAGCAAGAATCCCTGAAGACTTCCTACTAAGCGCATCCACGACCACGTTAGCTTTCCCAGGATGATACTGCAACGAAAAGTCATAATCCTCCATATACTCTATCCATCTATGCTGCCTCAAATTAAGATCCCTCTAAGTGAACAAATACCTCAAACTCTTATGATTGGAGAAGACCTGAAATGATGCTCCATACAAATAACACCTCCAAATCTTTAACGCGTGAATCACCACTGCGAGCTCCAAGTCATGAGTAGGATAATTCTGCTCGTGAGGTCGTAGCTGTCTCGATCCGTATGCAACCACGCGTCCATGCTGCATCAACATGCATCCATGTCCACACCCTAAAGCATCTACGTAAACCTCATACGGCTCGTCACTGCTAGGAATAACCAACACTAGGGCTAAAGTCAACTGGTCCTTCAATTCCTGAAAAGCAAGCTTGTATTCTTCATCCCACTCAAACCTGACATTTTTCTTAATCAATCTCATCAACAGAGCTGCAATCTTCGAAAAATCCTTTACAAATTTCCTGTAATAACCAGCAAGACCTAAGAAGCTGTGAATTTTGGCTACATTCCTTGGTCATTCCCATTCCACCATGGCTTCAATCTTGGATGGATCCACAGAAATACCATGCTCAGAGATGACATGACCCAGAAATTTGACCTCAGTCAACCAAAACTCACACTTTTTCCCTCTTGGTATACAACTGGTGCTTCTGTAGAGTCTGAAGCACGATCCAGAGATGCTGCTCATGCTCCTCCCAATTCTTAGAATACACAAGAATGTCATTGATGAACATGATCATGAACTGATCCAAATATGAAAGTCTTCTGAATTCACATGTTTGGCACTTGAAGACTAGAAAAGAGATACGATGGTGAGTGAGTACAGGCTACAGTACTATGAGGACTACGATCAAGTTTAGGTGTACCACATGGAGTCGACCCTAGTGCTTATCCAAATGGTGAAGCAAAATTAATGGCGAGACCAGCATCTACAGGAAATATGGATGCAAATCTAGAACGAAGAGTAGTTTGAAGAATGGAGGATACATGCATATGGGTCATTATACTTCAAGGAACATTTGGTAGTACCTACAATCATGGAAGTGATGAAGATCGTAATGGATGAAGTTCACAAGTCTCAATTCGCTATTCATCTTGGGAGCATGAAGATGTATCGCGAACTGAAGAGGCAATATTGGTGGAGAGGCATGAAGAAGGATGTCCAAGAGTACATGACCAAGCATGCAACTTGTCTCCAGGTGAAGGCCAAGCACCAGAAGCCAATAGGTCAGCTTCAGTCGCTTCCCATTCTGGGGTGGAAATAGGAGCATGTCATGTTGGATTTTCTCACTAGTTTGTTGAGGACAGAGCAAAGGCATGATGCGATGTAGGTCATCATTGACAGATTAAAGAAATCGACACATTTCATCCCTTTCAGGTCGACATGTTTGAGGAGAGTTCTCAAAGAGCTATATCTACCGAATATAGTAAGGTTGCACGAAGTTCCCTTATCCATCACTTCATATAAAGACACTCGATTTAAAGCCAAGTATTAGAGGAGCTTCCAGGAAGCCTTGGGAATGGATTTGAACGTCAACATGGCCTTTCATCCTCAAACCGATGGGCAATCTAAGTGAGTCCTTCAAATCCTTAAAGATATGTTACGTGTGTGTGTTTTAGATTTTGGCAGGAATTGGAAGAAGTATTTGTATCTCGTAGAGTTTATGTACAACAATAGTTATCAAGCAAGCACCAGGATGACACCGTTTGAAGCACTTTATAGACGATCGTGTCGGTTCTTGGTATTTTAGGCAGAACCAAAAGACAGGATTTTCTCGGGCCAGATGAAATCCACAACAACAATGAAAAGGTCACCATAATACAAGATCAGTTGAAGGCTACTCAAAGTAGGCAGAGGAGTTATAAGGACAAGAGACACCGACCCTTGGAATTCAAAGTAGGAGATTTTGTTCTCTTGAAGGTATCACCACGCAAGGGTATATCATGTTTCGATGTAAGTGGGAAACTTGCACCGAGGTATATTAGACCATTCTAAATTACTCAACACGTTGGTGTGGTCGCTTATCGGCTTGATCTTCCTCCCAAGCTCTCCCATGTTCACAACGTATTCTACATGTCGATGCTTCAGAAGTGTCTACCTGAGCAAAACAAGATAGTCGCATTCCATGATGTGCAGATCCAAGAGGACATGACATGCAAGGAGGTGCCGGTCCAAGTTATCGATCAGACCATGATAAACATGCGACGTCATGACAAACTATTAGTGAAAGTCATGTGGCAACATCATAGAGTTAATAAAGCCACCTAAGAGTTAGAATCAACTACGTAGGAGTTGTATCCGTATTTGTTTTGTTTCTGAGCTAATTTGTAATTTTGAGGATGAAATTTTTTTTAGGGGTGGAGAACTGTAACACTCCGAAATTAATTAAATATAGTTAGTGTATGAATGGTGAATAAGTGTGCCATGATGTAATTTGAACTTAATTTAACTATTTTGTAATATTTTCAAATTAATGTTACTTCCAATTTTTTAATCACCTTTAATTATTTTTATTTGCTATTTTGAATTTTGAAACAAAACAATTTGTCAAATGACTAACACATCTTATTTTGGAAATTCATGTGTGGGACATGGTTTTAACACAACAAAAGCCACCTTCTCTTCCCTCTATTTAACTCTCCTCTCTCCCTTTCCTTCCCTAACTCCCTCAGCTCGCTCTTTCTCTATCTCTCTGCATTTCTCTCTTCCTCTCTTTCCTCCTCTCATTTTGATTCAAGAATCAAGCAAGAGCCCTCGATTCTTGAGTGCATTGAAAGCTTGGAAACAAGATTTAGACTCCACAAACTCCTTTTAAGCATCAATTTGAGGTTAGATTACTTTTTTCAAAACTTTGAAATTTTACCCAAATTTTCAACTTCTTTAAAATGTTATAATCCAAGTTTCTTGAGCTTAGGAATCCTTAAATCTAGGATAGTAGAACACAAACCCTCACTAATCCGAACTTGATTTGGACAAAATCAAGCTTAATCAACTTTTTTCCTTTTTTCTCCATTTTTGGATTTCTTTGAAATTTTTAATGTAAAACTTGTTCAAAGTTGTTTAAATGTATTCTACCATGTTTATCTGTCATTTATGAGTGTTTGTATGCTCTGGGAATTGAGAAAACAAGTTTAGATTGAGGTTGTAGACTCGGGGAGGCTGAGGCTCGAATCCTTGGACCTCCCAAATTTTTTCCACTTTGGCAGGCTGATCTTGAGCATTGGTAGGCCAGACTCATGAGTTCGGCATGCAAGACTCATATGGTCGGAAGGTCAAACCTGGAAATGTTCGGTAGGCTAGTGTTGACCGACCAGTAGGCCGAACTATGGAGTTTGATAGGTTGAACCAGAAAGTTCAACAGGCCGACCGTACTCCATGAAAAATGACCATTTTTCACCCGGTTTTATTGTTTTAAACCCAGACTAAGACTTTAAACTTTTAGTATGATTTTATAGATATAAATGGCACACTAAGATACCATGAGATGGCTTAGTAGAGTAGAATATCTAAAGCTAGATATTGATGAACTTAGTTTACATTTAAGGTTGTTCATGGTTCCGTAGAGCTAACATATAGCAGGTTGGGACTGTAGTGTTAAGCATCAAGGTAGGATATTGAGGTAGGACTTTTATCCCTTTCTTTAGTAGCCAGGTTTGTAAATGGTTTTGGCATCAAAATGGATTCTTTCAAAATGTTTTCAATGATTGATTGAGAAAGATTTTTATTAGTGTTTTCATAAACAGTTGAATGATGATATGATCATAATGAACCACATAATGAATGTAAATGATTATATTTGGTAAAATGAGATTTAAATAATGATAGAAATACACACATAGGCATGATGCCATACTCAGAGATTGAGTCATGTAGAGTGTGATCTTGGGGACAGGTCTTGAAACCCAACTAGGCTACTATGGTGGTGACATTTATGATTTGCTCGAGAAAAGATAATAAGATCCTTTCTGGTCGAACAATGAGCTTTTTTGGTAAGAGTGACTAAATTAAATCTATTTGTTTTTGTTTTTCTAAATATTTTCCTAAATGATAAATTTTATATTCAAATTAAATATTTTTAAAAAACCTAGTCGTATTGAGCCTTTTGCTCATATTTTATTTGTTTTCAAACCTTTCTCCCTCTAGGTGGAATTCAGCGTATGACCGATTAGAATGCTACCGATCGGACTCCCGAGTAATAAAAGATTTTGAATAGTTTATTTGTATTGACCAATCAAGGCATGTAATATTTTAATTTCTCATTTCTTATATTGGATTGTGGTTGTAATTTTAATCATTCTCAATATTATATTTGTGCGCACTAATGTGGGTCCGGTGAGGCCCAACCTATATTTATTTGTTTTTACTATTTTATTTTTTCTTATATGCTTTTATTAATTCGATAAGAAATTTAAAAAAGGTTTTAAATTTATCAAAATTTTCAAAATTAACTAAATTTTTTAATTGATAATTTTTTACTAAAATTTGCTTAATTAAATTAATTAACTGCCACGTCACCCTCGAGTTTCAAGGCCTGACATTAGATATGGTAACATGACATTTTTTAGAATTAAGGTAAGTTTACATGTACAAACATACACATTAAATTATATTTTTCTAAAAATCATATTACCTATTGTCACTTTTCCCCCAAAGCCAATTATCATTTATCACCACGTTACAAATATCCCCCAATATTTCTTAGCAAAAGGAAATCCCCTAACATAGGAATGGGGTGGATATTATTATCCCCGTCAAAAGGATTGATGGCCTTCTACTCTTCTGGAAGCATAACAGTTGCCAAGATAATCAATATTATAATTAACCAATCGCATTGATATCCATACCTAGTCTCATAATCATATGCTTACAAAAAGAAAAACGGTGTCCAGCCCTTTAGGGAATAAAAATAGTTAATGGGGATCTAGACATACTGCCAATGGAATGAGTTAACAGCAAAACTACACATGATTCTTAGTGTCTGACTTTGGAACTTTCCATAATAGGAAGGATTTCCACTGTAGAAATCTTCACACGAAACTATTAAATCTAATTAAAATTATTTTTTAAAATCTAACAGTTAAAAAATAATACGATATCCTTTTCCACTCCCACCACAAAAAAGTTCCAAAATATATATATATATATAAAGAAAACCGTACGTGCATATTATGTATTTGTAGTACTACTTTATCTTTCTACATATCAATTTGTCTTTTTTCTCTTCCATAGAGGGAGAGTACCTTTTTTTTTTTTGGGGGGGTTGGGGGGGGGGGGGGGGGGGAGGGTAGGGGGGTTTCAGTTCTCAATGGCTTTGAACTATTTTCTTCTTCTACGTGATGTTTTGCTTATAATAAATTTGAGCAGCTTCTTCGTGCAAAGAGGTGAGGTCAACAGGCATGAAATTCAAGCACTACGCAGGTTATGTCACAATCAATGAATCTCACGGAAAAGCCTTGTTTTATTGGTTCTTTGAAGCTATAAACAAACCTCAATACCAACCTCTCGTCCTTTGGGTTAATGGAGGTAAGTATAAACATTCAACGCTCTCTGTTAATGTCACCTCCCAGAGTATGGGAGGTGACGTGGTGGATTATTTAAAATTAATTAAAAGGAGAATTTAATTAAAATCAAGAGTTTAGGGGTTAAGTTACTAAACATGTGGAAGTTTCAAAACAACATTTTATAAAAGAATTCATAAACATTAAACAAGTGAAATCATTAAGCGAATAATAAAATAATAAAAAACCGCGAGTATGGGTCCCACTGACCCACAACTTGTGCATACACATAGTACTGACAATATGATAATATAACCACAGTCCAGGCATAAGGAAAGTTAAAAACATTACATGCCTTATTCAAATAATACAAATAACCTACTAATCCTTCTATTGCTCTTGAATTCTGTCCGTTGAGTCCTCTCTGAACCTATATAGGAATCCGATGAGGACATCGTTAGCACAAGCAAGAGCACGTGGGAGACATATTCAGATCCAATTCAAGTTCCCATTGGTCCGGTTACGAGAGCTCGTGCGAAGAAGTTCAAAGAAACGCTTATTGGGCTGATTCAAGCAACTTGGGCTCAAGCCATTGCATGGAGGCCCATTGAGGGAATTGCATGCGACAACCAGACCAACAAATGCGTGATTCAAGCTCTAGAAGGGATCGAGTAATTTCCATTTCAATTACTTTCCCGTTTTGAGGTGACACATGGCGAGAAGAATCAGCTTATGACCTTTTAATGTCTATTTTCCTTTTTTCGTTTGTTTATTTCTATTATTGTAAAGCTTTTAAGCCATTAAGGAAACTTACCTTATTTGCTTTAGATTAGGTGATTTGGTAATTGATTTGCTCGAAATTCCATGGGGAATTAGGAGCTAAAAATTCGCATAGGAACCCCTATATATTGTAACGAATTTCAATCAATTGAATACAAGTATTAACACACATTTGAGGTTTAATTCTCTTTGGTTCCTAAACGAACTAATCAAACTTATCAGAAAATTCCATGGCGTTCATAGAGTTATCAATCAGTCCATCCATAGCTGATTGTGGCCTCTTCACACACCAAGACTTATCAATCAGTCCATCCATAGCTGATTGTGGCGTCCTCGCATACCAAGGTTCGTGCTTCTTGTTAGGCATCGGGTCGCGGTTCCATCCAAAACCGGTTAGGAATTTGATCTTGGAAACCAATTTTGGTTAGGGTCGCGTCAGTTCTTGGTGGGGATTGTATCATTTGGTATCAGAGCGAGGTTCTAATCAAGTTTTGCTTATCCGTTCTTTTAGTTTATGTTTGTTTCAGTTATTCGTGAGTTTTGATTTCCATTATCAAAGTCGGTTAAAAAAAAAAAAAGATCCGAAAATAAAAGAAAGAAAAGAAAAGGGAAAAAGAAGAAAAACAAGAGGATCCGAAAAAAAAAAAAAATTCAGATTCTTAAATTTTTCAGAGTCTGGAAACCTTCCTTAAATTTTTTTTTCAGATTCTTGTTATGCATCATTTAAGGAATCCAAAATTGAATTCCCTACACAGACCAAAAATTTTTCGTCAAATTTTGTTCCTTTTGGGTGTGATTCTGAAAGCCTAAATTCTTTGTTCTTGTTATAGTCTTGTCTCTTTGGTAATCTATTTGTGAATTGTTAAGGAAATTTTGATATTGATTTGACTAGTTTTATAGGAACTGAGTGAGAATTAACGAGTGGAAAAAGGCATAGAGGCGAAAGCATTAGAGTGGACAAAAGCCGAAAGTATTGAGTGTAAACACGAGTGAAATTGAGTGAACCATTTCACGAGTGAAACACGTAAGGGAGTGTGGTAAGGTCCTTTGGAAAATGTCAAACAACAGCAAGAACACTATTGAGGGTACCTCGGGTGCAGCAGACCCAAAACTTCTTATGGAAGCGATGATGGGGGAGATGAGGTGATTGTTGAGGGGAGAGTTAGGACAGCTTCATGATAGGATAGACCGGATAGAAAACGCACATGTGGAGCAGCCACAACATGTTCCTCATACGCTTAGGCGAGAAAGGGTTCCGGTTAGAGGAGAGGTTGATGACTACTATAGGATTGATGGGGAAGAGTTTGACGAAGGAGAAGATTCAGCGGGTAGTCACTGAAGATTTGGACGGGATAGAGGAGTTAGGAACCGGGAAGATGATAGTTTGAGAGGCATAAAAATGAAGATACCATCATTTCAAGGCAAATCCAATCCAGAAGCGTACCTAGAATGGGAGAAGGAAATGGAGTTCATCTTTGACTGCCACTACTATTCTGAGGCGAAGAAGGTAAAACTGGCTGTAATTGAATTTTCTGATTATGCTATTACTTGGTGGGATCAGCTTGTTATAAACAGGAAACGAAATAGAGAGCGGCCTATTGAGTCATGGGAAGAGATGAAGACCGTAATGAGGAAGCGATTTGTACCAACTTACTACTACCGGGAGTTGTACAACAAACTACAAAACCTTAAGCAGGGCAACCGGAGTGTAGAGGAGTACTATAAAGAGATGGAGGTTATGATGATTCGGGCCAATATAGAGGAGGATCGGGAGGCTACAATGGCAAGGTTTTTGGCGGGTTTGAACCGAGATATTCACCATGCCGTTGAGTTACAACATTATGTGGAGTTGGAGGACATGGTGCACATGGCTATTAAAATTGAGAATAAACTTATGAGGAGGGGCAGTAACACGTCCTAGCCAAAACTCGAGTACATCCGCTTGGAAAATGAACCAATGGAAGATGGATGAGAAGCAACCCAACACCAAGCCAAAGATTGAGCAGAAACAAGAGTTGGCCAGCCATGGGAATCAAGGTAAATCCGATTCTTCCACTACTCGGAATCGTGATATTAAATGTTTTAAATGTCAAGGCAGGGGTCACATAGTAAGCCAATGTCCAAACAAACGAGCTATGGTAATGCGGGACAATGGAGAGATTGAAACCAAGGAGGATTCAGACAATGATTCTATGCCTTCATTAGAGGATGCCGACAATGAGGAGTGCGCTATCCAAGGAGAATTGTTGGTCACAAGGAGAGCTTTAAGTGTGCAAGCCAAAGAAGAAGATGAAGAGGTGCAACAGGAAAACATCTTCCACACTAGGTGCCATGTCCAAAACAAGGTATGTAGTGTGATTATTGATGGTGGGAGTTGTACTAATGTTGCTAGCACAACCATGGTAGAGAAGTTAGGGCTGCCAACAATTAAGCATCCTCGACCATATAAATTGCAATGGTTAAATGTGAGGTAAAGGTGCATAAACAGGTGTTAGTTTCTTTTCGCATTGGAAGATATGAAGATGAAGTTTTGTGCGATGTGGTTCCGATGCAAGCTGGGCACTTGTTATTAGGCAGACCATGGCAATTTGATCGGCGAGTTAAGCATGATGGTTTCACCAACAAGTACTCATTTGTTCACAATCAAAAAATGATCACTCTTGTTCCGTTAACACCAAAACAGGTCTATGAAGACCAAGTGAGCTTACAGAGAGAAAGTGATAAAAAAAATGAAGAGCGAGGAAAAATCAAGAGTGGGAGTGTAGAGAGAGAGTTCAGCTAGTGAGAGAAAAAAGGAAGAGATGGCCGAGAAAAAGGAGAGCAAAGAGAGCAAGGGAGAGAAAATTGAGAGGGCTGAAAAGAATTCACAATCAGCCAATGAGAGAAAAGCAGAGAGAAAAACAAACTTCTACGCGAAAAGCAGTGAAATTAAAAGGGCCTTGTTTTCAAACCAGCCAATGATTGTACTTTTGTACAAAGAGGCGCTTTTAAACACTAACGAACTTGACCCTGCATTGCCTAGTTCTATTGTTTCTTTGTTGTTTCGTTGCCGTTGCACTTTCTCGCAGATACATGAGAAGGCAAGACTCAACATCGAGCGAAGGACTAAACAATATGCTGAACAAGCCAACAAAGGGCATCGCAAGCTCGTCTTCGAGCCCGGCGATTGGGTGTGGTTGCACTTACGCAGGGAACGGTTTCTGGAACAAAGGAAATCCAAGCTGTTGCCTAGAGGGGACGGTCCTTTTCAAATCCTTGAAAGGATCAATGATAATGCATACAAGCTAGACTTGCCAGGTGAGTATGGTGTAAGTGTCTCCTTTAATGTTTCTGATCTAAGTCCTTTTGATGCAGGCAACGATTTGAGGACAAATCCTTCTCAAGAGGAGGGGAATGATGAGGACATCGTTAGCACAAGCAAGAGCACGTGGGAGACATATTCAGATCCAATTCAAGTTCCCATTGGTCCGGTTACGAGAGCTCATACGAAGAAGTTCAAAGAAACGCTTATTGGGCTGATTCAAGCAACTTGGGCTCAAGCTATTGCATGGAGGCCCATTGAGGGAATTGCATACGACACCCAGACCAACAAATGTGTGATTCAAGCTCTAGAAGGGATCGAGTAATTTCCATTTCAGTTACTTTCCCGTTTTGAGGCGACACATGGCGAGAAGAATCAGCTTATGACCTTTTAATGTCTAGTTTCCTTTTTTGTGTTTGTTTTATTTCTATTATTGTAAGGCTTTAAGCCATTATGGGAACTTTCCTTATTTGCTTTAGATTGACATTTGGTAATTGATTTGCCCGAAATTCCATGGGCAATTAGGAGCTGAAAATTCGCATAGGGAACCCCTATATATTGTAACGAATTTCAATCAATTGAATACAAGTATTAACACACAATTTGAGGTTTAATTCTCTTTGGTTCCTAAACGAACTATTCAAACTTATCAGAAATTTCTGTGGCGTTCATAGACTTATCAATCAGTCCATCTATAGCTGATTGTGGCATCCTCACATACCAAGACTTATCAATCAGTCCATCCATAGCTGATTGTGGCGTCCTCACATACCAAGGTTCGTGCTTCTTGTTGGGCATCGGGTCGCGGTTCCATTCAAAACCGGTTAGGAATGTGATCTTGGAAAACAATTTTGGTTAGGGTCGCAGTCAGTTCTTGGCGGGGATCGTATCAGAATCCACCTAGAGGGGGGAAATTTAAAAACAAACAAAATGTGAGCGAAAGGCTCAGTAGGACTATATTTTTTTAAATCATTTAATTTAAAGAAAAATCTCACTATTTAGGGAATTATTTAAAAGAAACCTTAAATAAATAAATAATTTTAAATAAAACCATTCTTACGAAAACAGTTTATTCGGTCGACCAAAAACGTCACTTATCTTTTCCTAGGCAAACCACATGAATATCACGACCGTAGTGGCCCAACTGGGTATCGGGACCTGCCCCCAGGGTCGATCGCTACACGACCCGATCTCTGATATGGCATCATGCCCTTGTGTTTATTCTCATCATTATTCAAAACTCATTTACCGAGTATTATCATTTACATTCATTATGAAGTTCATTTCAGTTCACGGTTTATTAAAATATAACCTATAAATTCATTTTCAATCAACCGTTGAAAACATTTTTATAGAAACCCTTTCCAAAGCCAAATCATTTTGAAACTGGGCTACCAAAGAAAGGATAGAAGTCCTACCATGATACTCATGCCGGTGCCCCATACTGTAATCCCAGTCCGCTATACGTTAGCTCCACGGAACCACGAACGATCCTAGATACACACTAAGTAGATCAATATCTAGTTTGAGACATTCTATGTTACTAAACCATTTTATGATGTCCTAGTGTGACATTTTTTTTCTTTAAAATCATTTTACAAGGTTGAAATTTCAATCGGAGTTCAAAACAGTAAAAACAGGTGAAAAATCACAAAATTTTCCCATGCCCTGCCGGCCTGTCGGAGCCCTGCTTCGGCCGGCCGAACTGCACCAGAAATCAAGTCTAGTCGGCCGGACATTTTCCAGGTTCAACCTACCGAACGGATGAGTCTGGCCTGCCGATCCTTTGAATCCGGCCTGCCGAACACGTAGTTCGGCCCACCAAACTGGAAAAACCCAGAATTTCTGGCTACGGGTTTTGGGAAAAATCTTGATTTTAACCTGTTTTTCTCAAATCTCAGGCATGAAAAACATTCATAGATGATCGAAAAACATAATGGAACACTTTTGAACTCATTTAAACAAGATTTAAACACAAAAATCCCAAAAACCCAAAAATGGGAGAAAATGAGGAAAAATGAAAAATCTTGAATCGAATCTGTTTTTCTTCAATCCAAGCTTAGATTCTAGGTGTTCTAAATTCCTTTAACTCAAATCAAGGGTTTTCAAAGCTAAAACAAACTTAGATTTCAAAAATGCATAAAAATTGAAAATTTAGAAAAAGTTTAGAAATTGCAAAACTAACCTCGAATTGAAGCTTCAGTCCACATTTTTGGTTGTTCAATCGAGCTCCCGAGCCTCCAATCCACCAAAACCCGAAGCTTGAACTTGATTTGATTCAAAAACTTTGCAGAAATATTGAGAGAGAAGAGGAGAGAGCGAGAGAGAACGAGAGAGAGTGAGAGAGAGACCACGGGTGAGAGAGAGAGAAAGTGAGAGTGAGCCAAAGAGAGGGAGAGGAGAGAGAATAAATAGAGAGAAATGGTGGGCGGTTTTACTGTGTGTAAAACGGAATATTTTTAACATTTTACAAACTGTTGTGTTTTAAAACTCAAAATAACATTTTAAAATAATAAGGAATCATTAGAATTTATTAAATTAACAAAACAACCTAAAATTCAAAATTTAACCAAATGATCAAATTAATGTTGAAACATTAATTATGGCACACTAATTCATCATTTTACATTACAATATCCTTAAATAAATTTCAGGGCGTTACAACTCTCCACCCCTAAAAGAAATTTCACTCTCGAAATTTATACCTCGTTTTAGAAACAAAACAAATGCAGATACAACTCTCGCATACTCGACTCTAGTTCCCAAGTGGCTTCATCAACCCCGTGATACTGCCACACGACCTTTACCAACGGTATCTCACGACGACGCAAACTGATCACTTTTCGATCGATGATCTGAATTGGTACTTCCTCGTATGTCGTATCTTCCCGAACCTGCACATCATGAAATGAAACTACCTTACCCTGCTTAGGCGGACACTTCCTAAGCATCGATACATGAAACACATCCTGAACATGAGAAAGTTCGGGCAGAAGGTCGAGCCGATAAGCAACCACACCAACACGCTGAGTAATCTCGAACGGTCCAATATACCTCGATGTAAGCTTTCCACTCACTCCAAACCGCATAGTTCCTTTACGAGGTGATACCTTCAAGAAAACGAAATCTCCTACCGCGAACTCTAAGGGTCTACATCTTCTATCTGCATAACTCTTCAGTCGACTCTGAGCTGCCCTTAATCGATCTCAAATCACAGCGACTTTCTCATTGCTATCACGGATCTCATTCGGCCCAAGAATAACCCTGTCTTCTGGCTCTGCCAAACACACCGGTGACTGACACGGTCGCCCATACAACACCTCAAACGGTGCCATACCAATACTCGCATGATAGCTGTTGTTGTACGTGAACTCCGCTAGATGCAAATATTTCTTCCAATTCCCGCCAAAGTCTAACGCATAGGCACGCAACATGTCCTCGAGAATCTGAATAACCCGCTCAGACTACCCATCAGTCTGAGGATGAAACGCCATACTGAAGTTCAAATCCGTACCTAAAGCCTCCTAAAAATGCCTCCAGTACTTAGCATTAAACCTGGTGTCTCGATCAGAAGTGATGGACAAAGGAACTCCATACAATCTTACTATGTTCTACAGATACAAATCCCCGAGAATCCTCCTCGACCATGTCGACCTGAACAGAATGAAATGCGCCGATTTCATCAACTTGTCGACCACGACCCAAACTGCATCATGCCATTGCTCCGTCCTCAGCAAACCTATGAGAAAATCCATCGTCACATGCTCCCATTTCCACCCTAGAATATGAAGTGACTGAAGCTGACCTACAGGCTTCTGATGCTCGGCTTTCACCTGAAGACATGTTGTACACTTGGCCACATACTCTCGAACATCTTTCTTCATGCCTCTCCACCAATATTGCCTCTTTAAATCACGATACATCTTTGTGCTCCCTGGATGAATGGCGAACTGAGACCTATGGGCTTCATCTAAAATGGCTTTCGTCACCTCGACGATAGCTGGAACTGCAAGACGCTCCTGGAAATATAACGATCCATCTGCATGCACTCTCCATTCTTCAAACCACTCTCCGTTCTAAATTCGCGTCCAAATCCCCTGCAAATGCTGATCCTGCCACTGATTTTGGTTCACCATCTGAACAAGAGCTGGGGTCGCCTCCACATCATATACCAAAACTCGATCATAGTCTTCATGATACTGTAGCCCTTACTAACTCACTGTCGCATCCCTACTCTAGTCCTCAAGAGCCAAACAAGCGAGAATCCTTGAAGACTTCCTACTAAGCGCGTCTGCGACCACATTAGCTTTCCCAGGATGATACTGCAACGCGAAATCATAATCCTCCATATACTCTATCCATCTACGCTGCCTCAAGTTAAGATCTCTCTGAGTGAATAGATACCTCAAACTCTTATGATCAGAGAAGACCTGAAATGCCGCTCCATACAAATAACACCTCCAAATCTTCAACGCGTGAATCACTGTCATGAGCTCTAAGTCATGAGTAGGATAATTTTGCTCGTGAGGTCGTAGCTGTCTCGATCCGTACGCAACCACGTGTCCATGCTGCATCAACACGCATCCAAGTCCGCACCCTGAAGCATCTACGTAAACCTCATACGGCTCGTCACTACTCGAAATAACCAACACTGGGGCTGAAGTCAACCAGTTCTTCAATCCCTGAAAAGCAAGCTCACATTCTTCACCCCACTCAAACCTGACATTTTTATTGATCAATCTTGACAACGGAGAAAATCCTTTACAAATTTCTTATAATAACCAGGAAGACCCAAGAAGCTACTAATTTTTGCTACATTCCTTGGTCGTTCCCATTCCACTATGGCTTCAATCTTGGACGGATCCACAGAAATACCATGCTCAGAGATGACATGACCCAAAAATTTGACCTTAGTCAACCAAAAGTCACACTTTTCCCTCTTGGCATACAACTGGTGCTCCTGCAGAGTCTGAAGCACGATCCAGAGATGCTGCTCACTCACAAATCTTAGAATACACTAGAATGTCATCGATAAACACAATCACGAACTAATCTAGATACGGCCTAAATATCTTGTTCATCAAATCCATAAAAGCTATCGAAGCATTCGTCAACCCAAACGACATAACCAGAAACTCAAAATGTCCATACCGGGTCCTAAAAGTTGTCTTGGGAATATCCTTTTCCTTAATCCTAAGTTGATGGTACCCTGAACGCAAATCAATCTTTGAGAAGTATCGCGAACCTCCCAACTGATCAAATAACTCATCGATCCTGGGCAAGGGATACTTATTCTTCACTATGACACGATTCAGTTGCCGATAATCTACACACAACCTAAGAGTCCCATCATGTTTCTTAGCAAACAAAACCGATGCTTCCCACGGAGATGTGCTATTTCAAATATACCCTTTATCAGTAAGCTCCTGAAGTTGCTTCCTCAATTCTTTCATTTCTACCGGCGCCATCCGATAAGGTGCTATAGAAATTGGTGCTTTCCCTGGAAACAACTCAATACCAAACTCGATTTCTCGATGCGGTGATAATCCTGGCAACTCGTCGGGGAAGACATCCTCGAACTCATCGACCACCGAAATCACTACACTTCCTCTCAAAGCATAGGGCTCGCACTCTAGATTCGTAAGAAAAGCGCAACAAACCAGATTTCTCTGCCCTCCTAGACATGACTTCATGAGACGCTCACTCATTAACCAATCACCACCACCCCGGTAAGTGATCATCGTCCCCTTATCAGACACTAGGGTTACTTTTCTAAGTTGGCAGTCTACAACTGTATTATACCTTGATAACCAGTCCATCCCTAGAATTACATCATATGAGCTCATGGGGAGTATAATCAAATCACTTTTCAAAATCTCAACCCCAATCTTTATTTTAAAAGATTTACACACACAATTCACACACACCCGCCCCAAGGGAGAAGTTATGACTAGGGGTTCATTAAACTCTTCTATATCTAATCCCAAGGCATGTACAAAAGAACTCAAAATGAGAGAATGAGAGGCACCTGTATCAAATAGAACGCAAGCTAAGGATTGAGAAAGTAAGATCGTACCATCGACAACCGCGTTACTAGTCTGAGAATCTAAACCACCCGATGCCATTGCATGAACCTGCACTGGGGCCTTCCTTTTTCCTCTATCAACATTGCTCGGTCCTGGATTATTCTGTTGATACTGCTGAGATGGAGACGACTGACACTAGCTGTACTCGGCGCTCGATACTAAGAGACACTGCGCTGGAAATGCTACAGGCTGCTGCCCTCGTGCCGGATACAAAAACTGCTGAGGAGAGAACTGAGGATACTGCAACTGTAGATACTGTTGAGGCGGAGATAGGGTCTGAGGCTGAGACCGACGACTGGCATCTTATTCGGTCTGAGATCCAAGACGGGCACTCCTGATCGGGCAATTCCTCTTGATGTGTCCGGGCTGCTGATAGAAATGACAATGGAAGCTGTAGGGATTGCTGCGCCCGCTACTAGATGAACTACTGCTACCACTGTTTGTGCCACCCTGCTTGCTCTTTCCCGGAGTTGGATGGCTACTAGTGCTCTTCCTACCGCCCCTCTATGATCCTCCTGAAGCCTTTGCTCGATCTTCACAATACTGCGCATAATCATTTTCCACTGATATTGCTGACGACACAAGCTCTCCAAAAATCCTAAGTCGCAAAGCAACCACCTGTCGCTGAATAGGAGCCTTGAGTCCTTCCTGAAACTTAATGCACCTCTCACGTTCAGATGCCACTGCTGATGGAGCAAACCTGGCCAACTCATTAAACCTTGCCTCATATTCCCGAGCTGACAAATCACCCTGCTGTAACCTGTAGAACTCAGCTGCCTTCTGATCTCTATACCCCTATGGAAAATACCGGTCATAGAATAGCTCCTTGAATCTGTCCCAACTGATATCACCACCGCGTTCTAAACGCTTAGCTTGTTTCCACCAAGTATTAGCACCACCCTCGAGCTTATATGTAGAAATTCCACACGGTACTCATCAGGCACACCAAGGGTATCCAAATGCTTCACGATCGAGTCTAGCCAATATTCTGCCAACTACGGATCCCCACTAGCATCAAAAGTTAGAATAGACACACGTCAAAATTCCTTAAAATACGTATGCCGAAGACCAACATCAGAATCCTCCAGTCTAGCCCTGGCTGCCCTCTGTCCGAAAGCCACAAACAAAGACCTCATCATACCCTCATCGTTTTCGAACTCGACGTCAGCTGTCGAACGATGTCTAGGTGCCATTCTCTCACTTCTGAAAACAAAATTTTGGACCATCAGAGGTATTTCGTTGTCATACCTATGTGTGCACAATTCCCAAGGTTCATAACCTTGAACTCTGATACCATTCTGTCATGCCCCAGAGTACGGGAGGTGACGTAGCAGATTATTTAAATTATTTAAAAGGAGAATTTAATTAAAATCAAGAATTTAGGGGTTAAGTTAAATAATAAAAATGTGGAAGTTTCAAAACAACATTTTATAAAAGAATTCATAAACATTAAACAGGTGAAATCATTAAGCGAATGATAAACTAATAAAGAACCGCGAGTATTGGTCCACTGACCCACAACTTGTGCATACACATAGTACTGACAATATAATAATACAACCACAGTCCAGGCATAAGGAAAGTTAAAACATTACATGCCTTGTTTAAATAATACAAATAACCTACTAATCCTTCTACTGCTCTTGAATTCTGTCCGTTGAGTCCTCTCTGAAGCTAAATGGGGATCCACCTAGAGGGGGAAAATTTAAAAATAAACAAAATATGAGCGAAAGGCTCAATAGGACTATATTTTTTAAAATCATTTAATTTAAAGAAAAATCTCACTATTCAGGGAATTATTTAAAAGAAACCTTAAATAAATAAATAATTTTAAATAAAACCATTCTTACCAAAACAGTTTATTCGGTCGACCAGAAACATCACTTTTCTTTTCCTAGGCAAACCACATGAATATCACCATCGTAGTGGCCTAGTTGGGTTTCAGGACCTGCCCCCAAGGTCGATCGCTACACGACCCGATCTCTGATATGGCATCATGCCCTTGTGTTTATTCTCATCATTATTCAAAACCCATTTATCGAGTATTATCATTTACATTCATTATGAAGTTCATTTCAGTTCACGGTTTATTAAAATATAACCGATAAATTCATTTTCAATCAACCGTTGAAAATATTTTTATAGAAACCCTTTTCAAACCCAAATCATTTGAAACTGGGCTACCAAAGAAAGGATAGAATTTCTACCTCGATACTCATGCCGATATCCCACACCGTAATCCCGGTCCGCTATACGTTAGCTCCGCAAAACCATGAACAATCCTAGATACACACTAAGTCGATCAATATCTAGTTTGAGGCATTCTATGTTACTAAACTATTTTATGATGTCCTAGTGTGCCATTTGTATCTTTAAAATCATTTTACAAGGTTGCAATTTCAATCGGGGTTCAAAACAGTGAAAACAGGTGAAAAATCACAAAATTTTCCCATGCCCTGCCGTCCTGCCGAACTGCACTGGAAATCAAGTCCGATCGGCCGGACATTTTCCAGGTTCAGCCTGCCAAACGGATGAGTCTGGCCTGTCGATCCTTTGAATCTGGCCTGCCAAACTGAAAAAACCCAGAGTTTCCAGCAATGGGTTTTGGTTCTCCCAAAACCCAAATCTTGATTTTAACCTATTTTTCTCAAATCTCAGGCATGAAAAACATTCATAGATGATAGAAAAACATAATAGAACACTTTTGAATTCATTTAAACAAGTTTTAAATGCAAAAATCCTAAAAACCCAAAAATGGGAGAAAATGAGGAAAAATGAAAAATCTTGAATCAAATCCGTTTTTCTTCAATCCAAGCTTAGATTCTAGATGTTCTAAGTTCCTTTAACTTAAATCAAGGGTTTTCTAAGCTAAAACAAACTTAGATTTCAAAAATGCATGAAAATTGAAAATTTAGAAAAAGTTTAGAAATTTCAAAACTAACCTTGTATTGAAGCTTCAATCCACGTTTTTGGTTGTTCAATCGAGCTCTTGAGCCTCCAATCCACCAAAACCCGAAGCTTGAACTTGATTTGATTCAAAACTTTGAGGAACAATTGAGAGAGAAGAGGAGAGAGCAAGAGAGAACAAGAGAGAGTGAGAGAGAGAGAGTGAGAGTGAGCCTAAGAGAGGGAGAGGAGAGAGAATAAATAGAGAGAAATGGTGTGCGGTTTTACTGTGTGAAAACCATGTGCCGCCCACATTTTTGTAAAATGAAATATTTTTAACATTTTACAAACTGTTGTGCTTTAAAACTCAAAATAACATTTTAAAATAATAAGGAATCATTAGAATTCATTAAATTAACAAAACAACCTAAAATTCAAAATTTAACCAAATGATAAAATTAATGTTGAAACATTAATTATGACACACTAATTCATCATTTTACATTACAATATCCTTAAATAAATTTCAGGACGTTACAGTTAATAATTTAACTTGATCAGTTAATAGGGCATTAAGAAACATAGCTAGAACCATATGTTGGAACCAAAAATACTGTAATATGTGAGATAAATCACAGTGAAAAGATTGGTTTATGGCTATCTTCTCAAATCACACTATGAAGTCATCATGTTGCTATAATGAAAACTGAATATTATATATGTATGGGATATGAACTTTGAGCACTTAGCACTTGGGTTAATTTCATCCAGTAATACTAGTTTGTTTAGATTCTGGTCGGAAAAATAATAAAATTTGGGTTATTACCAAGCTAGGATTATATTATACAACCTAAGTCAACAAAAAAATAGTCCTCCTCAGTTACTTATGACAAATTATAATTGACGTATAATTATGAAAAATGATGGTCATGTTCATGTTTGTTAGAGCAAATAATTGACTTATAATTATGAAATATGATCATCATAAAAAAAATGAACAAACAAATTAAAATTGTGAAGATGGTTGTTAATTGATTAATAAATATATAAATAACGTCATCCATGTTAATCAATGTTATTTGTAACAAGATTATGAGCAAAAAATCAATACATATCCTAAGACCAAAGCGAAAAATCATTAAATATCCTAAGAACAAGGCGAAAAAATCATTAAATATCCTAAGACCAAGGACCCTTTCTTTGAAAAATGATATGAGGATACTTACAACCAATATGTGGTTGTAACTCCCTCATCCTAATACAAAGTGCACTAGTCCAATGTCCTTATTATGATCCTTGGGATTTTTTTTCTTCCCTTTTTTTGAATGGTTTTCTGACCTTTTTTTTCTATTTTGAAGAAACATTATTCAATTTTGGATTATTATCATTATTAATTCAAGCAATTTCTTGATTGGATTTTTTGGAAGCATATAAATACAGTTAGTAATGAATGTTTCCTACTACGGCTATTATTATTCTTATTATTATTATTATTATTTCAAGGAATTTTATGATGGATTATTCGGAAGCATATAAATACAGTTAGTAATGAATGTTCTATTGTTGTTGTTGTTGGAAGGATCATTCTTGCATCTTCATTCTCCATATCCATTTGTTAGCAAATATATTGCAAATGATATGGATAAAAACGAACAAGTCACAATTGAGAATAATACAAATCAGAGAGACAAATACAACAAAACATTCGACTAAATCAACGTGAAAATTGAATGGAGAAACGATCAAGGCACATGTCGACAGACATCTGTCTCGCAGGATACAATGACTAGCAATGGAATCTTAGCACTATCAGATACCGTCTCTGGTGAACTTGACATGCATCTTCCTCTATCACTAAAAAGACAACAATGGAACCAAGAAAAAACAAATAAGAACAACAGGACTTGTAAAAAGAAGAAAGGCCTTGCAGAATCTTGTGAGAATTTTTGTGTACGTGAAACAAGAAGAAAATTGCCCTTTATATAGGCTGGTCAAGAGGGGGTTCCACCACTATGGTTTATTTTCAGATTTATTAGCAGCTATTATGCTGTTTAACTCTGGATTTAACCTACATTTAAATTCGGATTTATTGTTGTTAGAAGCAATAAAAAATTTTGCAAAATGTGGCCCGCGCAAGGCAAGCTCAATGAACCCAACATTTGCATCGCCCACATTGTGCATGCACACATTGGGCCCCTAGCCCACCAGGGTCATGATTTGCAACCCCCCCTACGTGTGAGAGAGCCTCTTAGGTATAACATCTTACGCAAGCACAAAAGTGCTACCAATTAAAAACCATATCAAGCTTTAATGCCTAACCAATGTGAGACTCCACATTTAGGCTTATTCCAACAAAATTCAAATGTCAATGGGCATACTTTGAGCATCAATTCTCATTCACCCAATTACTATTTTGAGCATATAAATATATGATTTCGATCTCTTCGCGACGGAAAACACAAATCCAATAGGACCCGTCAATTCTACAAAGTGGGTCCCACTCAAAATGGTTATTAACCATTTTTTTCAACAATCCCCCAGATGAATGAAGTTGATCGATGACAAGAGAAAGCAAAGACACGACATGGTGATAAAGTTCTACAGTTAATACCTACATAAGATAGGTAGGCGTTAACCCTTAAACCTGCCCTTGTGAAAGTATGTTTATTTTACTGGCTGACCAGTATACGCGATGTCTTTGAACTGTTCTACTATTTGTGTAAATGATAACAAACCTCACACAGATATTTTCCTGACGTAGTTTCAATTCTCATGGTTATGTTCATTTTGGCAATGAACATCTCCTGGTTTTGCAATAGTTTCTAAAGAATTGAGCCCTAGCAATTCTCCTTTGAAGCTGCCCCACCTCTCTCTCACATAGGTCATTTCTTATTTTAAGAGTAACCCCCATTACTTCACTCGAATTCCTAACGTATTTGATGCATAAGAATCATTAAAAGCAAACTGCTTAACCTTTCCCTACGGGTGTCACTGTTTTTATTATAGGAATGGGTTGGGGTAAACCCCCATAGTGATCCTACTCAGTGTATTCAGTTTAGTTATCCCATTGAACCTAGATCTTGGGATCTCCAGTCAACAAGGTTGGGTTTTCACTAGTTTGACCTATTCTTTCATGGGCTTAAGTCCTACTCCTCTTGATGTTTTCTCGACTTGATATTTATTCAGTCCTTTGGCTAATAAATCCACAATATTTTCTTTAGACCTTACATAATCTATTGTCATGACTCCAGTCGAGATCAATTATCTAATGGTATTATGTCGACGACGTATATGTCTTGACTTACCATTGTACATCACATTTTGTACCTAACCAATAATAGGTTGATTATCACAATGTATGCATATCATAGGTATAAGTTTAGGCCATTCAAGAATATCCTCCTAGAAATGCCTTAGCTATTCAGCCTCTTCACTGCTTTTATCTAAGGCTACAAATTTAGATTCTATAGTGGATTTCGTTATTAACATTTGTTTTGAGGACTTCCATGAAACTGCTGTGCCTCCCAACGTGAATACATATCCACTTGTAGCTTTAGAATATTGTATATCAAATATCCAACTTGCATCAGAATACCCTTCAAGAACAGCAAGATCTCTTGTATAGTATAGTCCATAATCACGAGTATATCGTAAGTATCTAAGTACTCTAATAATTGCTTTTCAGTGGTCATCTTCTAGATTACTCGTGAATCTACTCAGACTACTCATAGCATGGCAATATCTGGTCTTGTGCAATTCATTAAGTACATTAAACTGCCTTCACTCTAGCATATTCCACTTGGGAGATACTTTCTCCATTTTGGACAAATGTTCACTAATATCAATTGGTGTTTTGGCCACGCCAGTGTCATTTTTACTAAACTTGTCAAGTATCTTGTTCACATAGTGTGATTGAATCAAGATGAGTCCGCCAGGCGACCTTTTGATTTTGATTCCCAAAATCACATATGTAAGTCCCATGTCTTTCATTTCAAACCTAGAGTTCAACATATCATTGGTAGATTTGATCATCTGATCAATGCTACCCACAATTAGCATGCCATCTACATACAGACAAAGAATAACATATCCATCGTCTGTTCTTTTAACTTAAACACACTTGTCGCACTCATTAATTTTGAAACCATTTGACATCATAACACTGTCAAATTTCTCATGCCATTGTTTTGGTGCTTGTTTAAGGCCATACAAAGACTTCACCAATTTGTAGGCTTTTTTTTTTGTCCTAGAGCAATACAACCCTTTGGTTGTTCCATATAAATTTTCTCTTCAAGATCTCCATTAAGAAAGCAGTCTTTACATCCATTTGATATACTTCAAGATTCTGCAAAGCAACAATTGCTAAAATCATTCTAATGGAGGTTATTCTTATCACAGTAGAATAAGTATCAAAGTAATCAAGGCCTTCTTTTTGTCTATAACATTTTATAACAAGTCTAGCCTTCCACTTGTCAATTGTTCCATCTACTTTCATTTGTCGTTTGAAAATCCACTTAGAACGTAGTGCTTTACTTCTTGGAGGAAGGTCCACTAATTCCTAAGTGTGATTCTACATGATGGAATTAATTTCACTCTTTATGGCTTCTTTTCATCAAGGACCCTCAGATGAGCTTACAGCTTCTTTGAAAGTTTGAGGCTCAGCATCTAGCATATAGGTCACAAAATCTAGTCCAAATGAATTTTCTATCCTTGCCTTTTTGCTTCGTCAAGCCTCTTCCTCTTCTTGTTTGGTTTCAACTTCTTGGTGATCTTGACTATTCTCTTCAATAGTCTCAAACGTTCGTTTAGATGAACTTGGACCATCCTCTTTGGATTTACAAGGAAATATATGTTCAATAAATGATGCATTCATAGATTCCATTATCGTGATCTTGTGAATCTCAGGGTTTTAAGATTCATACACAAGGAACCAATAAGCATTACTATTGTGGGCATAACCAATGAAGATGCAATCAACCGTTTTAAGACCTATTCTCATCTTTTTTGGTGTAGGTATCAATACTTTTACAAGATTCCCCCACACTCTCAAGTATTTGTAGGAAGGCTTTCTACCTTTCTACAATTCATAAGGGGTCTTATCTTCTTGTTCCTCTTGGGTAGCCTACAATCTGCTGATTTGTGACCCACCTTGTTATAGTTAAAACACTTCCCTTGGAATTTCTACATTTTTGAAATTCCTCCCTTTGGTTCCAGCTTGAACCTGATTTGTTTTTTCTTATTCTTGGAGCTTTTCTCATGCTCCACCACATTTTCCTTGGCAATAGACTTGTTAGAGAACTTTCTCTCAAATCCTCTATTGTCTTCCTCAATGCGAAGTCGAATAATAAGATCTTCAATGCCAATCTCCTTACGCTTGTGTTCAGATAGTTCTTGAAGTCATTCCGTGCAAGAGGTAGCATCTCTATAATTGTAGCTACCTAGAAAGACTTACTAATTACCATTCCTTCTACATGAATTTCATGAATGAGTAATTGCAGTTCTTGAACTTGACTAACTATAGTCTTGGAATTCACCATTTTATAGTTCCTGAACCATCCAACTATGAACTTTTTAGCACCAACATCTTTTGTCTTGTCTTTATGGTCCAAGGACTCCCACACTTCCTTGGCTATTTTTTTTTTGGACTATGCACATTATAAAGTACATCAATCAAGCAATTTAGAATACAGTTCTTGCACAAGAAGTTAGAATGCTTCCATGCTTCAACAGCAAGCAAAGTCTAAGCATCTGTTTCATCCTCTCTAACAATAAGAGGATCCTCTTTTAAGAATTGCAAGATTTAGTATTGTCAAATAGAACAACATCTTTTGCCAAGTTTTAAAATTTAGTCCACTGAATTTTTTAGGTTTTTCATTATGGTTCATAGGAACTGTAACATATAATGGTTGCGTCAAGGTCGAGGCATGAACCCTAGAAGACGGTACTATTGTCTCAGAAGTGCTCCTAGTTGGAACATTCTTAGTTGGAACAATGTTCATGTTATCACCCATTTCTTCAACTGAAAATACAAAAGTCTAAGTCAGAATTTATATCGTCCACCAAATATATATTATCAAATAAATTATACGATAAAACCAAGACATTTATGGAAAAAATACCAAAGAAAAAATCTATTCAAAGCACTATAACACCTAGAAATTAATTAAGTGAGATCAATGTATAAAATGGTGAATTAGTATGCCTTAATGTAATTTGAACTTAATTTAAATTATTTTGTGGTATTTTCAAATTAATCCTACTTTTAATTGTTTTATTTGCTATTTTGAATTTTTGAAAGAAACAATTTATCAAATACCCAATATGTCCCTTTTGGAAAACCATGTACGGGACATAGATTCGTGACTGAAAATCATCCTTTCCCTCTTTATTTATTCCTCTCTCCCTCACTCTTTCCCTCTCACTCTCTCAGACTCACTCTTTCTCTCTCTTTCCCCTATCTCACATAGCCTTTCTCTCTCTTCCCTCTCTCTTTCAATTTTGTTTCAAAAATTTTGGGCCAAAACATGATCTTTAGTTGGATTGGAAGCTTAGGAACATGATTGGGCTTCCAAAAACTTGATTGAAAGCTCAATCCATGGTTAGTTTACTTTTTTTCAAAATTTCAAATTTTGCCCCAAATTCTCTAATTTTCTTTGTATGTTGAAATATGAGTTTCTTGAGTTTAGAAAACCTTCAATCTAGGTTAGTAGGACACAAATCATTATGAATCTAAGTTTGACTGGATAAAAATCTAGCTAAATCAAGCTTTTCCTTTTTTTCTCATTTTCAAAATAATTTGAAAATTTCTATGTAAAACTTATTTAAAAGTGTTTAAATGTGTTCTAATGTGTTTTTCTATAATTTATGAAAATTATATATGCTCTGGGAACTGAAAAATAGGTTAGAAATAAGATTTTGAGCTCGGTGAGGTCGATACTCGAAGTCTTGGATCTCCCAAATTTTGTCAGTTCGATAGGCTGATCTTGAGCATTGGCAAGCCAGACTCATAAGTTTGGTATGCTGAACTCATATTGTCGACAAGCTAAACCTAGAATAGTTCGGCAGGCCAATCCTGTACGGCGGGTAGGTCAAACCGTTTTTCACCGATTTTCACTGCTTAAAACACACATAGAGACTTTGACTTTGTAATATGATTTTGTGATTATTAAAGGCATACTAAGACACCATGAGTTAGCATAGTCATGTAGAATACTCTATGGTGTTGAGCATCAGTATGGGATATCGAGGTAGGACTCTAAACCTCTTTCTTTGGTAGCCATGTTTTGAAAAGGATTTTGGCCACAAAGTGTTTTCTCAAAATTATTTGAAGAAATGATTATATATTAATTTAATGGTTATTTTCATATATTGATGAACAATGAATGATCATAATGAACTGAATAATAAATGTAAATAAGAATACTCAATAAGATGAGACCTAAATAATGATGTAATACTAGACATGTCATAAATACTATTCGAAATGACATATTAGGGCATGATGCCATACTTAGAGATTGGGTCGGGTAGAGTATGACCTTAGGGACAGATCTTAAAACCTAACTAGGCCACTACGGTAGTGATATTAATGGTTTGCCCAAGATAACAATAATGTGTTTATTTCCTGATGAACAGTGTATTGGAAAAATAGTATGCAGAAGAATTTTAAAAATTTTTATACTAGAGTATTTTTCAAAACATAAGTTTGACGCGCTATATGCATAAATTAACTAGATCTTACCAACCTTGTACGCCAAAGAGACTCCTCAATCGATGAAGAGAAGGGCGTTGTAGAAAGACCTCAACCAACTAGCCTTCTTTGCTATTCTCTATCCACGACCGGTGTGTGTATGGGCACTCTCGTACAGCTCTTCCACAAGAGACCTCCTTCTAACCAAATGAGGAAACCTAAAACTAAGGTTTGTGATTTGTGAATAATAGCGCTTAGGAGGTTACAGAGACTCACAGTATAGAGTGCTCACTCTTAATTCCTTAACTGATCTGAATAACTTATGAGTCTCACTCCCCATTTATAGAGGTTGAGCCCAAGGGTTTATCCTTATTAGATAAGGCCTCAAAAATTTGAATAAGGATCAATATCTGATAAAAACGCATCAAAAATTGAGTGATCAAAAATCATTTCGTCGACAGGCCGAATTAGCAAATCGGCTTGCCAAACTTAGTCCACTGACAGGCTGAACTAGAAGATTAGCCTACCGAACTAACGATAAAGAATCTTGGTGAATCTTTATTTCCCACCCGAGATTTTTGGGATAAAGCCTCAGTTTTAATTCAAATAACCCAATAGAGAAGTTATCTGATTAAAATAGTCATATCTAGATAATCTCTAGGAAAATAAATATTTCTAATAATTCAACAAGTTTATCTTGAATTAATTTATTCAAAATTAATTCAATCAATAAATAGACATGAATTATCTAATCTGATAATTTAACAAGTTTATCTTGAATTAATTTTTCATAAAATTAATTTAACCAATAAACAAACATGAATTATCTGATTCTACTGAATTTCATCCAATCTGATAATTTGACATAAGTCATCAATTTATTGGAAAAGTACACCATATCGTTACAGGATTATTATGAGCTAGTAATGGGGACCTGATGGACCTCTACAGTTCAAGCTCCCGATAATTTTGAAACCCAATATCCTGGATATACATTTCATAATTATCAACTGTAAAGCTACTTCACTAAAAGCTTAGAGCCGCACCTCAAACTGTATAGAATTATGAAGCCCGAATAGCTAAGTCTCCATAACATATCATAATGTATTGTATCCCCATAGAATTATCCATAATCGGCTTAAGGATAAATTCTGTCTTACCTTCCTGATTATTTTCTCTTACGTTTCATTATCTCGCCATTAGAAAACTTACCATCCAAAGACAATATACCATTCAGTTGCTCCTAAGTATCCAAATGGTAAAGGGCTCTAGTTTTTCAATTACAAGATAACGCATATAAGAGGATATCAATGATTCCTAAAGAGGAGCTATGGATTCCATATATATGAATAACAAGTTACACTATCAAGAGTCATGCCTCCAACATACCAGCATGCGTACCAACATAAAATGTGGATGTCACCCTTTGTTAATCAAAAGACATAAGTCAAAATAACGAGCCCATAATTCATCTTAGGATTAAGATACAACACATATGATTGTCTAAAGTGAATTGATTTGTCAAGATAGAATTATTAATCCAAATCAATTTCACTTTATGTCCTAATCCAATGCATCGTCACCTATGACAATGCACCAATGTTTCTATTTGCAAACTCCACGTCCAATGGCCAAGACAAACCATCTTCCATTAGGGATATAGACAACATAACAATCTTTGCATGAATAAAGTACCCAACTTTATTCCCTCGATTGCAGATCTTAAAATTTAGATCATCACCTTTAGAATCATGTCTTCCGCATAATCTGTCCATCAGATCCCTGATTCTAAAGGCTTAGACCAACAGTTTCAGACTTTTGTTTGCTTATCATACATTTAACAAATATGAAAGTAAAGAGGACAATAATTTAGTATATGAATAATAAAGAAACTCTTTATTCATAAAAATGTTTCCAAAAAAATATTACATTTTTATTCCTTAAAGTATACATATCTAACATAGTGGACTAAATTTGTAGGAATGAGTTTTGTTTATTTACTGTGTTTGATAATCTATGTGTTAATGCTAATTTTTTATATCTAAATTAAATGTTTTTCAAAGCTTAGTCTTACTGAGCCTTCCGCTCACATTTTTATTGTTTTAAAACCTTTTCCTTCTAAGTGGATTGCAGCTTAGGACTGATTGGGACTCCACCGAGCAAATGCGTAGACTGTAGGATTCCTACTTTAAGGTTAATTACTTATCTTAATTCAAGGCATGTAATATGTAAATTTTATTTCTCGTATTAGACGATGGTTCTAATATGTTATTGTCGATACTATGTGTGGGATAAATATGAGTCTGGTAGGGCCCGACTTGTATTCACTTGTACTTATATGTCTTTATTACTTTAATTTATTAATTTTCTTCAAAAGGTTTTAAATTGTGACATTTTAAATAACTCAAAATTATTTAATCGGTAATCTTTATTAAAAATTCAGTTTAATTAACTAAATTAATCTGCCACGTTACTACCCAGATCGGTGTACGTGACATGCACTATAAAGAAAAACATTCAGAAATTTAAACAGTTATATGCAATAATGATTCTAATAAACAATAAAGCAACCACCCAAAATATAGTGCCAAAAACAAACATATAAAACCAAGGCAAAAACCAAATGTTATAAATCTATATATGCAATTGAAGCTCAAAGATAAACACTTAGAAGCAAACAATTAAAACTAGTTAAACCACAAAATATGGAACAGTTCAGGTACCACAAATGTTTATATAAAGGCTATATATATATATATATATATATATATATATATGAAGAACTAAATCAATAGCAACCACAACGTTAAAAAAATAAATAAACAAATAAATTGTTACACTACACACTAACACAGCAAGTAAATGAGAAAATAACAACCTAACGTTAATGTAAATTATAGAAGGAATATATACAAAAGATTTCCCTACAGTTAACAACAAACAATGTCGCAAGACAAATTGTTACACTACACACTAACACAGCAAGTTAATGAACAAAAAATAACCTAATGTTAATGTAAATTATAGATGGAATATATACAAAAGATTTTCCCTACAGTTAACAACAAACAATGTCGCAAGACAATTGTTCAACTTTATACAAGCAACGTTTTCCTAAGTAAACAACAAATTACGAGAATTCAAAAGCAAACATATAGGAATCATTGCCCTACATGATAAAAGCCTTGCAGAATCTTGTTAAAATTTTCATGAAAGTGAAACAAGAAGAAAATTGCCCTTTATATAGGTTGGTCAAGAGGGGATTACAGTTTAAATTTGGATTTATTGTTGTTGGAAGCAATAAAAAATTTTGCAAAACATGGCTTGTGCAAGGCAAGTTCAACATACCCGGCATTTGTGTCATTCACATCGTGCGTGCACACATTAAGTTTGCACCCCCTGCACGTGAGAAAGTCTCTTAGGTATAAGATCTTACCTAAACACAAAAGTGCTACCAGTTAAAAACCATATCAAGCTTTAATGCCTAAACAATGTGGAACTCCACATTTAGGCTTATTCCAACAAAATCTAGATGACAATGAGCATCAATTTCTTATTCACCCTATTACCATTTTGAGTATATAAATATATAATTTCGATCTTCTCATTATGAAGAATGCAAATCCAACATGACCCATCAATTTTACAAAGTAGATCCTACTCAAAATTATGCCTCAAAATGGCTCCTCAAAATGGTTATTAACCATTTTTTTTTTCCAACACCATGTTTATTATCTAACCTAATTACCCATCCCTCACCGTGTACTTAAAGACATCAGACAGCTCATAGTAATTTTAGAAATGCCACGCTAATCCATAGACACAAGAATTTCACCAACCAAGTAATAACGACCTGCCCCCTTTGATTCCCTACTTTAATTCAATTCCTTCCTCTTATTTTTTTTTTTTTTAGAATTCTGTTCATCCCACAAATAGTGCCAACGTTTACTCTTAATCCGACTTCAGTCTATAACGTTTAAAAGTCCAACTTCTGTCCTTAATCTATTGTTTAGTTTCAATTTTAATTTGCCAAATCGTCAAGTGTTGAATATTTGATAAAAAAGTTTAATTGTACCATTTTAGTCCCTAACTTATGCTAATGGAGGGACTAATAGTGGACAAAACTATAGATTAAAAACCAAAATAAGACATTTTAGAAGTTTCTATAAAATATGTAACACTTAATCAATGGAGAGACCAAAATTGAAGTAGAGTAATAGATTAAGAATTAATATGAGACTTTTTAAATGTCGTGAACTAAAGTTGAACTGAGGGTAACCTCAAAAACCGTTTGTGGGATTACATTCCCTAATTTATTACATAAAGAAAGAAAAAGAGAATAATAAGGGAGAAAGAGTGAATTAGGCCATCTTAATTGATAATAAAAATAAATAGACCAAAAGGTAACAATGTTTAATAGCCTACATAGATTAAAACAAAATTTATTTTTTATGTAGAATATGTCACGCCCCAGAGTACGGGAGGTGACGTGGCGGAATATTTAGAGTAATTAAAAGAGAATTTAATTAAAATCAATGGTTTAAGGATCAAATTACATGA
Source organism: Artocarpus heterophyllus (assembly GCA_025403435.1). Taxonomy (NCBI): domain Eukaryota; kingdom Viridiplantae; phylum Streptophyta; class Magnoliopsida; order Rosales; family Moraceae; genus Artocarpus; species Artocarpus heterophyllus. Next base: position 30,794,688 of record CM046342.1, on the reverse strand, counting down.
GAAATAAGAAGATTTCCATCACATTTTTATAAAAGAATTTATAAATATTAAACGAGTAATAAAATTTAAATAAAAACCGCGAGTATGGGTTCCACAACCCACAACTTATGCACACACATGGTACTGACAATATCATAAATACAATCACAGTCCAAATACAAACAAAGTTAAATCTTACATGCCTTGATTAAATAATACAAAATATAAATCAATCCTCCTATTGCTCCTGTGTTCGGTCCAAAGAATCCTCTCCAAACCTAAATGGGAAACCACCTAGAGGGGGGAATTTAAAACAAATAAAACGTGAGCGAAAGGCTCAGTAGGACTATGTTTTATAAAATAATTTAATTTAAAGAAACAGTTCATTGTTAGGAGTACTCAAAAGAAAACTTAAATAAACAAATAAATAAATAAATACAAAATTTGAGTAGAGCCGTTCTAGCACAAAACAGTCTACTCGTACAGTCGAAAACACCATTTTTCTTTTACCTAGGCAAACCATGATATCACCACCGTAGTGGCCCAGCTGGGTTTCAGGACCTGCCCCCAAGGTCGATCGCTACACGACCCGATCTCTGATATGGCATAATGCCTTTGTGTTTGTTATCATTATCATTCAAAACCCAATTACCGAGTGTTGTCAATTACGTTCATTATGAAGTTCATTTCATAATCACGGTATATTAAAATATAACCGATAAAACCATTTTTAAACAACCGTTGAAAACATTTTGATAGAAATCCTTTTCAAAGCCAAATCATTTCAAAACCAGGCTACCAAAGAAATAGGATAGAATTCCTACCTCAATACTCGTACCGGTGCCCCACAACGTAATCCCGGTCCGCTATACGTTAGCTCCACGAAACCACGAACGATCCTAGATACAAACTAAGTCGATCAATATCTAGTTCGAGACATTCTATGTTACGGAACCATTTCATGATGTCCTAGTGTGCCATTTGTACCTTTAAAATCATTCTATAAGGTTGGGATTTAAATCAGGGTTCAAAATAGTGAAAACGGTGAAAAATCACAAAATTTTCCATGCCTCGGTCGGCCTGCCGAACTCCCTGCTTCGGCTTGCCGAACTGCACAGTTCGGCCTGCCGGAAGCAAAGTTCGGTCGGCCGAACACTTCCCCAGGTTCGGCCTACCGGTCGAAAGAACACCGGCCTGCCGATCATCACTCCGGCCTGCCGAACACACAGTTCAGCCTGCCGAACTGGGAAAATCCAGAAATCCCAGCCACGGGTTTCTCGATCCCCAAAATTCAAATCTCGATTCTAACCTATTTTTCTCAAATCCCAAGCATGAAAAACAATCATAGTTGATAGAAAAACATACTAGAACATGTTTGAACTCATTTAAACAAGATTTAAACTCAAAATCCTCAAAAATTCGAAAATGAGAAAATGAGGAGAAAAATGAAAAATCTTGAATTCAATCCCTTTTTCTTCAATCTAAGCTTAGATTCTAGTTGTTCTAAGTTCATTTAACTCAAATCCATGGTTTTCTAAGCTTAAACAACCCTAGATTTCAAAAATGCACAAAATTGAAAATTTTGGAAAAAGTTTAGAAATTTCAAAACTAACCTCGAATCGAAGCTTCAATCCGCGTTCTCGGTTGCTAAATCACGTCCCCGAGCCTCCTCCTTGCTATCCCGAAGCTTGGATTCGAATTTAGTTTCAAAAATTTGAGAGAGAAATTTGAGAGAGAGAGGGCTGCCGAGAGGGAACCACGGGAGGGAAGAGAGAGAGAGTGAGGGAGCTGAGTGAAGAGAGAGAGAGAAGAAGAAGGAAATAAATAGAGAAAATCGGTGGGCGGTTTTACTGTGCGAAAACCATGTGTCGCCCACGGTTTTGTAAAACGGAGTATTTTTAACATTTTACAAATTGTTGTGTTTTAAAACTTAAAACATCATTTTAAAACAATAAGAAATCATTTGAACGCATCAATTTAACAAAACAACCAAAATTCAAAATCCAACCAAATAATCTAATTAATGTTAAAACGTTAATTATGGCACACTAATTCATCATTTATATTACATTAACATTAAATAAATTTCGGGGCGTTACAGAATAACATAGAGAAAAATACGAAGCAACAACGAAATAACGAAAAACACAAACTAAAAGAAAAAGGAAGAAGAAAATGAAGAAAAAGTAGAAGGTAAAATTGAAAATTCAAGTATTTAAAAAAAGTAGATGATTGAAAAAATACTATATATTTAAATATTTTTAAAAATATGCTATTTGTTTACATTAAAATTAAAATTGTGCTATTTGGTGCAATTTTTCGAATAAAAAAATAATGCTTAAGGAATGGCGTAGTTGGATAGGCACTCCTTTAGACAACAAAAGCAGTACCAAGCATATATATCTATGGCACAACAAATTTAGGTAGTCACGTTAATTATTTGCCCACTTATTTGTACTAAACCTCTCCATGATTTAAGCCCATAAAATATGCTCACAAAATATATAGGATTTGTTCTCAGTAGCATTAACGATACTTTTATTAATTTCTAACATGAATTGATGTGGCAAGTATCTTGTTCAAAACCAAAAATTAATAGGCACATAGTGAGACTTAGAATTAAAATGTGACAAGTCTTGGCACATTAATCATTATTGATATTAAACTCTGTACAAAATTTGGTAAAGCATTATTTATTCTATACCTTCATTGATGAAGGGTAGCGGTTTTGGGCATTTAGGGTAAAGCCAATATTTTGCATTCTTACTAAAAAATTCAATTTTTAAAAAATTCATTTTTTTTCCTCTTTTACTTCCAAAAACTCGATTTCAGAATGCAAAAAATACCAAAACAACCTCAAAATGTGAACGCCTTTCTTTCCAATATGATCCGACATAAGGTTTCGTTATTGTACAACGGCTAAACGTGAGGTTGCTTGAGGCATTTAGTGTGACCTCCCTCATCCTTCGACCAAGAAAAATGTTTTTAATTTTTTTTTTTATTGATTGTTCTCCAATTAAATTGTTTTAAGTATTTTTTTATTTGCATCCTACTCATTGATATATATATATATATATATATATAGAGAGAGAGAGCTTTATACATGATAAATTTCCATATATAATTGTAATCTACAGGCCCTGGTTGTTCATCAAGTGGATTTGGAGCAGCAGAAGACTAGGTCCTTTCTTTCCTCAAAAAGGCAGCAAACCTAAGCTAAAGTTCAACCCTTATACATGGATCAAGGGTATTTAAAACTACATAGATATTTTTCTTTTTGACAATTAATATTTTCCTTTTTCTTTTATTTAAATTATTCGATCTCTACATTTTAGAAAACCAACGTAATCATAGTGAATTTTACAACTATAAATTTTGTGCGTTTGTTTTTACTAAATTTTCTTTCTCATGTTTTGTTTACTCTCCGTAGAATTACGGTAGCATATACAGTACAAGTTAATAGCTAGGTCATACCAAACAAAGCCTTTAGACATATCTTCAAAATGTTGTTATCTCTCATATGTGCAGAACTTTTTGTTACATTGTAGCCCAGGACTCATTCAATTTCCTAATCAATTGGTTTAGAAGATTCCCACAGTACAAATCTCATGACTTCTACATTGCTTGAGAAAGCTACGGAGGTACAACAGAAATAAATTAATAATTGCACCTTGTAGTAATATTGTTTCGTTTCACCATTTTTATTTTTGTTTTTTTAGCAAATTCTCTGAGAATATGCAGGAATTATAAATTTTGTTCTATTGACATATTTGAATGAACTGTGTTTTGTTACTGTATATAGTATTGATCATCATATACGCATGAATACCATGATAGGTAATAGACAAAAGTTCTTGAAAAAATAGAATTTTAGGTTAATTACATAATTGTACCTTTTAATTTTAATTTTTTCACAATTTATCCTTTTTGTTCTTAGAAACTAGAAAAGTATCTTTTAAATTTTAAAAGCTTATTTTAATTTCATCCCTATAAATAAAAAAATTAGGCAAAACAATATGACTACTTTTAAATAGTTTTGTAAATATTTTATATATTAAAAACATTAAAAATCCTAAAGCAAATATTAAATCTCAAAAAAAACTTAAGTTTTATGACTTTTTAAAGTTTTAAATATTTTTTAACAAATTTTTCAAAAAAATATATTTTATAAACAAATTAAGTTTAATTAAAGGTGTTTTTATTTTATCTCAATGTTTTTCAATCAAAAAAGTCTATGAGGAATAAAATTGAAACAAGTTTTTGCAATTCAAAGGATATATTTTTAGTTTTTAAAACAAAAGGACAAATTAAGAAATAATGAAAACTAAAAGTATAGTTATATAATTAACCTATAGATTTTTTAAAAAATATTAATCGTGGGGGAAAAATAATTAGACAAATTAGTATATGCAGTCCTTTACGATTTTTTAATTTAATTAGTATATGCAGTACTTTAAGATTTTTTCATTTAACTATTTATAATAAACTGATCATTTCAATCTGCGTACAACTTCCTCAGGGCATTATGTTCCGCAGCTTTCCGACGTCATTTTTGACAAAAATAAACACGTGCAAAAGAGAAATCGCATAAATCTCAAAGGCTTTATGGTAAGATTATTAACTTCATTAAACATTTTTTTCACCACTAATTTAACATTACAAAGGGAAAATAGTAGATAGAAATTGTGCGTTATTACAACTTAAACTTTTCTATATATACTAATCTTTTTTTTTTTTTTTTTTACAATAACCATACCTTTTCTCTATTCTTTTTTATATAGCGCGTCTCTGTGTCGTTTTATACGTATTATATGAACGTGTGTATATTGTAGCTTCGTTAAGCTAGAAAAAGAACATACCTTGAAAATTACTACACATCACCTTTTCACGCTTGAAGTTTATACGTTTATGAGGACTCTTCTCCTCAATTTTTTTTTATTTTCCCGATACTCAACATACGGTGGCAGAGCTAAAACGATTTAAGCGCGGTCAAATTTTTAAAAATTAAATTTAGCCCTAAAATTTTCAACAAATATCATTTATGCCCACACTCCAAATTTTTTTAAGAAATTAAGTTTTAGCCCTAAAATCTAATAAACAATGATTGTACACTCACTCATGAATTATCAGTTGTGCTCCTATTGTATAATAAAAATTTTAATTTTGCTCGCACTAATTAAATAGAACAAATAGTATATCCGTATTTAGTAGATAGTTGCCTCTAATTTTTTTAAATAGTGCCTTCACTAAAAAATTTTCAGGCTATGCCACTAGCAACATATATTGTTTCATGCCATACATATTAATTTATCATCTTGTATCACTACATTAAAAACAAAGAAAAATGAAAAAGGACAGCTTTTCACCATGGAAAAGATTATATAATAACATCCTCATACTGTTTAAAAATTTTAGTCGCAACACTCTCCTTTTGGCGTATACAGACGACAAAACAGATCAGAAGGGAATGATTGATTATGCATGGGATCATGCAGTGATTTCGGACACGGACACTATACGACAACATTAAGAGAAAATGCAATTTCAGTGATCCAAATCCACCAAAAGAATGTAATGATCTGATTAACCAATACTTTGATGTGTACAAGATTATTGACATGTATAAGCTTGTATACTCTGACATGTATCACCAATGGCAATAACACCATCAAAAGGCAGCAGCAACTCCCAGTTCTTCAACGCTTTACCACTTCAAGTAATAATTTGTTTCGCAAATTTGTAAGTTCATTCTCAACAATATTAATTAAATTAATTAGTGATTATGATATTTCTTCGATATTTTCGTGATTACCTGGATATATACCAAAAAACAATGTTGTTTCTTCTTTCAAAAATTGTCACACCCCGGAGTACAGAAGGTGACGTGACAGTTTATTTATTTTAAATAAATGAGAAATTAACTAAAAACATGAGTTTAAGGGTTTAAATTAAATATGAAAATATAAAAAAAATCTAAAACCTTTTTAAACAGACATTTTTGATAATTAAGCAATTATGTTTATCAAACAAATAAAAAGAATTTAGCAAGGAAATAAGAGAAACGAGAATGGGTCCCACTAACCCACATCTTGTGCACACACATAGTATTGACAATATTACATTACATTCACAGTCCCAATAAAGAGAAAGTAATAATGTTACATGCCTTGATTAAATATTACAAACAACCTACTAAGTCCTTTTACTGCTGTTGAGTCCTGTCTGAAGAATCCTTCTTGAACCTAAGCGGAAATCCATCTAGAGGGGGGAAAAGTTTGAAAACAAATAAAATGTGAGCGAAAGGCTCATAGGACTATATTTTAAGAAATAGTAATTTAAAAAGAAATATCCTTATTCAAGAAATCATTTAAGAGAAGACTTGAATAAACAAATTTAAATAAAACAATTCTTATCCAAAACAGTTTATTGGTCGACCAGAAAGATCATCAATTTCTTTTCCTGGGCAAACCATATGAATAACACCACCGTAGTGGCCCAGCTAGGTTTCGGGACCTGCCCCCAAGGTCGATCGCTACACGACCCGATCTCTGATATGAGATCATGCCTGTATATTCATTTTCATCATTATTCAAAACCCATTTACCAGGTGTTATAATTTACATTCATTATGAACCGATAAATTTCATTTTCAATCAACCGTTAAAAACATTTTGATAAAAACCCTTTTCAAGGCCAAATCATTTGAAACTGGATTATCAAAGAAAGAGGGGTAGAAGTGTTGGAAAAATAGTACGCAGCAGAATTTTAAAAATTTTATATCAAAGTATTTTCTAAAACACAAGTTTGACATGCTATATACATAAATTAAACAGATCTTACTAACCTTTGTGTGCCGAAGAACCTCGCAAAACGTGAAGAGAAGTAACGTTCTAGAAGAACCTCAACCAACTTGTCTTCTTTGCTATTTTCTATCCACGACAGGAGTGAGTGTGGGCTCACACGTACAGCTCTTCCACTAGGTGACACTCCTTCTAATCAATCGATAGAACCCAAAGCAAGTGTTTGTGATTTGTGAATAAAAGCTCTCAGTGAGTATTTCAGATTCTCATTAGCAGAGTATCACTCTTAATCTCTCAATTTATCTAAATAACTCATGAGACTCACTCCCTATTTATAGAGGTTGGGTCTAGGGTCAGTCCTTATCAGATAAGGTCTCAAAAATTCAAATAAGAATCAAATTCAGATCAATATATGATGAAATCCGTGTGAAAACGTGTGATTTTTTTTTCCGCGCATGGGCAGGCCGCTCTATCTAATAGGCAGGCCAACTTGCCCCATCGGTAGGCCGAACTTGAGGATTGGCATGCCGAACTGCCGAAAAAAAATCTCAACAAATCTATTATTTTCTACCCGAGATTCTATAGGATAAAGTCTCAGTTTTAATTCAAATAACCTAATAGAGAAGTTATCTAATCAAAACAATTTTATCTAGATAATCTCTAAGAAAATAAATGATTTTCCAATAATTCTACAAGTTTATCTTGATCTAATTTATCCAAAATCAAATCAACCAATAAACAGACAAGAATTATCCAATCCTTACAATTCAACAAGTTTATCTTGAATTAATTTTTATCACAAAATTAATTCAACCGATAAACAAACATGAATTATTTGATTCTTCCAAATTTCAACTAATCTAATAAATTCGACATTAGTTACCAATTATTGGAAAAGCACGCCGTGTCGTTATAGGATGTTGTGAGCTAGCAAAGGGGACCAAATGGACCTATATAGTTTAAGCTCCTGATAATTACGAAACCCAATATCCTACATATACATTTCATAATTATCAACTCCAACGCCACTCCACTAAAAGCTTGGAGCTACACTCTCGAACTACATAGAATTACGAAGCCCGTATAGCTAAGTCTCCATGATATATCATAGTGTATCGTATCCCCATATGATTATTCATAATCGACTTAAGGACAAGTTCTGTCTAACCTTCTCGATTATTTTTATCTCACTATCGGAAAACTTACCATCCAAAGACAGTATACCATTTGGTTACACCTATGTATCCAAATGGTTGAGCACTCTAGTTTTCCAATTACAAGATAACGCATATAAGAGGATATCACTACTCCTAAAGAGGAGCTAGGGATTCCATATCTATGAATAACAGGTCTACGCTATCAAGAGTCATGCCTCCAACATACCGGCATGCATACCACTATTAAGATGTGGGTGTCACCCTTTGGTACATCAAAAGACACAAGTCAAGACAATGGGCCCATTATTCATCTCAGGATTAAGATACAAAATAAATGATTGTGTAAAGTGAATCGATTTACTGAGATAGAATTATTAATCCAAATCAATTCACTTTATGTCTCGATCCAACACATCGTCACCTATGACAACGTGCCAATGTTTCTATTCACGGAGTCCACCTCCGATGGTCAAGACAAACCATCTCCCAAAAGGGATATAGACAACATAACAATCTTTACATGAATAAAGCGCCCAACTTTATTCCCTCGATTGCGGATCTTATGTTTTAGACCATCACCTTAAGAATCATGTCTTCTGCATAATCTGTCCATCATATGCCCAATTCTTAAAGGTTTAGACTGACAGTCTTAGACTTTTGTTTGCTTAACATACATTCAACAAATATGAACGTAAAGAGGACAAGATTTGGTATATAAATAATCAATAAATTATTTATTGATAAAAATGTTTCCAAAAACTTATTACATTTTTACTCCTTGGGGCATACATGTCTAACAATCTCCCACTTGCACTAAGTGAGTAAATATGACAAATCTCGCATCCCAATAGCTTCCACATGCCTATCGAAGACTCTCCTAGTAAGTGTCTTCAAATGGATCAGCTAAATTGTCTTCTAACGCGATCTTGCGCACCGTGACATGCCCGCCCTCAACGAAGTCCTTTATCACATGATACTTTCGATCAATATGCTTACTCTTCTTGTGAAATCTTGGTTCCTTAGCATTAGCTACCACCGCACTGTTATCACAGTATAGTGATATCGCTTTATCCATAAATGAACTACCTCAAGATCCCCAAGGAACTTGCGGAGCCACAATACTTCTTTCGAAGCATCACTAGCTGCCACATACTCGGCCTCCATCGTTGAATCCGAAGTACAATCTTGCTTAGCACTTGTCCAACTGATGGCACCGCCGCCCAGAGTAAACACAAAACCCGAAGTCGATTTCCTAGAATCCAGACAGGATTGAAAATCTGAGTCAGTATATCCTAGAGGAGTCAAGTCCTCACATGAATATGCAAGCATATATCCTTGAGTCCTTCTTAGGTACTTGAAAATATGCTTAACCACAACCCAGTGGTTTGGTCCTGGATCTGCCTAAAATCGACATACAATCCCGACCGCATAACAAATATCCAGTCGTGTGCAAAGCATGGCATACATGAGACTACCCACTGCAGAAGCATAAGGCACCTTCTTCATGTATTCTCTTTCTTCATAAGGCTTTGTAAAGTCTTTCTTAGAAAGAGTAATTCTAGACCTAGATGGTTGCCCACCTTTCTTGGAATCCTACATTGCAAGCCTCTTGATAATTTTATCTATGTAGCCGGCCTGGGACAAAGCTATCATTTTGTTCTTTCTATCCCGAAAGATATGGATACTGAAAACAAAATTAGCCTCACCCAAGTCCTTCATGTCAAACTACTTGGTCAACCATAATTTGACCGATGACAATGCCCCAACGTCATTGCCAATTTGCAGTATGTCATCTACATAAATCAATAGAAAAACCACCTTCCCATCCCTAATGTGTTTGTAAACACATGGTTCATCCACATTTTGTGAGAACCCACAAGTCTTGATCACCTGATCAAATCTTATGTTCTAAGAATGAGAAGCCTACTTAAGTCCATAAATTGACTTTAGAGCCTACAAACCTTCCCCTCTTGACCCATGACCTTGAACCCATTTGGTTGTTCCATATAAACGGACTCATCAAGATAGCCATTCAGAAAAGCCATCTTGACATCCATCTGCCAAATCTCGTAGTCAAGAGTGGCAGCTATGGCCAAGAGAATTTGAATAGACTTAAGCATGGCTACAGGCGAAAAGGTTTCCTCATAATTGATTCCTTCCTTTTGCATATAACCCTTAGCTACTAGTCTAGCCTTAAAGGTTTTGACCTTTCCATCCACTCCTCTTTTTCTCTTTTAGATCCACTTACACCCTATGGGTTTTACCCCTTCGGGAAGATCCACAAGCTCCCAGACCTGATTAGTCTCCATAGACTTCATCTTAATGTTCATGGCCTCTATCCAGAGTTTTGAATCAACATCCTCCATGGCTTCTACGTAAGTATAAGGATCCTTGTCATGCTCATCCGATTCAGCCAAGAAGACCTCCTCATTAAACATACACCTCTCAGGTTGACGCCCGATCCTCCCACTACGTCGAACCTCCTAAGGTTGTTGTTCAGGTTTGTTTGATTTTTCTACACTTATCAGAATGGTTTCATTCGGAAACTCTGGAGTGATTGAATCACTCCTTAACTCTTCAAGCACCACTTTGCTTCGAGGATTAAAGTCGTCTATGTAACTCTCCTCAAGGAAAGTTGCATTAGTTGAAATCACGACTTTATTTTCCTTTGGGTTATAAAAATAACCCCCTTTAGTCCCTTTTGGATATCCTACAAACACACAAACTTCTAAACGTGCTTCTAACTTATTCAGATCCTTAAATAGGACATGAGCCGGACATCCCCATACGCGATTATGGTTTAAGGTGTCTTCCTACCCATCCATAACTCGTGAGGAGTTTTAGGGACCGATTTTGAAGGCACATTGTTCAAAAGATAACATACGGTTTGTAGTGCATATCCCCAAAAGGATAAAGGCAATGATGAATAACTCATCATGGACCTAATCATGTCCAACAAAGTCCTATTTCTTCTCTCTGCTATGCCATTCTGTGTAGTCAAATGGGATAAAATCCCATTCTCTAATAAGTGTTCTAAGAACTCATCATAAAGGTATTCCCCACCTTGATCGGATCAAAGTGCCTTTATGGGTCTACCCAATTGCTTTTCCACTTCTGCCCGAAACTCCCTGAACTTGTCAAAAGTTTCACTTTTGTGGTGCATTAGGTACACATACCCATATCTTGAGTAATCATCAATAAAAGTGATGAAATACTCATACCCTCCTCGTGCCCGGATGTTCATCAGTCCGTAAACATCGCTATGCACAAGTTCTAGAACCCCTTTGGCTCTATTGCCCTTAGACCCGAATGGTCTTTTGGTCATATTACCCTCCAAACAAGATTCACATTGAGGTATAGATTCCACCTTTAAGTGACTTAAGGGTCCATCCCTTACTAGCCTTTGAATCCTATAAAGGTTAATATGACCATGGCGCAAATGCCAAAGATAAGTCTTATTAGAGTGAGAAGTTTTAAGTCTTTTAGAGTTATTATCATTCATCTTAGCATTAAGCAATATGTCCATCTTACGTTTGATAAAATATAGATTATTTTGCATCCACCCAAAACAAATAAAAGATTTGTTTTTACGAATCACCACTTTATCATTAAAAGAAACCAAGTAGGAGTCTTTAAATAAACAAACAACAGAAATTAAATTCCTTTTAAATTTAGGAACACAAAAACAATTTTGCAAAAATAAATTCCTATAATTATCAAAATAAAGATGGACGTCTCCCACAGCTTCCGCTAAGACCAAGGATCCATTGCCCATCCGAAGCGTGAAGTCTTTATGCAGCAGACTTCTCGTTTCTTTGAACCCCTACAAAGAAACACAAACATGATTAGTTGCACCAAAATCTATGACCCAAATGACATTGGATTCCTCAACCAAACATGTTCCTAAATATAGAAAATCACACCTATCTCCTTTGGAAAGGAAGTCCTTGCAATGCTTCTTGATATGCTCGACCTTCCCACAGAAGAAGCACTTAAGCTTCTTTGGGTTCTTCTTCTTCTTCTTCTTGCTCTTGGTAGTAGCAGGAATAGAAGACTTCCCGTTCTTGGCCCATTGCTTCTTTCCATTCCCAGAGTTAGGATTCAAACCAAAAGCAGCTACCATGTTGGCCTCTCCACCCACAGGAGACTCCCTGATCAGCAGTTCGAACTCTTGTAACTATTTCATTAATTTTGTCAAGGTCATATCCCATCTATTGCTTAAATTAAAAGTAGCTCTAAACAGAATAAATTCCTTTGACAGAGTCTCAAATACCATAGTCATCTGAGTTTCAGCATCGATGTCGGCTCCATTGGTTTGAGCCTCAACGAGGTAACCCATGACCAACATCATGTGCTCCTTTACAGATGTCCCCGACCTCTGTCTATAGTTAAGAAGTTTCCGAAGTGCCCCTTGCTGCTTTGTTATGGCCTGGCCTTCAAATATATCCTTAAGATTATACAAGATCTGCTTCGCAGTCTCATAATCCTAATGTTGAGCCTGCAACACGTTATTCATGCTAGCCATAACATAGCAGCGGGCCTGATTATTAGCATCTTTCCAGCGATCATACGCTTGGAATTGCTCATTAGTTGAGTCTCCTGCAGGCTCGAGAGGACAAGGGATTGTCAGTACATAATTCAGTTTTTCAAAGGAAAGGACGATGTCCAACTTCCGTTTCCAATCATTATAGTTCTCACCGGTTACTAGGTTTTTGTCAAGTATCAAAGATAAAGTGTTTTTAGACATTTTTAATCTACAATAAAGAATCATATACCAAACATAAGCAAACATATAATAATAATTTAGTAAGATAACACAATCATGTAAATAATACAAATGTGTTTATGTGTCAAAACCTTGAAAATATCACAACCTTACAACAATAATTCCCAACTCAGAATTCTACAAGCTTCTAGGGGAGTCATACCAAATTCAATCAGGAACACAGATCCCCTCCTAATTAATATATGCCATCCAGGACCCGTATGATCCAACATATATTAATAATTGTTTCTTTGGCCATTAATTTTATTAACAAAGCTCTTAAGAGAGGTTAATAATAAAATTAACATGAGTGTATAACCATCGTTTCAATATTTTATCCATGATTTATAATCACCACCTAGGGGTGTGCAACCATAAATCATGCTAAAATACCTTATCCTTTTAGAGATCCAATATGGTACATGATAGAAATCCCCTCCTAGGGGTCGGGACCACCATGTTCTGCCTATGGACCAACGCTAGAGGCCTTAGGTTCTCTCTTTGAAAACCTTCTTCTACTTAATCTTTTGAAATCAAGGTTTTATTTTAAGAATATACATGAACAATTTTAATATGAGTGGCACTCCCTATTCTATATGACATGTTATCAATATACATGGCAAATCATATTATAATGCAGACAAGCAAATCAATCAAGCAAAGCTACAAGCAAAATAATAATAACCGTAATATTATGGTTCCACCCTAGGGAATAGAAAACTAAGATTACAAGAGAATAATCGAGACATATTATTGATTTTTCATCCTTGAATCGTCAAGCCGTATCCTTCTTCATGTAATTCCCATCTTCAAGTCTTCAATCCCATATGAATCGAATACTTCATATTTTCGGTCATATCCAAATTTAATGTTTCTCAGAATCATCCCAAAATAAAATTAAAACTGCATTGGAAAAACTGCACCTTTTTTGAAAAATTTTCAGCTCTTATTCGGCAAGCCGATCTGGGTGATCGGCCTACCGGTCATGCTCCATCGGCCTGCCGATTAGGAAAATCGGCCTGTCGACTCATGAAGGTTCGGCCTACCTTTCCAAAACACAAGTTTGACATGCTATATGCATAAATTAAATAGATCTTACTAACCTTTTTGTGCCGAAGAACCCTTGCAAAACATGAAGAGAAGTAACATTCCAGAAGAGCCTTAACCAACTGGTCTTCTTTGCTATTCTCTATCCACGACCGGAGTGAGTGTGGGCTCACACATATAGCTCTTCCACTAGGTGACTCTCCTTCCAATCGATCTAGAGAACCCAAAGCAAGTGTTCATGATTTGTGAACAAAAGCTCTCAGGGAGTATTTCAGATTCTCAAAAGTAGAGTATAACTCTTAATCTCTCAATTGATCTAAATAACTCATGAGACTCACTCCCTATTTATAGAGATTGGGTCTAGGGTCAGTCCTTATCAGATAAGGTCTCAAAAATTCAAATCATAATCAAATTCGAATCAATATATGATGAAATCCACATGAAAACAAGTGGTTTTTTTTTCCACGCATAGGCAGGCCGAACTTGCCCCATTAGCAGGCCGAACTTGAGGATCGACATGCCGAACTGCCAAAAAAAAATCTCAACGAATCTATTATTTTTCACCCGAGATTCTATAGGATACAGTCTTAGTTTTAATGCAAATAGCCTAATAGAGAAGTTATCTAATCAAAACAACTTTATCTAGATAATCTCTAAGAAAAGAAATGATTTTCCAATAATTCTACAATTTATCTTGATCTAATTTATCCAAAATCAAATCAATCGATAAACAGACAAGAATTATCTGATCCTTACAATTCAACAAGTTTATCTTGAATTAATTTTTATCACAAAATTAATTCAACCGATAAACAAACATGAATTATTTGATTCTTTCAAATTTCAACCAATCTAATAAATCCAACATTAGTTACCAATTATTGGTCCTATATAGTTCAAGCTCTCGATAATTACGAAACCCAATATCCCATATATACATTTCATAATTATCAACTCCAACGCTACTCCACTAAAAGCTTGGAACTGCACTCTCGAACTACATAGAATTACGAAGCCTGTATAGCTAAGTGATGTGTCCCACATCGCTTAGAGAGGGGGGTCTTGGGTGTTATATATATGGGTTCACAATCCTCCCCTCACAAGCTAGCTTTTGGGGTGGAGTTAGGTGGGTTCGTATCATTTGGTAATCAGAGCGAGGTTCTAATCAGGTTTTGCTTATCTGTTCTCTTAGTTTATGTTTATTTCAGTTATTCGTGAGTTTTGATTTCCATTATCAAAGTCGGTTAAAAAAAAAAGATCCGAAAAGAAAAGAAAGAACAAAAAAAGGAAAAGAAGAAAAACAAGAGGATCCGAAAAAAAATAAAAATTAAGGAACCCGAAATTGAATTCCTTAAATTTTTTTTTCAGGTTCTTGTTATTCATTGTTTAAGGAACCCGAAATTGAATTCCTTACACAGAGCAAAAATTTTTGCTCAAATTTCGTTCCTTGTGGGTGTGATTTTTGAATGTTTAATTATCTGTTCCTGTTATAGTCTTGTTTCTAATCTGAGCCTCCTTGGTAATCTATTTGTGAATTGCCAAGGAAATTTTGATATTGATTTGACTAGTTTTATAGGAACTGAGTGAGAATTAATGAGTGGAAAAAGGCAAAGAGGCGAGAGCATTAGAGTGGACAAAAGCTGAAAGTATTGAGTGTAAACACAAGTGAAATTGAGTGAACCATTTCACGAGTGAAACACGTAAGGGAGTGTGGTAAGGTCCTTTGCATTGTTTCTTATTTTGTTTTGCAAAAAAAAAAAATGTCAAACAATAGCAAGAACACTATTGAGGGTACCTTGGGTGCAGCAAATCCAAAACTTCTTATGGAAGCGATGATGGGGGAGATGAGGCGATCGTTGAGGGGAGAGTTAGGACAGCTTCATGAGAGGATAGACCAGATAGAAAACGCACGTGTGGAACAGCCACAACATGTTCCTCATGCGCGTAGGCGGGAAAGGGTTTCGGTTAGAGGAGAGGTTGATGACTACTATAGGATTGATGGGGAAGAGTTTGACGAAGGAGAAGATTCAGCAGGTAGTCACCAAAGATTTGGATGGGATAGAGGAGTTAGGAACCAGGAAAATGATAGTTTGAGAGGAATAAAAAAGAAGATACCATCATTTCAAGGCAAATCCAATCTAGAAGCGTACCTAGAATGGGAGAAGAAAATGGAGTTCATCTTTGACTGCCAAAACTATTCTGAGGCGAAGAAGGTAAAACTGGCTGTAATTGAATTTTCTGATTATGCTCTTACTTGGTGGGATCAGCTTGCTATAAACAGGAGACAAAATAGAGAGCGACCTATTGAGTCATGGGAAGAGATGAAGACCTTCACGAGGAAGCGATTTGTACCAACTTACTACTATCGGGAGTTGTACAACAAACTACAAAATCTTAAGCAAGGCAACCGGAGTGTAGAAGAGTACTATAAGGAGATGGAGGTTATGATGATTCGGGCAAATATAGAGGAGGATCGGGAGGCTACAATGGCAAGGTTTTTGGCGGGCTTGAACCGAGATATTCACAATGCCGTTAAGTTACAACATTATGTGGAGTTGGAGGACATGGTGCACATGGCTATCAAAATTGAGAATCAACTTATGAGGAGGGGCATTAATTCACGTCCCAGCCAAAACCCGAGTACATTGGCTTGGAAAATGAACTAGTGGAAGAAGGATGAGAAGCAACCCAACACCAAGCCAAAGACCGAGCAAAAACAAGAGGTGGCCAGCCATGGGAATCAAGGTAAATCTGATTCTTTGACTACCCAGAATCATGATATTAAATGTCAAGGCAGGGGTCACATAGCAAGCCAATGTCAGAAAAAATGAGCTATGGTGATGCGGGACAATGGAGAGATTGAAACCGATGAGGATTCAGACATCGATTCTATGCCTTCATTAGAGGATGCCGAAGATGAGGAGTGCGCTGTCCAAGGAGAATTGTTGGTCACAAGGAGAGCTTTAAGTGTGCAAGCCAAAGAAGAAGATGAAGAGGTGCAATGGGAAAACATCTTCCACACTAGGTGCCACGTCCAAAACAAGGTATGTAGTGTGATTATTGATGGTGGGAGTTGTACTAATGCTGCTAGCACAACCATGGTAGAGAAGTTAGGGCTGCCAACAATTAAGCATCCTTGACCATATAAATTGCAATGGTTAAATGATAATGGTGAGGTAAAGGTGCATAAACAAGTGTTAATTTCTTTTCGCATTGGAAGATATGAAGATGAAGTTTTGTGCGATGTGGTTCCGAAGCAAGCTGGGCACTTGTTGTTAGGCAGACCATGGCAATTTGATCGGTGAGTTAAACGTGATGGTTTCACCAACAAGTACTCATTTGTTCACAATCAAAAAATGATCACTCTTGTTCCGTTAACACCAAAACAAGTCTATGAAGACCAAGTGAGCTTACAGAGGGAAAGTGATAAAAAAATGAAGAGCGGAGAAAAATCAAGAGTGGGAGTGCAAAGAGAGAGTTCGGCCAGTGAGAGAAAAAAGGAAGAGATGGCCGAGAAAAGGAGAGCAAAGAGAGCAAGGGAGAGAAAATTGAGAGGGCTAAAAAGAATTCACATTCAGCCAATGAGAGAAAAACAAACTTCTGTGCGAGAGGCAGTGAAATTAAAAGGTCCTTGTTTTCAAATCAGCCAATGATTGTACTTTTGTACAAAGAGGCGCTTTTAAACACTAACAAACTTGACCTTGCATTGCCTAGTTTTGTTGTTTCTCTGTTGCAGGAATTCGAGGATGTATTTCCAGATGAGGTGCCTGATGGTTTGCCGCCAATGCGGGGAATAGAACATCATATTGATTTTGTACCTGTCGCTTCCATTCCAAATTGACCAGCTTATAGAAGCAACCCCGAGGAGACAAAAGAGCTTCAAAGGCAGGTCAGTGAGTTGATGAAAAAGGGGTATGTGAGAGAAAGTATGAGCCCACGCACCATTCCAGTCTTATTCGTGTCTAAGAAGGATAGGACATAGAGGATGTGTGTAGATTGCAGAACCATTAACAATATCACGGCAAAGTATCGCCATCCTATTCCTCGTTTAGATGATAAGTTGGATGAACTGCATGGTGCTTCTTTGTTCTCAAAAATTGATTTAAAAAGTGGATACCATCAAATACGCATGGAAGAGGGTGATGCATGGAAAACTGCCTTTAAAACAAAATATGGACTGTATGAGTGGTTAGTAATGCCATTTGGTTTAACTAATACTCCAAGTACCTTTATGCGTTTAATGAATCATGTATTACGTGCATTTATTGGCAGGTTTGTTGTTGTGTATTTTGATGATATACTCATTTATAGCAAAAACATGGACCAACATGTAGTACATTTAAAATCTGTTTTGGATGTGCTTAGAAGGGAGAAGTTGTATGCTAACCTCGAGAAGTGTACCTTTTACATAGATAAGCTTGTGTTTCTTGGTTTTGTTGTTAGTGCTCAAGGTATACAGGTTGATGAAGAAAAGGTGCGAGCCATCCAGGAGTGGCCGAGTCCAACTAGTGTGGGAAACGTACGGAGTTTTCATGGACTTGCTAGCTTCTACCGGCGGTTTGTGAAAGATTTCAGTACTATAGCCACACCACTGACTGAAGTGATCAAGAAGAAGGTTGGGTTTAGATGGGGAGAAGAGCAAGAAAAGGCATTTCAGTTAATCAAGGAGAAGTTGACTAATGCTCTGTTGTTATCTTTACCTAATTTTTCCAAAAATTTTGAGATTGAATGTGATGCTTCAGGTGTTGGAATTGGTGCTGTTTTAATGCAGGAAGGGAGACCAGTAGCATATTTTAGTGAGAAGCTGAATGGGGCAACTCTTAATTACCCAACTTATGATAAAGAGATGTATGCATTGGTTCAGGCATTAGAGACATGGCTGCACTACCTATGGCCTAAGGAGTTTGTGATTCATACCGATCATGAGTCCCTGAAGCACTTGAAGGGCCAGCACAAGCTGAACAAGAGGCATGCTCGTTGGGTGGAATTCATAGAGACGTTTCCGTATGTCATTCGCTACAAGCAAGGTAAGGAAAACGTCGTTGCCGATGCACTTTCTCGTAGGTATGTCTTAATCTCAACTCTTAATGCTAAACTACTGGGTTTTGAACGCATTAAAGAGTTATATGCTGATGACCGTGACTTTAGTACTGAGTATCAAGCTTGTGAGAGATTTGCTAGTGGTAAGTACTTTAGGCATGAGGGATACTTGTTTTGGGAGAATAAATTGTGTGTGCCTAATTGTTCATTAAGAGATTTGCTAGTGAGAGAATCCCATGGGGGAGGATTGATGGGACATTTTAGAGTAATGAAGACTTTGGCTATGTTGTAGGAACACTTCTATTGGCCACATATTAAACGAGATGTTGAGAGGCTTTGTGGTAGATGTGTAACTTGTAGACAGGCTAAATCAAGAGTGCAGCCCCACGGTTTGTACACTCCTTTACCAATACCTAGTGAACCCTGGATTGATATTTCGATGGATTTTATGTTAGCTTTGCCTAGGTCTAAACGGGGAAAAGACTCGATATTTGTGGTCGTGGATAGGTTTTCCAAGATGGCCCATTTTATTCCATGCCACAAGACAGATGATGCTTCCAATGTTGCTGATTTGTTCTTTAGGGAAATTGTGAGACTTCATGGTATGCCTAGGACAATTGTTTCTGATAGGGACACCAAGTTCTTAAGCTACTTTTGGAAGACTTTGTGGGCTAAGTTAGGGACTAAGCTATTGTTTTCGACTACTTGTCACCCTCAAACCGATGGTCAAACAGAAGTTGTGAATAGAACCTTGACTACTTTGTTGCGGGCTATCATTAAAAAGAACATCAAAACATGGGAAGAGTGTTTACCACATGTTGAGTTTGCTTATAATCGATCTGTTCATTCTACTGCTCAATTTTCACCATTTGAAATTGTTTATGGTTTTAATCCTTTAACTCCTTTGGATTTAATGCCATTACCTTTGTCTGAGCATGTGAATTTAGATGGAAAAAGAAAAGCTGACCTTGTTAAGCAGATACACGAGAAGGCAAGACTCAACATTGAGCGAAGAACTAAACGATATGCTAAACAAGCCAACAAAGGGCGTCACAAGCTCATCTTCGAGCCCAGCGATTGGGTGTGGTTGCACCTTCGCAAGGAATGATTTGTGGAATAAAGGAAATCCAAGATGTTGCCTAGAGGGGACGGTCCTTTTGAAATCCTTGAAAGGATCAATGATAATGCATACAAGCTAGACTTGCTAGGTGAGTATGGTGTAAGTGCCTCCTTTAATGTTTCTGATCTAAGTCCTTTTGATGCAGGCGATGATTTGAGGACAAATCCCTCTCAAGAGGAGGGGAATGATGAGGACATCGTTAGCACAAGCAAGAGCAGATGGGATGAGACATATTCAGATCCAATTCAAGTTCCCATTGGTCCGGTTACGAGAGCTCATGCGAAGAAGTTCAAAGAAATGCTTATTGGGCTTATTCAAGCAACTTGGGCTCAAGCTATTGCATGGAGGCCCATTGAGGGAATTGCATGTGACATCCAGACCAACAAATGAGTGATTCAAGCTCTAGAAGGGACCGAGTGATGAGGACATCATTAGCACAAGCAAGAGCACGTGGGAGACATATTCAGATCCAATTCAAGTTCCCATTGGTCCGGTTAAAGAAACGCTTATTGGGCTGATTCAAGCAACCTGGACTCAAGCCATTGCATGGAGGCCCATTGAGGGAATTGCATGCAACAACCAGACCAACAAATGCGTGATTCAAGCTCTAGAAGGGATCGAGTAATTTCCATTTCAGTTACTTTCCCCTTTTGAGGCGACACATGGCGAGAAGAATCAGCTTATGACCTTTTAATGTCTATTTTCCTTTTTGTGTTTGTTTTATTTCTATTATTGTAAGGCTTTAAGCCATTATGGGAACTTTCCTTATTTGCTTTAGATTTGACATTTGGTAATTGATTTGCCCGAAATTCCATGGGCAATTAGGAGCTGAAATTCGCATAGGGGAACCCCTATATATTGTAACGAATTTCATTCAATGGAAAACAAGTATTAACACACAATTTGAGGTTTAATTCTCTTTGGTTCCTAAATGAACTATTCAAACTTATCGAAAAATTTCGTAGGCGTTCATAAACTTATCAATCAGTCCATCCATAGCTGATTGTGGCGTCCTCACATACCAAGACTTATCAATCAGTCCATCCATAGCTGATTGTGGCGTCCCCACATACCAAGGTTTGTGCTTCTTGTTAGGCATCGGGTGGCGGTTCCATCCAAAACCGGTTAGGAATTTGTTCTTGGAAACCAATTTTGGTTAGGGTCGCGTCAGTTCTTGGCGGGGTTTGTATCATTTGGTATTAGAGCCAAACCTCTGCTAGTCGGTGGGCGCATGTATAAAGGTTCCCTACCACTCGTGTGGGTTAACGACGGAGTTGGCACGAGAATGTGCAGTCTAAAGGGGTCGGGAATGATGTGTCCCACATCGGTTAGAGAGGGTGGTCTTGGGTGTTATATATATGGGTTCACAATCCTCCCCTCACGAGCTAGCTTTTGGGGTGGAGTTAGGTGGGTTCATATCACCGAGTAATTTCCATTTCAGTTACTTTCCTGTTTTGAGGCGATAATTGGCGAGAAGAATCAGCTGTTTACCTGTTAATGTATAGTTTCCTTTTTGCATTTGTTTTATTTCTATTATTGTAAGGCGTTTAAGCCATTAAAGGAACTTTCCTTCTGTGCTTTAGATTAGCTGTTTTAGTAATTGATTTGCCCTGAAATTCCATGGGCAATTAGGAGTTGAAAATTCGCATAGGGGAACCCCTATATATTGTAACAAATTTCATTCAGTGGGGAATAAGTTTTAACACACAATTTGAGGTTTAATTCTCTTTGGTTCCTAAACGAACTATTTGAACTTATCAGAAAATTCCGTTGCGTTCATAGACTTATCAATCAGTCCATCCACAGCTGATTGTGGTGTCCTCACATACCAAGGTTCGTGCTTCTTGTTAGGCAACGGGTCACGGTTCCATTCAAAACCGGTTAGGAAATTTGATCTTGGAAACCAATTTTGGTTAGAGTCGCGTCAGTTCTTTGCGGGGTTCATATCACTAAGTCTCTATGACATATCATAGTGTATTGTATCCCTATATGATTATCCATAATCGGCTTAAGGACAAGTTCTGCCTAACCTTCCTGATATTTTTATCTTACATTCCATTATCTCACAATCGGAAAACTTACCATCCAAAGACAATATACCATTTGGTTACACCTATGTATCCAAATGGTTGAGCGCTCCAGTTTTTCAATTACAGGATAATACATATAAGAGGATATCACTACTTCTAAAGAGGAGCTATGGATTCTATATCTATGATAACAGGTCTACGCTATCAAGAGTCATGCCTCCAACATACCGGCATGCATACCAGTACTAAGATGTGGGTGTCACACTTTGGTATATCAAAAGACACAAGTCAAGACAACGGGCCCACTATTCATCTCAGGATTAAGATACAAAGGATTAAGTGCAACCACACCCAATCGTCGGGCTCGAAGATGAGCTTGTGACGCCCTTTGTTGGCTTACTTAGCATATTGTTTAGTCCTTCGCTCGATGTTGAGTCTTGCCTTCTCGTGTATCTGCTTAACAAGATCAGCTTTTCTTTTTCCATCTAAATTTACATGCTCAAACAAAGGTAATGGCATTAAATCCAAAGGAGTTAATGGATTAAAACCATAAACAATTTCAAACGGTGAAAATTGAGTAGCAGAATGAATAGATCGATTATAAGGAAACTCAACATGTGGTAAACACTCCTCCCATCTTTTGATGTTCTTTTTAAACACAGCCCGCAACAAGGTAGACAAGGTTCTATTCACAACTTCTGTTTGACCATCGGTTTGTGGATGACAAGTAGTCGAAAACAATAGCTTAGTCCCTAACGTAGCCCACAAAGTCTTCCAAAAGTAGCTTAGAAACTTGGTGTCCCTATCAGAAACAATTGTCCTAGGCATACCATGAAGTCTCACAATTTCCCTAAAGAACAAATCAGCAACATTGGAAGCATCATCTGTCTTGTGGCATGGAATAAAATGGGCCATCTTTGAAAACCTATCCACGACCACAAATATCGAGTCTCTTCCCCGTTTAGACCTAGGCAAACCTAACACAAAATCCATCGAAATATCAATCCAAGGTTCACTAGGTATTGGTAAAGGGGTGTACAAACCATGGGGCTGCACTCTTGATTTAGCCTGCCTACAAGTTACACATCTACCACAAAGCCTCTCAACATCTCGTATCAATGTGGCCAATAGAAGTGTTCCTGCAACATAGCTAAAGTCTTCATTACTCCAAAATGTCCCATCAATCCTCCCCCATGGGATTCTCTCACTAGCAAATCTCTTAATGAACAATTAGGCACACATAATTTATTCTCCCGAAACAAGTATCCCTCATGCCTAAAGTACTTACCACTAGCAAATCTCTCACAAGCTTGATACTCAGTACTAAAGTCATGGTCATCAGCATATAACTCTTTAATGTGTTCAAAACCCAGTAGTTTAGCATTAAGAGTTGAGATTAAGACATACCTGCAAGAAAGTGCATCGGCAACGACGTTTTCCTTACCTTGCTTGTAGCGAAGGACATATAGAAACGTCTCTATGAATTCTACCCAATGACCATGCCTCTTGTTCAACTTGTGTTGGCCCTTCAAGTGTTTCAGGGACTCAAGATCGGTGTGAATCACAAACTCCTTAGGCCATAGGTAGTGCTGCCATGTCTCTAATGCCCGAACCAATGCATACATCTCTTTATCATATGTTGGGTAATTAAGAGTTGCCCCATTCAGCTTCTCACTGAAATATGCTACTGGTCTCCCTTCCTCCATTAAAACAACACCAATTCCAACACCTGACGCATCACATTGAATCTCAAAAGTTTTGGAAAAATTAGATAAAGATAACAATGGAGCATTTGTCAACTTCTCCTTGAGTAGCTGAAATGCCTTTTCTTGCTCTTCTCCCCATCTAAACCCAACGTTCTTATTGATCACTTTAGTTAGTGGTGCGGCTATAGTACTGAAATCTTTCACAAACCGCCGGTAGAAACTAGCAAATCCATGAAAACTCCATACGTTTCCCACACTAGTTGGACTCGGCCACTCCTGGATGGCTCGCACCTTTTCTTCATCAACCTGTATACCGTGAGCACTAACAACAAAACCAAGAAACACAAGCTTATCTGTGCAAAAGGTACACTTCTTGAGGTTAGCATATAACTTTTCCTTTCTAAGCACATCTAAAACAAGTTTCAAATGTTCAATATGATCATCCAAATTGCTGCTATAGATAAGGATATCATCAAAATAAACAACGACAAATTTTCCAATAAAAGCTCGTAAAACATGGTTCATTAAACGCATAAATGTGCTAGGTGCATTGGTTAAACCGAAAGGCATTACCAACCACTAATACAAGCCTTGTTTTGTTTTCAAAGCCGTCTTCCACTCGTCTCCCTCTTTCATGCGAATTTGATGATATCCACTCTTCAGATCAATTTTAGAAAACACACAAGCACCATGCAATTCATCTAACATGTCATCCAAGTGAGGAATGGGATGTCGATACTTTACCGTAATGTTGTTGATGGCTCGATAATCAACGCACATCCTCCAAGTCCTATCTTTCTTAGGCACAACTAAAACTGGTACGGCGCACGGGCTCATGCTTTCTCTCACGTGTCCCTTCTCCATCAACTCACTTATCTGCCGTTGGAGTTCCTTTGTCTCCTCAGGATTACTCCTATAGGCTAGTCCGTTTGGGATTGTAGCTCCAGGTATGAAGTCGATTTGATGTTCAATCCCGCAGGTTGGAGGTAAACCTTGCGGTGTTTCCTCAGGAAAGATATCCTCATATTCATGCAAAAGAGAAACAACAGAACTATGCAAGGTGGAATCAAGATCGTTAGTGTTTAATAACGCCTCCTTGTACATGAGTAAAATCATCGGCTGATTAGAAAACAAAGCTCTTCTCACATCACTCTCTCTTGCATAAAAGTTTGTTTTTCTCTCTATTTTTACCTCATTGGCCAAATCTTCTTTTGTATTGGCTCTCTCAATGTTCTCTCCTTTTCTCTCCTTTTTCTCGGCCATCTCTTCCTTTTTTCTCTCACTGGTCGAACTCTCTCTCTGCACTCCCACTCTTGATTTTTCTCCGTTCTTCATTTTTTTATCACTTTCTCTCTGTAAGCTCACTTGGTCTTCATAGACCTGCTTTGGTGTTAACGGAACAAGAGTGATCGTTTTTTGATTGTGAACAAATGAGTACTTGTTGGTGAAACCATCATGTTTAACTCGCCGATCAAATTGCCATGGTCTGCCTAATAACAAGTGCCCAGCTTGCATTGGAACCACATCGCACAAAACTTCATCTTCATATCTTCCAATGCGAAAAGGAACTAACACCTGCTTATGCACCTTTACCTCACCAGTATCATTTAACCATTGCAATTTATATGGTCGAGGATGCTTGATTGTTGGCAGCCCTAACTTCTCTACCATGGTTGTTCTAGCAACATTAGTACAACTCCCACCATGAATAATCACATGTTCGCATAAAATCCACTAACGCAAGTGCACGTTATCGATCAAGTAATACAATAGTGAGTAAGAGTATCGTCTCACAGGGACTGTTGTATAATAATCTAACTAAGTACTAAAATTGGATTAACTTTAAGGTTTATCTAGTTGATCATATGAGGTTGTGATTGAATAAATTACTGAACTAAAGTACTAAATTAAGAATAAAAATTACAATCAATTTTAAAAGATACTTCGATAAGACAAGGCGTTAAGGCATTTGATTTCACCATAATCACTAGATACCATAATCATAGATTTGGCGCCGTTGTCGGGGACTACTTGTTTAATACTAATTAATATTAATACCGGATAACCCTTGATTTAATCTAGTTTCTTTTATTTTGTTCATTTTTTTTAGGAGTGCGTTGGTGTATGAGAAGAACTAAACAAGGGGAACTTGTTAAGTTTGATTCAGAAATCGAGCGTACTTTCAAAAGACTGTTAAGAGAACAGAGAAATCGCACTGAGAAAATGGCGGATGCAGGTGAAGCTGAAAACCCTCACCGACTTTTGAGAGATTATGCAGCACCAACTGTTCAAGGTGCCACTTCAAGCATTAGGAGGCCAGCTATTCAAGCAAACAACTTTGAGATCAAGCCATCTCTCATCCAAATGATTCAACAATCGGTGCAATTTAGTGGGCTACCTTGTGATGATCCAAACGCCCACATTGATGCATTTCTTGAAATCTGTGACACTATTAAATTTAATGGAGTGTCAGATGATGCAGTTAGACTGAGATTGTTCCCATTCTCGCTGAGGGATAAAGCCAAGAATTGGCTCACATCTCTTCCTGCAGGATCAATCACCACCTGGGATACTATGGCCCAAAAATTCCTCGGTAAGTTTTTCCCTCCAGCAAAATCTACAAAAATGCGTAACGATATCACTAATTTCTTGCAGATGGATAATGAGTCGTTATACGAAGCATGGGAAAGATTCAAGGAGCTGCTAAGGAGGTGCCCACATCATGGATTACCAGTCTGGATGCAGGTACAAACTTTTTATAATGGGTCTAGTGCAAGTATCCGGGCTACTATTGATGCAGCTGCAGGTGGGACATTAAATAATAAAACACCTGAGGAGGCTTTTGATTTAATAGAAGAGATGGCATCAAACAACTATCAGTGGCCTACTGAAAGGCTACAAACTAGGAGAACGGCAGGAGTTCATGAAGTGGATGCATTATCTGCACTCACAGCTCAATTTGAAGCACTTAACAGAAAGATAGACCATATGAGTGCTTCAGCTATGAAAATTCAGAATGCCGTATGTGAATTTTGTGGTGGAGGACATGCCAGCAATGAATGCCAGGTAGGTAACAATTTTGCTCAACCTTCTGAAAATGCTAATTTTGTTGGAAATTTTAACAGGTCACAAAATAATCCTTATTCCAACACTTACAACCCGGGGTGGCGAAATCATCCGAATTTTTCATGGGGCAATCAAAATGCGATGAGACCACCACCAGGATTCAAGCAACAGGAGGAGAAAAAGCCGAATCTGGATGATATTGTTGCTAAGCTGGCGACCTCCACTCAAGATTTCATGAAGAGTACAGATGCAAGACTCCAGAATCAAGAGTCATCTATCAGAAATCTGGAAATGCAAATAGGACAGATGGCTAATATGATCTCAGGTAGACCACAGGGTTCTTTGCCAAGCAACACAGAAAAGAATCCTATTGAGAACGTAAAGGCAATTACTTTGAGAAGTGGCAAACAATTGGGACAAGAGGATGCTAAACAGGAGGTCAACATTGAACAAGAAGAAGAGAGTAATGAGCAATCCAAGGAAACATGCAAGAGCAAGCTTTTTCCTGATGATCCCAAGCCCTATGTGCCTCCAATTCCATTCCCTCAACGACTCCAGCAGCACAAATTAGATAAGCAATTTTCTAAATTTCTTGAGGTGTTTAAAAAATTGCATATTAACATTCCTTTTGCAGATGCCTTAGCCCAGATGCCTAGCTATGCAAAATTCTTGAAGGAGATTTTGGCCAACAAAAGGAAGCTGGAGGATTATGAAACAGTAAAATTGAATGAGGAATGTTCAGCCATTCTGCAGAATAAGCTGCCACCTAAACTAAAAGATCCAGGGAGTTTTACTATTCCTTGTACTATTGGTGACTCTTATTTCGAAAAAGCATTATGTGATTTAGGGGCTAGTATCAATTTAATGCCTTTTTCTGTTTTTAAGAAATTAGGTTTGGGAGAGGTTAAAGCAACCACAGTGTCACTTCAACTAGCAGATCAAACAATTAAGCACCCAAGAGGTATTGTGGAAGATGTACTAGTAAAGGTTGACAAGTTTATTTTTCCTGCAGATTTCATTGTTCTAGAAATGGAGGAAGATCATGAGGTTCCGCTCATTTTAGGCCGTCCTTTTCTAGCTACTGGAAGAACCTTGATAGATGTGCAACAAGGAAAATTAATTCTCAGGGTTCAAGATGATCATGTCACCTTTAATGTGTTTGAAGCAATGAAATATCCCTCAACTGATGATTCTTGCTTTAGAATTGACACTATTGATAAATTGGTATCTAAGATTTTTCAGGAAGATGTTTTCAAGGATCCGCTTGAAGCTTGTCTAACCCAATCTGATGGTGCGGATGTTGAGAATGAGGAAATAAGGGAATATGTAGAATTTATGGAGGCAAATCCACCAATTCCAAGGCATAAGGCATTGCAACTTGAAGAAGTGGGACAGTCCATCACAAGGCCTAAGCCGTCAATTGAAGAGCCTCCTATTCTTGAACTTAAACCCTTACCTTCTCATTTAAAATATGCATATTTAGATGGAAATTCCTCACTACCGGTAATTATTTCTTCTTCTTTGACAGATCTTATGGAGGAAAAACTGCTTAGGGTGTTAAGAGAGCACAAAGGCGCAATTGGATGGAAGATTGCAGACATCAAAGGAATAAGCCCCTCCATTTGCATGCACAAAATTCTTATGGAGGAGAAATACAAGCCCACCATTCAACCCCAAAGGCGTCTGAATCCAAAAATGCAAGAAGTGGTGAAAGTTGAGGTTATCAAACTATTAGATGCCGGGATCATCTATCCTATATCTGATAGTTCATGGGTAAGTCCTGTGCAAGTTGTGCCGAAGAAAGGAGGTATGACTGTTCAAAAGAATGACAATAATGAGTTAATTCCAACTAGAACAGTTACTGGGTGGCGTGTTTGTATGGATTATAGGAAATTAAATGACGCCACTAGAAAAGATCATTTTCCTTTACCATTTATTGATCAAATGTTGGAAAGACTTGCAGGACATCAATTTTACTGTTTTCTAGATGGATATTCAGGGTATAATCAAATCCCTATTGCACCCGAGGATCAAGAAAAGACCACGTTCACTTGTCCCTATGGCACTTTTGCATATAGAAGGATGCCATTTGGTCTTTGTAATGCACCAGCAACTTTTCAGCGTTGTATGATGGCCATTTTTTCTGATATGGTCGAGAAATTCATTGAAATTTTCATGGATGACTTTTCTGTTTTTGGCACATCATTCGATTTATGCTTACATAATTTGGCATTGGTGTTACAAAGATGTGAGGAAACTAACCTTGTTTTGAATTGGGAAAAATGTCATTTTATGGTACAGGAAGGGATTGTGCTTGGACACAAAATCTCCAAAGACGGTATAGAAGTTTATAGAGCCAAAGTGGAGGTTATTGCAAAATTGCCTCCACCCACATCTGTCAAACTCGTTCGCGGATTCTTGGGGCATGCTGGATTTTATAGGCGATTTATAAAAGATTTTTCAAAAATTGCTAGACCTTTGTCTAACTTGTTGGTTAAAGATGCCCCGTTTGTGTTTTCTGATGAATGCTTGCAGGCCTTTAACACTTTGAAAGAAAAGCTTGTGTCAGCACCAATCATGGCAGTGCCTGATTGGGATTTACCTTTTGAGCTCATGTGTGATGTAAGTGATTCAGCAGTTGGAGCAGTGTTGGGCCAACGAAAGAACAAAATTTTTCAAACTATATATTACGCTAGTTGAACCTTGTCGGGAGCACAACTGAATTACACAACTACAGAAAAGGAACTTCTGGCAGTAGTTTTTGCTTTTGATAAATTTCGTTCGTATTTGATTGGTTCAAAAGTAGTTGTTTACTCTGATCATTCTGCTCTGAAATACTTACTTGAAAAGAAGGAATCCAAGCCCAGGTTAATCAGGTGGATATTGTTGCTTCAAGAGTTTGATTTGGAGATCAAGGATAAAAAGGGAACTGAGAACCTAGTTACAGATCACTTATCCAGAATTCCCAATCATGATGAAGTGGGCAGCCCAATTCTGGAGGAATTCCCTGATGAGCAGGTATTCTCTATCAAATCCCCGCGAGTCCCCTGGTATGCTGATTTGGTAAATTTTTTAGCAAGTAATGTTCTACCCCCTAATTTGTCATATCAACAAAAGAAAAAATTCTTTTCTGATGTTAAACACTATTTTTGGGAAGACCCTTTATTGTTTAAAATTTGCGCAGATCAGGTGATAAGAAGATGTGTTTCTGAGGACAAAATGGTAAGCATTTTACAACTTTGTCATGATGGGGAGGCTGGTGGTCATTTTAGTGGTTCTAAAACTGCTGCTAAAGTATTACAATCAGGTTTCTATTGGCCCACACTTTTTAAAGATGCACATTTCTATGTAGCCTCATGTGATCGATGTCAAAGAATGGGAAATATTTCTAGGAAAAATGAGATGCCTTTAAACAACATTCTTGTGTGTGAACTATTTGATGTTTGGGGTATTGATTTCATGGGACCATTTCCACCTTCATTTGGGAATGAATACATTTTAGTAGCCGTTGAGTACGTATCTAAGTGGGTAGAAGCAGCTGCTGTACCAACAAATAACACTAAGGTCGTAGTCAAATTTCTAAAAAAGAACATTTTTTCCCGATTTGGCACCCCTAGGGCAATCATAAGTGATCAAGGGTCGCATTTCAGTAGTAAGCAATTTGAGGCACTCTTGGGAAAATATGGGGTTACACATAAGGTGGCACTAGCATATCATCCTCAGACTAGTGGTCAAGTGGAAATTTCAAATAGGGAAATCAAGAGGATTTTGGAGAAGACAGTAAATGCCTCTAGGAAGGATTGGTCTATTAAGTTAGATGATGCACTTTGGGCATATAGGACT
Organism: Artocarpus heterophyllus; assembly: GCA_025403435.1. Classification (NCBI taxonomy): domain Eukaryota; kingdom Viridiplantae; phylum Streptophyta; class Magnoliopsida; order Rosales; family Moraceae; genus Artocarpus; species Artocarpus heterophyllus. Next base: position 30,764,135 of record CM046342.1, on the reverse strand, counting down.
GCATTCAAAACTCCCATCGGGATGTCCCCTTTCAGGCTAGTTTTTGGAAAAGCATGTCACCTGCTAGTGGAACTAGAACATAAGGCTTATTGGGCAACTAAATGTTTGAATTTTGATGCGCAGTTGACAGGTGAGGCTAGGTTGCTGTAACTAAATGAGCTGGATGAATTTCGGCTCGATGCTTATGAGAATGCAAAGCTTTACAAGGAGAAAACAAAAAGATGGCATGATAAGCACATTCTCAGGAAAGAATTTGCAGTTGGTCAACAGGTCTTGCTCTATAACTCTCGTCTTAAATTGTTTCCAGGTAAGCTGAAATCTAGGTGGTCAGGACCATTTACAGTAACACAAGTCTTTCCATCTGGAGCAATAGAGGTGGCACATGATACCAAAGGCAAACTTAAGGTCAATGGTCAGCGCTTGAAGCCCTACTTTGGAGGTGGAGTTAACAGGAATAAAACCACCATCGAATTACAAGCTCCTACCAAGTGACATTGAGACAGTCTGGCTGAAGACAATAAAGCAAGCGCTTCTTGGGAGGCAACCCAAGCATTTTCTTATTTATCATGTTCAAAATAAAAAAATAATAATAATAATAAAAAAATAATAATAATAATAAATAAATAATTTAGGTTATTTTTGTTTAACATTATCATTTTGTTTTGCAGGAGTCGAAGTCAATAAGGGAGCATCAAAACAAAAATCGCTGGTGAACTGTTTGTTTTGGCAGAGTCCAAGCGCCGCAGCCCTCAATTGAGAGCGCCGCGGCGCTGTTTTGGAGAATGAAAATCTCGTTGGCAGAAGGAAAGCGCCGCGACGCTATAACATCAGCGCCGCGGCGCCATGAAAAAAAAAAAGGCAGAACGACAGCGCCGCAGCGCTGGAATTCAAGCGCCGCGGCGCTGTGTGCGTGATTCCAAAAAAAAAAAAAAAAAAAAAAGGGTAGCTTTAAACCGAACAATCCCTCTTTCTTTCCCTCATTCCCACCATTTACTTTCTCTCTCTACAACAAAACTCTTCTCTCCCACTTCTTCTTCTCCTCCTTCTCTCTAGAAAATTTTGCCATCCTCATCCTCCAACGTTGTGGCTGCCATCTCCTTTCAGTTCGTCTTTCTCTTCAAGTAAGTTGCCTCCTTGTCATATCTTTGAGTATTTTTATTTAATTTTTGTTATTTTTATTTTGTTTATTATTTCATATTTGTGTGATTATTTTTTTTTCTTTAATTTGCACTTGTTAGGTTTTCTTTCATGATTCTAGTTAGATTTTGATATAGGTGGTTTTTGGTAAGTGAAATTTTGACGGTGTTAGGTTCTACTCTTTAACGTGTGTGCCATACAAAAAAAAAAAAAAGAAAAAAAAAAAAAATATGGCTTCTAAGCGCACACGAACTGTAGCTTCATCATCCACCCCATATACTCGGTTTGTGAGTGAGGCCGCGAGAAAAAGACATAATAGTGTCATTGTTAAGAAAACTGTAGTACCGGAGCGGGGTTTAGACTTTAGCGATGGTTTTTCTACCGTTTTTTTTAATATGGTTATGCAAAGAGGATGGAGCACACTAACCTCCAGGTAAGTGTCCGAGGTAAGATGGTTCGTTTTGATAAAACAACCATCAACAGGTATTATGGGCTTCGAAATATTGATAATGATGATTATTATGAATACCTCAATGAACATTTGGATTTTGAGGAAGTTCTTGGCACCATAGCCACTGCAGGCACCACATGGAAATTAACACGGGGAGGCGAAGCGGTGTCGTTTCCCTCCTCTCTGTTAAACAGGGAGTACAAAGCGTGGTTGTATTTTATTGCGTCGAAATTAATGCCTGTCATGCATTTTTCTGATGTTACCAAGGACAGAGCTGCCTTGTTATTTGCTATTGTTACAGGTAAAACTATTGATGTGGGAAACGTAATCCAAGACAGTATTCTGAGAACTGCTATGGGTTCCACGACTGGTGGTTTGGGTCACTCTTCCCTCATCACACGCCTATGCCTCGACGCCGGAGTCCCATTCGACCAAGAGGAAGAATTATTGCAACCCATGAAAATCATTAACAGAAAGGTCGTGGGAAGCTTCAGAGACCAAGAAGTACGCCCTCCGATTCGGCAAGACACTAGTGCCTTCGCCTCAAGCCAACCCCCTCAGCCCGAACAAGTCACTCCCATAGCTCAACCGCCTGCTGTACCTGCCCCTGAGTTACCAATCAGTGATCGCTTGCGTCGTTTGGAATTGGGCCTAGAATATAATATTGCCATGACGTGGGCAATTGCTCGACACTTGGGCATGGATGAATCTCAACTTCCACCTCCACCGCATTTTCCTGATCACTCTGAGCCTTAATTTCACTTGCCATTTTTATTTCATTATTTCGGTTTTCTTTTCATTCTCAATTTCTTAAGGTTTTTGTTTTGTTTGTTTTCCTTGTTGTCCAGATCACTTCTCGGAGTTCCCATGGCTGCACAAGTTCAATTGGCCTCATTTGTTATTCAGGGGGTTTCCTTACCTTTTCTTCTTTATTTATACATTGAGGGCAATGCTTTATTTAGTTTGGGGGGGAAACAAAAATTTTTGTTTGTTAAAACTTGTGTTCACCCTTTTTTGAAACTTGAAGTGATACATTCCTACATTGATGAATCTGGATATGATTGAATCCTTTATTTGGATGTCTTAAAATTTGTAGGAGGTATGAATTTTGTCTAAACTTGTGATGGATTTGTTGTTTAATTCTAATTCTGAATTTATGATCTATTTCTTGAGCACAAAAATCCTGAATTTTTGAATTGTGTGTATGTCCATTAATGTTCACCCATGTTTTAGAATTCATCTGATTTTCTCTCGAGGCGAAATCCTAGGCTACATCTGACTGAAAACATGATTTAGGCCATTTTTGGATCGTTTGAGCCGTTCAAGCCAACCTTGGTTAAATATCCCTAGTCACCTTGTTGAGCCTTGATGCATTAACCGTTCTTTATTTTTCACCCACATTTGTTAACCCAGCCAATCATTTTTACCTTGTCCCACATCCCGTAAACATGTTGATTTCTAAAGAAGGTAAGCGTATTTTGGGAGGTAGAATGGAGCAAGGGAGTTGTTGAGTTGTTTCTTGAAGCATAGAAGTTTTTAAGCCTTACGTTGTATTAATTTTGCTACTTAAGGATCTTATTAGTTTTCATATGGTTTTTTTAAAAAAAAAAAAAAAAAAAAAAAACACAACAACAACACAAAACCAGAAAAAAAAAAAAAAAGGATGAAACAACAACAGTGAGTGACTAAGAAAATGAAAGTGCATAATTGAGTGCAGTTGAGGGCGATGGAGTGAGTTTGGGGATAGGGTCTAAATTGATCAGAAGTTGGATGGCTTGAAGAGAAGGGTAAATGTTGATTGTGCAGTTGAAGTGGTTTAAGGGTATACAACCAAGAGTGATTCTAATTGGAGTCTAGAAATCAACATTGGAGGGGTGAATTGAGCCTAAAATTTACTTTTATCTTACCTCTAGCCCAGCCTGACGTTACAAGCTTAATAAAGCCCTAATGATTTTTAGTTGGATGACTAGCCTACATTAGTGGAGAAAGAAATGAAAGGTGAACCTATGAAACATGTTTCTGTGCACAACTCATCAAAGCTTCTCAGAGTAATGTGGATGTTACTGAACTGCATACAATTTGAAAAGAATGGATAACACACACACACGGGCCATGAAATTAGAATTAGTCTTAACCAGCAAATCGATCTCACTGTTTGGATGGAATTTGTTCTTTTCTGTGAATTGTAAGATGGAAAAATTTTGGAGGACATCTTGAAGGATTTATTGGTCCATGTTTGTGTTACTTCTTGATTTTGCTCGAGGACTAGCAAAAGTTAGTTTGGGGGGTTTTGATAACTCTAGTTTAGAGAGTTATTTGGCCACTTTTAATTAACAAATATTACTATGTTTTTGAGAAAAATTACATGAAACATCCAACTTTTTCATAAAAGCATGATTTTATTGATGTAGGTTGAGGAAAGAAAGAAAACAAAACAAAAGGGAGCAAAAGCACAAGAAATCTGAGACCAACCTTGTTGGCAGAGCTGAAGCGCCGCGGTGCCCAAAGAGCAGCGCCGCGGCGCCCAAGGGAAGTGCAAGAACGCTTTGCAGAAACTCAGCGCCGCGGCGCTGGGGAAGGAGCGCCGCGGCGCTACGGCGGAAAAGAAGAGAAAAATAGAGAAGAAGCGCCGCAGCGCTGGAAGAGAAGGGCCTCGGCGCCAGAGTGATCCTGAACCACGATTTTTGGACGCAAAACAAAGGATTTGTTAACTTAAGAGTAGTATAAATAGAATAGTATGGGGTAGTTAGGTTATCAGTTAATTTTGGAGATCGTTGTTTATTTTTCTAAGGAGCCGTCAAGCATTCCGGAGTAAGAAGTGAAGAATTGGTGACAGAATTTCTTGCTCTCTTAACTCTTGATGTTTGATTCAATTAAATTTTCAGATTTTATTTCTTTTTCAATTATGTTCTAATTTTCTTAGTTAGGGCTATGATGTAACCTAATCATGACGATGTGAATTTCATATTTATGCACCATAATTGGTTTTATTCATGTGAGTTATGTGTTATTATGTTTAATGCCTTTTAAATGATTAGCTACCATTTAAATGATCTGATGTGCATGTTCAAAACTGAGAAGGGAGAATTATGCAAATGCTTCATCTAACATATAACCATGAATTAAATATGGATAGAGATATACCATATTATTTGTGTGGCTTCATTTGGAAAGTTCATGAATCCTAATGCATTCTGATTTATTTAAATTCACATAGAGATATAGTGAGTTAATAAACTGAGTAGGTTTGCTATACCTAGAGATAGGATAGTAAATAATTTAGGAATTTCCGTCATCACATGTGTATTATTGATTGGGTTGCATAATTTTATGAAATTCACATCGTCATGATTAGGTTACATCATAGCCCTAACTAAGAAAATTAGAACATAATTGAAAAAGAAATAAAATCTGAAAATTTAATTGAATCAAACATCAAGAGTTAAGAGAGCAAGAAATTCTGTCACCAATTCTTCACTTCTTACTCCGGAATGCTTGACGGCTCCTTAGAAAAATAAACAACGATCTCCAAAATTAACTGATAACCTAACTACCCCATACTATTCTATTTATAGTACTCTTAAGTTAACAAATCCTTTGTTTTGCGTCCAAAAATCGTGGTTCAGGATCACTCTGGCGCCGCGGCCCTTCTCTTCCAGCGCTGCGGTGCTTCTTCTCTGCTTTTCTCTTCTTTTCCGCCGTAGCGCCGCGGCGCTCCTTCCCTAGAGCCACGGCGCTGAGTTTCTGCAAAGCGTTCTTGCACTTCCCTTGGGCGCCGCGGCGCTGCTCTTTGGGCTCCGCGGCGCTTCAGTTCTGCCAACAAGGTTGGTCTCAGATTTCTTGTGCTTTTGCTCCCTTTTGTTTTGTTTTCTTTCTTTCCTCAACCTACATCAATAAAATCATGCTTTTATGAAAAAGTTGGATGTTTCATGTAATTTTTCTCAAAAACATAGTAATATTTGTTAATTAAAAGTGGCCAAATAACTCTCTAAACTAGAGTTATCATCACACTACATACCTTGTTCTGGACGTGGCACCTAGTGTGGAAGATGTTTTCCCGTTGCACCTCTTCATCTTCTTCTTTGGCTTGCACACTTAAAGCTCTCCTTGTAACCAACAATTCTCCTTGGACAGCGCACTCCTCATCATCGGCATCCTCTAATGAAGGCTTAGAATCATTGTCCGAATCCTCCTCGGTTTCAATCTCTCCATTGTCCCGCATCAACATAACTCGTTTGTTCAGACATTGGCTTGCTATGTGACCCCTGCCTTGACATTTAAAACATTTAATATCACGATTCTGAGTAGTGGAAGAAACAGATTTACCTTGATTCCCATGGCTGGCCACCTCTTGTTTTTGCTTGGTCTTTGGCTTAGTGTTGGGCTGCTTCTCATCCTTCTTCCATTGGTTCATTTTCCAAGCGGATGTACTCGGGTTTTGGTTAGGACGTGTGTTATTGCCCCTCCTCATAAGTTGATTCTCAATTTTAATAGCCATGTGCACCATGTCCTCCAACTCCACATAATGTTGTAACTCAACGGCATTGGGAATATCTCGGTTCATGCCCGCCAAAAACCTTGCCATTGTAGCCTCCCGATCCTCCTCTATATTAGCCCGAATCATCATAACCTCCATCTCCTTATAGTACTCCTCTACACTCCGGTTGCCTTGCTTAGATTTTGTAGTTTGTTATACAACTCCCGGTAGTAGTAAGTTGGTACAAGCCGCTTCCTCATCACGGTCTTCATCTCTTCCCATGACTCAATAGGTCGCTCTCTATTTCGTCTCCTGTTTTTAACAAGTTGATCCCACCAAGTAAAAGCATAATCAGAAAATTCAATTACAGCCAGTTTTACCTTCTTCGCCTTAGAATAGTAGTGGCAGTCAAAGATGAACTCCATTTTCTTCTCCCATTCTAGGTACGCTTCGGGATTGGATTTGCCTTGAAATGATGGTATCTTCATTTTTATGCCTCTCAAACTATCATCTTCCCAGTTCCTAACTCCTCTATCCCGTCCAAATCTTCGTTGACTACCCGCTGAATCTTCTCCTTCGTCAAACTCTTCCCCATCAATCCTGTAGTAGTCATCAACCTCTCCTCTAACCGGAACCCTTTCTCGCCTACGCGCATGAGGAACATGTTGTGGCTGTTCCAGACGTGCATTTTTAATCCAGTGTATCCTCTCATAAAGCTGTCCTAACTCTCCCCTCAACAATCGCCTCATCTCCCCCATCATCACTTCCATAAGAAGTTTTGGGTCTGCTGCACCTGAGGTACCCTCAATAGTGTTCTTGTTGTTGTTTGACATTTTTTTTTTTGCAAAACAAAATAAGAAACAATGCAAAGGACCTTACCACACTCCCTTACGTGTTTCACTCATGAAATGGTTCACTCAATTTCACTCGTGTTTACACTCAATACTTTCGGCTTTTGTCCACTTAATGCTCTCGCCTCTATGCCTTTTTCCACTTGTTAATTCTCACTTAGTTCCTATAAAACTAGTCTAATCAATATCAAAAATTTCCTTGGCAATTCACAAATAGATTACCAAGGAGGCTCAGATTAGAAACAAGACTATAACAGGAACGGATAATTTAAGCTTTCAGAAATCACACCCAAAAGGAACGAAATTTGAAAAAAAAATTTTGGTCTATGCAAGGAATTCAATTTCAGATTCCTTAAATGATGAATAACAAGAATCTAAAAAAAAAATTTAAGGAAGGTTTCCATACTTTTTTTTTTTTGATCCTCTTGTTTTTCTTCTTTTCCTTTTTTTTTTCTTTTTTTTTTCTTTTCTTTCTTTTCTTTTCGGATCTTTTTTTTTTAAACCGACTTTGATAACAGAAATCAAAACTCACGAATAGCTGAAACAAACATAAACTAAGAGAACGGATAAGCAAAACCTGATTAGAACCTCGCTCTGATTACCAAATGATATGAACCCACCTAACTCCACCCCAAAAGCTAGCTCGTGAGGGGAGGATTGTGAACCCATATATATAACACCCAAGACCACCCTCTCTAACCGATGTGGGACACATCAAGATACAAAACAAATGATTGTCTAAAGTGAATCGATTTGCCGAGATAGAATTATTAATCCAAATCAATGCACTTTATGTCCAGATCCAACACATCGTCACCTATGACAACGTGTCAATGTTTCTATTCATGGAGTCTATCTCCGATGGTCAAGATAAACCATCTCCCAAAAGGGATATAGACAACATAACAATCTTTACATGAATAAAGTGCCCAATTTTATTCTCTCAATTACAGATCTTATGTTTTAGACCATCACCTTAAGAATCATGTCTTCTGCATAATCTGTCCATCATATGCCCAATTCTTAAAGGTTTAGACCGACTGTCTGAGACTTTTGTTTGCTTAATATGCATTTAACAAATATGAACATAAAGAAGACAAGATTTGGTATATAAATAATCAATAAATTCTTTATTGATAAAAATGTATCCAAAAACTTATTACATTTTTACTCCTTAGGGCATACATGTCTAACAAAAAGTCCTACCTCGATACTCATGCCGATGCCCTACACCATAATCCCAGTTCGCTATATGTTAGTTCCGCGAAACCACGAACAACCTTAAATAGAAACTAAGTCTATCAATATCTAGTTTAAGATATTCTATGTTACTAAACCATTTCATGATGTCCTAGTGTGCCATTTGTATCTTTAAAATCATTTTATAAACTTGAGATTTTAATCGGGGTTCGAAATAGTGAAAACGGATGAAAATCACAAATTTTGCCATTGTTCGGTTGGCCTGCCGATCTCCCTAGTTCGGCCGGCCGAAAAATAGGTCCGGTCAGCTGAACATTTTCCAAGTTTGGTCTGTCGGCCTGCCGATCCTATGAATCCGGCCTGCCGAACACGAAGTTCAGCCTACAGATCTAGAAAATTTCCAAAAATTTTGGGCATGGGTTTTGGGTCTCCCAAAACCCAAATCTTGATTTCAACTTGTTTTTCTCAATTCTTAGGCATGGCAAACAATAACTGATGATAGAGAAACATAATATGACACTTTTGAAAACATTTAAACAAGATTTGAACACAAAATCCCAGAAAATCTAAAAATAGAGAAAAATGAAGAAAAATGAAAAATCTTGATTGGAATCCGTTTTTCTTCAAACAAAGCATAGATCCTAGTTGTTTTAAGTTCCACTAACTAAAATCAAGGGTTTCCTAAGCTCAATCATGCTTAAATTTCAAAATGCATAAAAAATTAAAAATTTGAAAAAAAAAAGTTTAGAAATTTCAAAACTAACCTCAAATCCAAGCCTCAAATCACGTTTTTGCTTGGTCAATCACGTTCCTGAGCCTTCAATCCGCTAAAAACCTGAAGCTTAAGCTTGATTGAACTCAAAATTTTGAGAAACAAATGAGAGAAAAGGAGAGAGAGACCGAGAGAGAGAGAGAGACACTCGGGAGAGTGAGAGAGAGTGAAAGTGAGAGTGAAAGAGAGAGTGAGGGATTAAATAGAGAGAAATGTGGACGGTTTTACTATGCAAAAACCGTGTTCCACCCACTGTTTTGTAAAATGGTTATTCTGACAAATCAATTTGTTTAAAACTTCAAAATAGCAAAATTTAGAATAATTTGAAGTAATTTAAATTATAGAAATAATCAAAATAACACTAATTGGGAAAATTCAATAAACGATCAAATTAAGTTTAAAATATTCATTATGGCACACTAATCTACCATTTTACATTCTAATATCATTAAATTAATTTCGGGGCATTACAAAAATAATAGACATTAGTCCCATACCTAACCATTGTTCAATCAAGCATGTCACATATAACGCACATGCTAAATTTGGGATTCGGCTCATACACCCTTTTTCATTTTTGTGTTTATTTTTGTGTCTCACCTATAAAATCATGACACAACAATAAAAATATTTTAGCTTGAATTGACGTGACATAATATTATTGTTAGAAAACGTGAATGTAGCAAAATTTTAAAAATTTTTAATTAAAACATTTTTTCAAATAACAAGTTAGACACGCTATGTATATAAATTAATAAAACATTTTTTGTACCTCTTTGGTAGACCAAAAAACTGTAGGAAATGCAACTAGAAAAATCTACCGAAGAAGCCTCAACCAATTGGTTTTCTTTACTATTCTCTTTCCATAATCAGAATGCAGGTGGTCGCACGTCGTTCAGTTTTTCTCCAGGTGACTTCTCCTTCCAACCACAAGAGAAAACCAAGAGCTAAGGTTCATGATGTTGAACAATAGCTCTATAAGGGTTTCAGAGTTTCTCTTTCTAGAATACTCTCTTTAAATTTCTCAAGTGATCTAAGAAACAATAGAAATCATTCCCTTTATATAGTGGTCGGATTGAGATAGTCCTTATCAAATTTGGCCCCAAAATTCAAATTAAACTCAAAATCCATGTTGAAAGCATATGAAACGTGTTTTCCCAAAAAACCAAAACCGAGCGCGGTAAACTGCACCTTTGCAATGTAATCGACCATGGCATCGCTGCTAAGTTGCCAGCCTCATTTTTGTACTTCTTAGACTTATCTGAATCAGCCTATTTGAATCGATTGGATAAATTCTATCTTATTTGACTTGGGTATCCTTTATAGAACCTCAATTTTAATTCAAACCCATTAGAAAAGTTATCTGATGAAAAAGTCATATACAGATAATCTCATACAATATGTTTATCTTAAATTAATTTAAAAATTAATTCAACTAATAAACCAACATAAATTATTAAATCTAATCTATCGAATTTTAACCAATTTGATTAATAACATAAGTTACCAATTTATAGGATAAACATGTCGTATCGTTATAGGAAATATTATGAGCTAACAAAGTGGACCTGGTAGACATATATATAGATCAAGCTATTATAATTATAAAATAACATATCCCCGATATGTGTATTTTATAATTATCAACTCTAAAGCTATTCCACTAAAAGTTTTGAGCTATACTCCTAAACTATATAAAATTACGAAACTCTAATAAATTTATAGCTCAAAACATATCATTATGTGTAACATCCTTATAAGATACTCATAATCGGCTTAAAGATAAATTCCATTTTACCTTCCCAATTATTTTTATCTTATGTTCCATAATCTCACAATTAGAATACTTACAATTTATAAATAGAATATCATTCGATTGCACCTATGTATACAAATGGTTGAGTGCTCTAGTTTCCAATTATTAGTCTGCTAGTTTCTTTGATCCCACTCGGTGTTCCTTTTCTATTTGCTTCCTTTAACTCTACAAAAGATCTATGGATTCCATACATATAAATAATGAGTCTACGTCAATCAACAGTCATATCTCCAACGTACCGGTATACATACTACCTTCGTATAATTCGAGATATCACCTTTTTATACATCAAAAGATACAAGTCAAGAATACAGACTCATTGATTTATTTCAGAATTAAGATACAACACATATGATTATCTTAAGTGAATTGATTTAAACAAACAGAACTATTAATCAAATCAATTCATCTGTAGTCCTGATCTAACATATCATCACCTATGATAATACACCAATGTTTCTACTCACAGAGTCCAACTTCGATGACCAAGATAAATCATATCACATTAAGGATGTGGACAACATAACAATCTTAACATTAATAAAGCACCAAGCTTTATTCCCTCAATTGTGGACCCAATTATTCGAATCATCACTTTTAAGATTCAAGTCTTCTGCATAATCTGTCATCATATGCATAATCTTAAAGGTCTAGACTAACAGTCTCAAACTTTGTTTACTTATCATATATTCAACATAAATGAACATTAGGAAGACCACATCTGATATATAAAAATAATAATTAGCTCTTTATTAATTAAATATCTCCAAAAACTAAAACATCATTAAATCCTTAAGGTACCTAGTCTAACAATTATTAGAGGGACATGAAAAAGAATTAGAACAAGAGGACACAGGAGTCATATCTAGAAGTGTAAAGTAAAAGCATGTTGTTTGATATGAACCCTGCCAAGAACTGACGTGACCCTAACCAAAATTGGTCTCCAAGATCAAAATTCCTAATAGGTTTTGAATGGAGCCGCGACCCGATGCCTAACAAGAAGCACGTACCTTGGTATGCGAGGATGCCACAATTAGCTATGGATGGACTGATTGATGAGTCTATGAACGCCACAAAATTTTTCGATAAGTTTGAATAGTTTGTCTAAGAACCGAGAGAATTAAACCTCAAATTGTGTGTTAAAAACTTTTGTCCATTGATTGAAATTTGTTACAATATATAGGGGTTTCCGCTTTGCAAATTTTCAGCTCCTAATTGCCCATGGAATTTCAGGCAAATCAATTACAAAAAAAAACATGTAATCTAAAGCAAATAAGGTAAGTTCCCTTAATGGCTTAAAAGCCTTACAATAATAGGAAATAAAAGAAATGCTTGTTTTCTAAAAAGAAAAAGGAAACTAGACAATAAAAATGCTAAATAGCTTATTCTTCTCGCCACTTGTCGCCTCAAAATGGGAAAGTAACTGAAATGGAAAGTAGCTTGATTATTTGCAGCCATATGGTGCTAATCACTTGTTGATTCTGCAAACATGATTACTAGGTCCCTTCTAGAACTTGAATCATGCATTTGTTGGTCTGGATGTCACATGCAATTCCCTCAATGGGCCTGATATGAACCCACCTAACTCCACCCCAAAAGCTAGCTCGTGAGGGGAGGATTGTGAACCCATATATATAACACCCAAGACCACCCTCTCTAACCGATGTGGGACACATCATTCCCGACCCCTTTAGACTGCACGTCCTCGTGCCAACTCTGTCATTAACCCACACGAGCTGCAGGGAACCTTTGTACATGCGCCCACCGACCAGCAGAGGTTCGGCTCTGATATCATATGATATAAACCCACCTAACTCCACCCCAAAAGCTAGCTCATGATGGTAGGATTGTGAACCCATATATATAACACCCAAGACCACCCTCTCTAACCGATGTGGGACACATTAGGGCCTCCATGCAATAGCTTGAGCCCAAGTTGCTTGGATCAGGCCAATAAGAGTTTCTTTGAACTTCTTCGGACGAGCTCTCGTAACTGGACCAATGGGAACTTGAATTGGATCTGAATATGTCTCATCCCACGTGCTCTTGCTTGTGCTAACAATGTCCTCATCATTCCCCTCCTCTTGAGAGGGATTTGTCCTCAAATTGTCGCCTGCATCAAAAGGACTTAGATCAGAAACATTAAAGGAGGCACTTACACCATACTCATCTGGCAAGTCTAGCTTGTATGCATTATCATTGATCCTTTCAAGAATTTGAAAAGGTTCTAATCAGGTTTTGCTTATCCATTCCCTTAGTTTATGTTTGTTTCAGTTATTTGTGAGTTTTGATTTCCATTATCAAAGTCGGGTAAAAAAAAACAGTCGAATTTAGAGTCTTAAACAAAAAAAAAATATCCGAAAAGAAAAGAAAGAAAGGAAAAAAAAAGGAAAAGAAGAAAACAAGAGGATTATAAAAAAAAAAAAAAAAAAAGTCTGGGAACCTTCCTTAATTTTTTTTTTAAATTCTTGTTAAGGAACCCAAAATTGAATTCCCCGCAAAGACCAAAATTGTTTTCTCAAATTTCGTTCCTTTTAGGTGTGACTTCCGAAAGCCTAAATTATCTATGCCTGTTATATTCTTGTTTCTAATCTGAGCCTCCTCGGTAATCTATCTGTGAATTGTCAAGGAATTTTGATATTAATTTGACTAGTTTTATAGGAATTGAGTGAGAATTACAGAGTGGAAAAAGGCATAGAGGCGAGTGTTAGACACGTATGCCCTAAGGTGTAAAAATGTAATACGTTTTTGAAGACATTTTTATCAATAAAGAATTTATTCATTTATATATAGATACCAAATCTTGTCCTCTTTACATTTATGTTTGTTGAATGTAAGATAAGCAAGCTGTAGTCTGAGACTGTCAGTCTAAACCTTAAGAATTGGGCATATGATGGACTGATTATGCAGAAAACACGATTCTTAAGGTGACGGTCTAAAACATATGATCCACAATCGAGGGAATAAAGTTGGGCGCTTTATTCATGTAAAGATTGTTATGTTGTCTATATCGCCTTTGGGAGATGGTTTGTCTTGGCCATCGGAGTTGGACTCTGTGAATAGAAACATTGGCGCATTGTCATAGGTGACGATGTGTTGGATCGGGACATAAAGTGAATTGATTTGGATTAATAATTCTGTCTTGGCAAATCGATTCACTTTAAACAATCACTTGTATTGTATCTTAATCCTGAGATGAATAGTGGCCCATTGTCTCAACTTGTGTCTTTTGATGTACCAATGGGTGACTCCCACATCTCAATAGTGGTATTCATGCCGGTACGTTGGAGGCATGACTCTTGATAGCGTAGACTTGTTATTCATAGATATGGAAACCATAGCTCCTCTTTAGGAGTAATGATATCCTCTAATATGCGTTGTCCTATAATTGAAAAACTGGAGCGCTCAACCATTTGGATACATAGGTGTAACCGAATGGTATACTATCTTTGGATGGTAAGTTTTTTACTGGTGAGACAATGGAACGTAAGATAAAAATAATCAGGAATGTAAGACAGAACTTGTCCTTAAGCTGATTATGGATTATCATATGGGGATACAACACACTTTGATATGTCATGGAGACTTAGCTACACGAGCTTCGTAATTCTATAAAGTTTGAGAGTGCAGCTCCAACCTTTTAGTGGAGTACCGTTGGAGTTGATAATTGTGAAATGTATATCTGGGACATTGGATTTCATAATTATCATGAGCTTGAACTTTATAGGTCCATTTTGATCCCCTTTGCTAGCTCACAAAATCCTATAACGACACGGCGTGCTTTTCCAATAATGTAACTTATGTCAGAATTATCAGATTGGTTTAAAATTTGTAAGAATGAAATGATTCATGTCTGTTTATTGGTTGAATTAATTTTGTAATAAAATTAATTTAAGATAAACTTGTTGAATTATTGAGATCGGATAATTCTTGTCTATTTATCGGTTGATTTAAATTTGGATAAATTAGATCAAGATAAACTTGTAGAATTATTGTGAATTGATTTATTTTCTTAGAGATTATCTTGATAAAGTTTGTTTTGATCAGATAACTTCTCTATTGGGTTATTTGAATCAAAATTGAGACTTTATCCTTTAGAATCTTGGGTGGAAAATGAAAGATTCATAGAGATTTTTTCTCGGGAGTTCGGCCTGCCGATCAGCGAGAGATAAGATTACGCATTTTCAAGCTGATCTTATCAAATATTGTTTCGAACTTGATTCTGTTTTGAGTTTTTGAGACCTAATCTGATAAGGACTGACCCCAAGACCAATGGCTATATAAAGGGAGTGAGTCTCATGATTTACTCAGATCAATTGAGAGATTAAGAGTGATACTCTTCTAGTGAGCATCTAAAAACTCCCTAAGAGCTTTTGTTCACAAATCATGAACACTAGCTTTGGGTTCTCTCTCTTGGTTGGAAGGAGAGTCTCCGGTGGAAGAGCTGTACGTGTGAGCCCACACTCACTCTGGCTGTGGATAGAGAATAGCAAAGAAGACCAGTCAGTTGAGACTCTTTTGGAACGTTACTTCTCTTCACAGGCTGCGGAGGTTCTTCATACAAAGGTTAGTAAGATCTGTCTAATTTATACATATAACATGTCAGACTTGTGTTTTAGAAATTACTTTGATGAAAATTTCAAAATTCCACTGCGCACCGTGTTTCCAACAATTGGTATCAGAGACATGGTTTTTACATAAATTTACAAGTTTGTGATCATGTTATATTCATAAATTTAGTGATCTTAATGTCTCCTATGCTTGAATTGAATTTTATAGAGAGATGGCACTCTAGGTTTCTATAAATTACATATGTTGTCATGGATTATGTGGTAAAGGTTTATTAATTAATTATGGTTGATTAAATCATTGTTTAATTATTTATTAATTAATTAATACCGGTTATGGTTCCTTAGAGGTTAGAATGTGTATCTAGGTTTTTCATGTAATTAGATGGAGGACTATCATCTCCGTCTAAGAATTGTTATTTAATTTTAAATTTGTAAGAATTTTTGTAATTAAATAATTATTTGGAGAAAACAGATCTAGAAGAATGATGATGGCGCCCCCAAGTATTTCTTGAGTCTCTAATTTTATGTTTTTGAATTGTTGAAAATAAAATTTATAAATTGCGTTAAAATTGTATTTTCTGAAATGAAAGATTACTGCTCTATCGGCATGCCGGACGTCACAGTTCGGCAGGCCAATGGTCACAGATCGCCAGGCCAGACGTGTGGTCCGGTAGGCCGACAGTGGGGCAGAATTGGGGTGCTCTACCTGTAGGCCGAAGGTCACAAATCGGCAGGCTGGATGTGTGGTCCGGTAGGCCAACAGTGGGGTGCTCTGCCGCTCGGCCAAACTTTTAGTTCGGCAGGACGAACCTTCATGGATTGGCAGGCCGATGAAGCATGACCGGCAGGCCGATCACCCAGATCGGCCTAACGACCGAGAGTTGCCAAGTGCCCAGAAAATGTGTAATTTTTTCGGTGTAGTTTTAATTTTATTTTTGAGACGATTCTGAGAAACATTAAATTTAGATATGACCGAAAATATGAAGTTCTTGATTCATAACGAGATTGAAGACTTGAAGATGGGTATTGCATGAAGAAGGATATAGCTTGAGGATTCAAGGATGATGAATCGATAAATGTCTTGATTATTCTCTTGTAATCTTAGTTTTTCTACTCTCTAGAGTGGAACCATAATATTACAGTTATTATTATTTTGCTTGTAGCTTTGCTTGATTGCTTTGCTTGTCTGTATTATAATATGATCTACCATGTATATTGATAACATGTCATAGGATAGGGAGTGCCGCTCATATTAAAATTGTTCATGCATAATTTTAAAATAAAACCTTGACTTCAAAAGATTGAATAGGAGAAGGTTTTCGAAGAGAGGACCTAAGGCCTCCATCGTTGGTCCATAGGAAGAACATGGTGGTCTCGACCCCTAGGAAGGGATTTCTATCATGTACCAGATTGGATCACTGAAAAGATAAGGTATTTTAGTATGATTTATGGTTGCACACCCCTAGGTGGTGATTATAAATCATGGATAAAATATTGAAATGATGGTTATACACTCACGTTAATTTTATTATTAACCTTCCCTAGGAGCTCTGTTAATAAAATTAATGGCCAAAGAAACGATTATTAGTATATGCTGGATCATACGGGTCCTAGATGGCATATATTAATCAGGGGGGGATCTGTGTTCCTGATTGAATTTGGCATGACTCTCCTAGGAGCTTGTTGAATTCTGAGTTGGGAATTATCGTTGTAAGGTTGTGATAATTTTAAGGTTTTGACACATAAACACATTTGTATGGTTTTACATGATTGTGTTATCTTACTAAATTATTATATATTTTTGCTTATGTTTGGTATATGATTCTTTATTGTAGATTAAAAATGTCTAAAAATGCTTTATCATCGATACTTGACAAAAACCAATTAACCGGTGAGAATTATAACGATTGAAAATGGAACCTGGACATCATTCTATCCTTTGAGAAACTGAAATATGTACTGATAACCCCTTTTCCTCCCTAGCCTACGGGAGACTCAATTAATGAGCAATTCCAAGCGTACGATCGCTGGAAAGATGCTAATGATCAGGCCCGCTGCTATGTTATGGCTAGCATGAACAACGTGCTGCAGGCTCAACATCAGGATTATGAGACTATGAAGCAGATCTTGGATAATCTTGAGGATATGTTTGGAGGCCAGGCCATAACAAAGTAGCAAGGGGCGCTTTGGAAACTCTTAAACTGTAGACAGAGAACGGGACATCTGTAAAGGAGCACATGATGTTGGTCATGGGTTACCTCGCTAAGGCTTAAACCAATGGAGCCGACATCGATGCTGAAACTCAAATGACTATGGTCTTTGAGACTCTGTCTAAGGAATTTATTCTGTTTAGAGCTACTTTTAATTTAAGTAATAGACAGGATATGACCTTGACAGAACTGATGAAACAGTTACAGGAGTTTGAACTGCTGATCAGGGAGTCTCCTGCTGGTGGTGAGGCCAACATGGCAGCTGCTTCTAGTTCCAATCCTAACTCAGGGAATGGAAAGAAGCAACGGGCCAAGAATGGGAAATCTTCTATTCCTGCTGCTACCAAGAGCAAGAAGAAGAAGAAGAAGAACCCAAAGAAGCTTAAGTGCTTCTTCTGTGGTAAGGTCGGGCATATAAAGAAGCATTACAAGGACTTCCTTTCCAAGGGAGGTAGGCGTGATCTTCTATATTTAGAAACCTTTTTGGTTGAGGAATCCAGTGACATCTAGGTCATAGATTCTGATGCAACTAATCATGTTTGTGTTTCTCTACAGGGATTAAAAGAAACGAGAAGTCTGCTACGTGAAGACTTAACGCTTCGGATGGGCGATGGATCCTTGGTCTCAGCGGAAGCAGTGGGAGATGTCCATCTTTACTTTGATAATTATAGGAATTTAATTTTAAGAGATTGTTTTTATGTTCCTAAATTTAAAAGGAATTTAATTTCTGTATCTTCTTTATTTAAAGACTCCTACGTGGTATCTTTTAATGAAAAAGTGGTGATTCGTAAAAATAAATCTTTTATCTATTCTAGATGGATGCAAAATAATCTATATTTTATCAAACCTAAGATGGACGTATTGCTTAATGCTGAGATGAATGATAATGACGCAAAAAGACTTAAAACTTCTTACTCTAATAAGACTTATCTTTGGCATTTGTGCCTTGGCCATATTAGCCTGAATAGGATTCAAAGGTTGGTAAGGGATGGACCTTTAAGTTACTTAAAGTTGGAATCTATACCTCAATGTGAATCTTGTTTGGACGGTAAAATAACCTAAAGACCATACGAGTCTAAGGGCAATAGGGCCGAAGGGGTTCTAGAACTTATGCATAGTGATGTTTGTGGACTGATGAACATCCGAGCATGAGGAGGGTATGAGTACTTCGTCACTTTTATTGACGATTACTCAAGATATGGGTATGTGTACCTGATGCACCACAAAAGCAAAACTTATGATAACTTCAGGGAGTTTCGGGCTGAAGTGGAAAAGCAATTGGCTAGACCCATAAAGGCACTTCGATTTGATCGAGGTAGAGAATACCTTTCTGATGAGTTCTTGGGACACTTGTTAGAGAATGGGATTTTATCCCATTTGACTGTGCCGGGTACTCTGCAGCAGAATGGCGTAGCAGAGAGAAGGAATAGGACTTTGTTGGACATGATTAGGTCCATGATTTATCATTACCTTTATCCTTTTGGAGATATGCACTACAAACTGCATGTTATCTTTTGAACAATGTGCCTTCAAAATCGGTCCCTAAAACTCCTCACGAGTTGTGGACAAGAAGGAAGACATCCTTAAACCATATTCACATATGGGGATGTCCGGCTCATGTCCTGTTTAAGGATCCGAATAAGTTGGAAGCACATTTGGAAGTTTACGTGTTTGTAGGATATCCAAAAGGGACTAAAGGGGGTTATTTTTATAACCCAAAGGAAAATAAAGTCGTGGTTTCAACTAATGCAACTTTTCTTGAGGAGAGTTACATGGACAACTTTAAACCTCGAAGCAAAGTGGTGCTTCAGGAGTTAAGGGGTCCGTTCACTCCGGAGGTTCCAAACGAAACCATTCTGATCAGTGTAGAAAAACCAAACAAACCTGAACAACAATCTCAGGGGCTTCGGCGTAGTGGGAGGATCGGGCTTCAACTTGAGAGGTATATGTTCAATGGGGAGGTCTTTTTGCTGAACCGGATGAACATGACAGGGATCCTTATACTTACGCAGAAGCTATGGAGGATGTTGATTCAAGGCTCTGGACAGAGGCCATGAACATAGAGATGAAGTCCATGGAGACTAATCGGGTCTGGGAGCTTATGGATCTTCCCAAAGGGGTAAAACCCGTAGGGTGTAAGTGGATTTACAAGAGGAAAAGAGGAGTGGATGGAAAGGTCGAAACCTTTAAGGCTAGACTGGTAGCTAAGGGTTATACGCAAAAGGAAGGAATCGATTATGAGGAAACCTTTTGGCCTGTAGCCATGCTTAAGTCCATCTGGATTCTCTTGTCCATAGCTGCCGCTCTCGACTATGAGATTTGACAGATGGATGTCAAGACGGCCTTTTTGAATGGCTATCTTGATGAGTCCATTTATATGGAACAACCAGACGGGTTCAAGGTCGCAGGTCAAGAGGGTAAGGTTTGTAAGTTGCTAAAGTCAATTTATGGACTTAAGCTGGCTTCCCGTTCTTGGAATATAAGAATTGATCAAGTGACAAAGACTTATGGGTTCTCACAAAATGTGGATGAACCATGTGTTTACAAACACATTAAGGATGGGAAGGTGGTTTTTCTACTGCACTATATGGATGACATTCTGCTAATTGGCAATGACGTTGGGGCATTGTCATCAGTCAAATTATAGTTGACCAAGCAGTTTGACATGAAGGACTTGGGTGAGGCTAATTTTGTTCTCGGTATCCAGATCTTTCGGGATAGGAAGAACAAAATGATAGCTTTGTCACAGGCCGGCTACATAGATAAAATTCTCAGGAGGTTTACAATGCAGGATTCTAAGAAAGGTGGGCAACCATCTAGGTCTGGAATTACTCTTTCTAAAAAAGACTCTCCAAAGTCTTATGAAGAAAGAGAATTATTAGCTATGCGGTCAAGATTGTAAGTTGATTTCAGGCGGATCCAAGACCGAACCATTGGATTGTAGTAAAGCATATTTTCAAGTACCTGAGAAGGACTCGAGGGTATATGCTTGTGTATTCGGGTGAGGATTTAACTCCTCTAAGATACACTGATTTGGATTTTCAATCCTGTCTGGATTCTAGGAAATTGACTTCGGGGTTTGTGTTTACTCTGGGCGGCGGTGCCATTAGTTGGAGAAGTACGAAGCAAGATTGCACTTCAGATTCAACGATGGTGGCCGAGTATGTGGCGGCTAGTGATGCTTAGAAAGAAGCAGTATGGCTCCGCAAGTTCCTTGGGGATCTTGAAGTAGTTCCTAGTATGGATAAAGTCGTATCACTGTACTGTGACAATAGTGCGGCGGTAGCTAATGCTAAGGAACCAAGATTTCGCAAGAAGAGTAAGCATATTGATCAGAAGTATCATGTGATAAAGGACTTCGTTGAGGGCGGGCATGTCACTGTGTGCAAGATCGCGCCAGAGGACAATTTAGCTGACCCATTTACGAAGACACTCACTAGGAGATTCTTCGAGAGGCATGTGGAAGCTATGGGGATGCAAAATTTGCAGTATTTACTCACTTAGTACAAGTGGGAGATTGTTAGACATGTATGCCCTAAGGAGTAATTTTTATCAATAAAGAATTTATTCATTTATATATATATACCAAATCTTGTCCTCTTTACGTTCATGTTTGTTGAATGTATGATAAGCAAACAGTAGTCGGAGACTGTCAATCTAAACCTTAAGAATTGGGCATATGATGGACTGATTATGCGGAAGACACGATTCTTAAGATGACGGTCTAAAACATATGATCCGCAATCGAGGGAATAAAGTTAGGCACTTTATTCATCTAAAGATTGTTATGTTGTCTATATCCCCTTTGGGAGATGGTTTGTCTTGGCCATCAGAGTTGGACTCCGTGAATAGAAACATTGGCGCGTAGTCATAGGTGACGATGTGTTGGATCGGGACATAAAGTGAATTGATTTGGATTAATAATTCTGTCTTGGCAAATCGATTCACTTTAGACAATCACTTGTATTGTATCTTAATCTTGAGATGAATAGTGGACCCGTTGTCTCGACTTGTGTCTTTTGATGTACCAATGGGTGACTCCCACATCTCAATAGTGGTATGCATACTGGTACGTTGGAGGCATGACTCTTGATAGCGTAGACTTGTTAATCATAGATATGGAATCCATAGCTCCTCTTTAGGAGTAATGATATCCTCTAATATGCGTTGTCCTATAATTGGAAAACTGGAGCGCTCAACCATTTGGATACATAGGTGTATCCGAATGGTATACTATCTTTGGATGGTAAGTTTTCTAATGGTGAGACAATGGAACGTAAGATAAAAATAATCGGGAATGTAAGACAGAACTTGTCCTTAAGCCGATTATGGATTATCATATAGGGATACGATACACTTTGATATGTCATGGAGACTTAGCTACACGAGCTTCGTAATTCTATAAAGTTCGAGAGTGCAGCTCCAAGCTTTTAGTGAAGTAGCATTGGAGTTGATAATTATGAAATGTATATCTGGGATATTGGGTTTCATAATTATCATGAGCTTAAACTTTATAGGTCCATTTTGGTCCCCTTTGCTAGCTCACAAAATCCTGTAATGACACGGCGTGCTTTTCCAATAATTGGTAACTTATGTCGGAATTATCAGTTTGGTTTAAAATTTGTAAGAATCAAATGATTCATGTCTGTTTATTGGTTGAATTAATTTTGTAATAAAATTAATTTAAGATAAACTTGTTGAATTATTGGCATCGGATAATTCTTGTCTGTTTATCGGTTGATTTAAATTCAGATAAATTAGATCAAGATCAACTTGTAGAATTATTGTGAATTGATTTATTTTCTTAGAGATTATCTTGATAAAGTTTGTTTTGATCAGATAACTTCTCTATTGGGTTATTTGAATCAAAACTGAGACTTTATCCTTTAGAATCTCGGGTGGAAAATAAAAGATTCACAAAGATTTTTTCTCAGGAGTTCGGCCTGCCGATGGGGCCTATTCGGCCTGCCAATTAGCGAGAGATAAGATTATGCGTTTTCACGCGGATCTTATCAGATATTGATCCAAACTTGATTCTGTTTTTAGTTTTTGAGACCTAATCTGATAAGGACTGACCCTAGGACCAATGGCTATATAAAGGGAGTCTCATGATTTACTCAGATCAATTGAGAGATTAAGAGTGATACTCTTCTAGTGAGCATCTAAAAACTCCCTGAGAGCTTTTGTTCATAAATCATGAACACTACTTTGGGTTCTCTCTCTTGGTTGGAAGGAGAGTCACCGGTGGAAGAGTTGTATGTGTGAGCCCACACTCACTCCAGTTGTGGATAGAGAATAGCAAAGAAGACCAGTTGGTTGAGGCTCTTCTAGAACGTTACTTCTCTTCATAGGCTACGGAGGTTCTTCACACAAAGGTTAGTAAGATATGTCTAATTTATACATATAACATGTCAAACTTGTGTTTTGAAAATTACTCTGATGAAAATTTTAAAATTCCGCTGCGCATCGCGTTTCCAACACCAAGAGCATTAGAGTGGACAAAAGCTAAAAGTATTGAGTGCAAACACAAGTGAAATTGAGTGAACCATTTCACGAGTGAAACACGTAAGGGAGTGTGGTAAGGTCCTTTGCATTGTTTCTTACTTTGTTTTGCAAAAAAAAAAAAGAAATTGTCAAACAATAGCAAGAACACTATTGAGGGTACCTTTGGTGCAGCAGATCCAAAACTCCTTATGGAAGAGATGATAGGGGATATAAGGCGATTGTTGAGGGGAGAGTTAGGACAGCTTCATGAGGGGATAGACTGGATAGAAAACGCATGTGTGGAACAGCCACAACGTAGGTGGGAAAGGGTTCCTATTAGAGGAGAGGTTGATGACTACTATGGGATTGATGGGGAAGAGTTTGACAAAGGAGAAGATTCAACAGGCAGTCACCGAAGATTTGGACAAAATAGAGGAGTTAGGAACCGGGAAAATGATAGTTTAAGAGGCATAAAAATGAAGATACCATCATTTCAAGGCAAATCCAATCTAGAAGCGTACCTAGAATGGGAGAAGATAATGGAGTTCGTCTTTGACTGCCACAACTATTCCAAGGCGAAGAAGGTAAAAATTGTTGTAATTGAAATTTCTGATTATGCTATTACTTGGTGGGATCAGCTTGTTATAAGCAGGAGACGAAATAGAGAGCGACCTATTGAGTCATGGGAAAAGATGAAGACCGTGATGAGGAAGCGATTTGTTCCAACTTACTACTATCGGGAGTTGTACAACAAACAACAAAATCTTAAGCAGGGCAACCGGAGTGTAGAAGAGTACTATAAGGAGATGGAGGTTATGATGATTCGGGAAAATATAGAGGAGGATCGGGAGGCTACAATGGCAAGGTTTTTGGCGGGCTTGAACCGAGATATTCACAATGCCGTTAAGTTACAACATTATGTGGAGTTGGAGGACATGGTGCACATGGCTATCAAAATTGAGAATCAACTTATGAGGAGGGGCAGTAACTCACGTCCCAGCCAAAACCCAAGTACATCGGCTTGGAAAATGAACCGATGGAAGAAGGATGAGAAGCAACCTAACACCAAGCCAAAGACCGAGCAAAAACAAGAGGTGGCCAGCCATGGAAACCAAGGTAAATTCGATTCTTCCACTACACAGAATCATGATATTAAATGTTTTAAATGTCAAGGCAAGGGTCACATAGCAAGCTAATGTCCGAACAAACGAGCTATGGTGATGCGGGACAATGGAGAGATTGAAACTGACGAGGATTCAGACAACAATTCTATGCCTTCATTAGAAGATGCCGACGATGAGGAGTGCGCTGTCCATGGAGAATTGTTGGTTGCAAGGAGTGCTTTAAGTGTGCAAGCCAAGAAGAAGATGAAGAGGTGCAACGGGAAAACATCTTCCACACTAGGTGCCACGTCCAAAACAAGGTATGTAGTGTGATTATTGATGGTGGGAGTTGTACTAATGTTGTTAGCACAACCATGGTAGAGAAGTTAGGATTGCCAACAAGTAAGCATCCTTGACCATATAAATTGCAATGGTTAAATGATAGTGGTGAGGTAAAGGTGAATAAGCAAGTGTTAGTTTCTTTTCGCATTGGAAGATATGAAGATGAAGTTTTGTACGATGTGGTTCCGATGCAAGCTGGGCACTTGTTATTAGGCAGACCATGGCAATTTGATCGGCAAGTTAAGCATGATGGTTTCACCAACAAGTACTCATTTGTTTACAATCCAAAAATGATCACTCTTATTCCGTTAACACCAAAACAGTTCTATGAAGACTAAGTGAGCTTGCAGAGAGAAAGTGATAAGAAAAAAATGAAGAGTGGAGAAAAATCAAGAGTGGGAGTGTAGAGAGAGAGTTCAGCCAGTGAGAGAAAAAAAGAAGAGATGGCCGAGAAAAAGGAGATCAAAGAGAGCAAGGGAGACAAAATTGAGAGGGCTGAAAAAAATTCACAATCAGCCAATGAGAGAAAAGCAGAGAGAAAAACAAACTTCTATGCGAGAGGCGGTGAAATTAAAAGGGCAATGTTTTCAAATCAGCCAATGATTTTACTTTTGTACAAAGAGGCACTTTTAAACACTAACGAACTTGACCCTGCATTGCCTAGTTCTATTGTTTCTTTGTTGCAGGAATTCGAGGATGTATTTTCGGATGAGGTACCGGATGGTTTGCCGCTAATGCGGGGAATAGAACATCAAATTGATTTTGTACCTGGCACCTCCATTCCAAACTGACCGGCTTATAGAAGCAACCCCGAGGAGACAAAAGAGGTTCAAAGGCAGGTCAGTGAGTTGATGAAAAAGGGGTACCTGAGAGAAAGTATAAGCCCGTGCACCGTTCCAGTCTTACTCTTGCCTGAGAAGGATGGAACATGGAGGATGTACGTAGATTGCAGAGCCATTAACAATATCATGGTAAAGTATCGCCATCCTATTCCTCGTTTAGATGATATGTTGGATAATTGCATGGTGCTTCTGCGTTCTCAAAAATTGATTTGAAAAGTGGATACGATCAAATACACATGAAAGAGGGTGATGAATGGAAAACTGCCTTTAAGATGAAATATGGACTGTATGAGTGGTTAGTAATGCCATTTGGTTTAACTAATGCTCTAAGTACATTTTTGCGTTTAATGAATCATGTATTACGTGCATTTATTGGCAAGTTTGTTTGTTGTGTATTTTGATTATATACTCATTTATAGCAAAGACATGGACCAACATGTAGTGCATTTAAAATCTGTTTTGGATGTGCTTAGAAAGGGGAAGTTGTGTGCTAACCTCATGAAGTGTACCTTTTGCACAGATAAGCTTGTGTTTATTGGTTTTGTTGTTAGTGCTCAAGGTATACAGGTTGATGAAGAAAAGGTGCGAGCCATCCAGGAGTGGCCGAGTCCAACTAGTGTGGGAAACGTATGGAGTTTTCATGGACTTGCTAGTTTCTACCGGTGGTTTGTGAAAGATTTCAGTACTATAGCCGCACCACTGACAGAAGTGATCAAGAAGAATGTTGGGTTTAGATGGGGAAAAGAGCAAGAAAAGTCATTTTAGTTAATCAAGGAGAAGTTGACTAATGCTCCATTGTTATCTTTACCTAATTTTTCCAAAACTTTTGAGATTGAATGTGATGCTTCAGGTGTTGGAATTGGCGCTGTTTTAATGCAGGAACGGAGACCAGTAGCATATTTTAGTGAGAAGCTGAATGGGGCAACTCTTAATTACCCAACTTATGATAAAGAGATGTATGCATTGGTTCGGGCATTAGAGACGTGGCAGCACTACCTATGGCATAAGGAGTTCATGATTCACACCGATCATGAGTCCCTGAAACACTTGAAGGGGCAACACAAGCTGAACAAGAGCCATGCTCATTGGGTGGAATTCATAGAGACGTTTCCGTATGTCATTCGCTACAAGCAAGGTAAGGAAAACGTCGTTGCTGATGCGCTCTCTCGCAGGTATGTCTTAATCTCAACTCTTAATGCTAAACTACTAGGTTTTGAACATGTTAAAGAGTTATATGCTGATGACTGTGACTTTAGTACTGAGTATCAAGCTTGTGAGAGATTTGCTAGTGGTAAGTACTTTAGGCATGAGGGATACTTGTTTCGGGAGAATAAATTGTGTGTGCCTAATTGTTCATTAAGAGATTTGCTAGTGAGAGAATCCCTTGGGGGAGGATTGATGGGACATTTTGGAGTAATGAAGACTTTGGCATTGTTGCAGGAAAACTTCTATTGGCCACATATGAAACGAGATGTTGAGAGGCTTTGCGGTAGATGTGTAACTTGTAGGTAGGCTAAATCAAGAGTGCAGCCCCATGGTTTGTACACTCCTTTACCAATACCTGGTGAACCCTGGATTGATATTTCGATAGATTTTGTGTTAGGCTTGCCTAGGTCTAAACGGGGAAGAGACTCGATATTTGTGGTCGTGGATAGGTTTTCCAAGATGGCCCATTTTATTCCATGCCACAAGACAGATGATGCTTCCAATGTTGCTAATTTATTCTTTAGGGAAATTGTGAGACTTCATGGTATGCCTAGGACAATTGTTTCTGATAGTGACACCAAGTTCTTAAGCTACTTTTGGAAGACTTTGTGGGCTAAGTTAGGGACTAAGCTATTGTTTTTGACTACTTGTCACCCTCAAACCAATGGTCAAACAGAAGTTGTGAATAGAACCTTGTCTACTTTGTTGCGGGCTGTCATTAAAAAGAACATCAAAACTTGGGAGGAGTGTTTACCACATGTTGAGTTTGCTTTTAATCGATCTGTTCATTCTGCTACTCAATTTTCATCGTTTGAAATTGTTTATGGTTTTAATCCTTTAACTCCTTTGGATTTAATGCCATTACCTTTGTCTGAGTGTGTGAATTTAGATGGAAAAAGAAAAGCTGACCTTGTTAAGCAGATACACGAGAAGGCAAGACTCAACATCGAGCGAAGGACTAAGCAATATGCTGAACAAGCCAACAAAGGGCGTCACAAGCTCGTCTTCGAGCCCGACGATTGGGTGTGGTTGCACTTACGCATGGAATAGTTTCCAAAATAAAGGAAATCCAAGCTGTTGCCTAGAGGGGACGGTCCTTTTCAAATTCTTGAAAGGATCAATGATAATGCATACAAGCTAGACTTGCTAGGTGAGTATGGTGTAAGTGCCACCTTTAATGTTTCTGATCTAAGTCCTTTTGATGCAGGCGACGATTTGAGGACATCATTATCACAAGCAAGAGCACGTGGGATGAGACATATTCAGATCCAATTCAAGTTCCCATTGGTCCGGTTACGAGAGCTCTTGCGAAGAAGTTCAAACAAACGCTTATTGGGCTGATCCAAGCAACTTGGGCACAAGCTATTGCGTGGAGGCCCATTGAGGGAATTGCATGTGACATCCAGACCAACAAATGCATGATTCAAGTTCTAGAAGGGACCGAGTAATCATGTTTGCAGAATCAACAAGTGATTAACACCATATGGCTGCAAATAATTAAGCTACTTTCTATTTCAGTTACTTTCCCATTTTGAGGCGACAAGTGATGAGAAGAATCAGCTATTTACCATTTTTATTATCTAGTTTCCTTTTTCTTTTTAGAAAACATGCGTTTCTTTTATTTCCTATTATTGTAAGGCTTTTAAGCCATTAAGGGAACTTACCTTATTTGTTTTAGATTAGACATTTTTTTTTGGTAATTGATTTGCCCGAAATTCCATGGGCAATTAGGAGCTGAAAATTCGCAAAGGGGAAACCCCTATATATTGTAACAAATTTCAATCAATGGACATAAGTTTTTAACACACAATTTGAGGTTTAATTCTCTCAGTTCTTAGACGAACTATTCGAACTTATCAAAAAATTCCGTGGCGTTCATAGACTCATCAATCAGTCCATCCATAGCTGATTGTGGCGTCCTCGCATACCAAGGTTCGTGCTTCTTGTTAGGCATCGGGTCGCGGTTCCATTCGAAACCAATTAGGAATTTTGATCTTGCAGACCAATTTTGGTTAGGGTCGCATCAATTCTTGGTGGGGTTTGTATCATTGTTGGACACACGATGTGCATAGGTCAATAGCATTATAACTTCGTTAGAATAAGCTTATTCACTAATTTTTACAGTTCCTTAACAACTGTCAACAATATTGGCGATAATACTCCATGGATTTAGTATTAATTTTTTAATGTTAATATTTTTAATTGTATCCCACAAGAAGATGATTCGAGCTTGCAAACTGATCATGTGTACTAGCAACAACAAGGGTGGTTTTGATTGGATCTATCATTTAAAAACAATTATTATCGGTATAGATGCCCTACCATAGATAGCTCCTAAAATAGTACATCTATCAATTCCTACTATAGTTTTCACATCGTTATGAACATAACAGAAGGGGAACAGAAAGGGGACAACGTGACAAAAAAATTTCGTATAATTATACACTCGGAATACATTGGCTTAACCCTAATTTTTGCAATCGAACTTTCAATCTAGATTATGACTGATCATACCAACAAGCGTTTGCAGTGTTACAAGAAACAGCTCAAGAGATTGACACAACCAATTAGTGAAAATAAGCTAAATTTGCAGGAGTCTAACATCTAAAAAGTCAGTTACTCAACTGTCAAAAAAGCCAGGACCTACCCTTGAAAGGAGCTCCTCACCTGCATCCTTTCCCATCTTGACCGTATCCTCATAGGCAAATGGCCCTTTTCTGGATGTCTCAAGCTCTAAAAGAATAAAGAGATTAAAAAAAAAAATAGGGAAAAAAAATTGCAGGATATTTCACTACGAATAAAACCAAGTTGGAAGGTTTCAATCTTTGCAATAAGATTTTCGCACCGCGAGTTCCATCAGGAGAAGCCACCAACCCTTTAAATTGCAATTACCATCCTCATCTTTGCTAGCATATCCGGCTATAGGAGTGCGACAAGATCCATCCAATGTCTCAAGAAAGGCTCTCTCACATACCACTGCTAATATTGTTTCTTCGTGATTCAATGAAGCTCTGTAATTAGCCTGCAAGCAAAAGCCAGTCAATCATAGGCGCAAAAGAAGTTTTTTGCAAACAGCTATTATAATGTTCGAGCAAGATTAAAGTCCTTCTGTTGAGCCAGACCTAAATAATATGTGACCATAAAAATGCTAAGCAACATTCCAATTATTAACAGCTTTTCATGCGTTAGCAGTATCATCTATGCGATCGACAGCTTTAACGTTAAAACCAACAACAAATCGTGAATTTCATCACCATATCATGTCAAGCACATCAGGGAACGACCTTTTTTATTGGAACCCGTATGATTTTCAGAAGAAACTATGTTTGTGCCTACATTTGTGTACAAGACAAAACGCTTTATAAATTTAACATATGATCTACTCATCTGCTATAATATCCAAGGTGCATAGAATGTCCAATAAAAAATTTAATTCCCAAGATCCTCCTTCAGAAAAGTGGCTGGTCCTCATCTTTTTCCAGCTGTTTTACTAACTCTAAGGCAAATTAAAAAGGCATAACCTCAAGGCATCAGTCAATCTCAGAATCCCCTCGGTTCAATCCAGCATCATATGCATATTCGTACTAGCAGGCTGTGCATGAATAATCTCTCATATCTGAAACCATAATTTCCAGTCTCCACAAAAAACACAATTAAACTAACAATTCATAAGAAGGTTGTTCAAGAGATGTATAATTAGTTCACCACATTTTTTTAGACTTCACGTAATAACTGATAAAGAAGTCGTAATATGCGTCTCCTTTCATTATTAAAATTATGCATGGTAGATCAAAAAATTACTAATTTATGGAAGTATCTGGGTCATGTAAACATATTTACATTCATATGGTAACTCCAAAATCAGAAAAAGGCGAGTTTAAGGACTCACAATTTTTCTCGTCGTCACTCCGACATTCAATTCCAATTGCACCTTGTGCAACAGCTGGAAGCATTTCATCTATTGAGAGAATTGAAGTCACATTCTCAGTCATATTTAAGCGTTTGAGTTCAGCCAATGCCAATAAGGTAGCTTGGACTACCCCCTCATTAAGTTTTCTCAACCGTGTCTGGACGTTGCCCCGAAAATTTTCTTCCACCTGAAAATGAAAATGAGATTAACAAAAGCGTAAACAAGACAAAACAGAAGACATCACAATCGTCAAAAAAGAAACAAAGACAAAAAGGTAAATAAAAAAATTAGACATCCATCTGATGCCATTTATTTATAAATCCAGAAAAAAGGTTTTCATGATCTGACGCTTCATGTTGTCATAGGCTTACCCTGTCTTAAATCTATCCCATGCCATGAAACGGTCAAATATAAATTTGAATTGTACAAAATCAAACACATAAAACTCTAAAAGAAATTTCCACACTGAATTAATCTAATTAATGCCAACACGAACAGAAGAATCACTCTAGCTTAAGTTCGTCATCCACCATGAACCACTTCTACCATTAAATCAAATTCAAATATAGACAACAATGATGTAAAAGACTGAAAAAAAAAAAAAAAAATTTCCGCTTCTCTTTGTCACCTAATTGATAGTATCAGAAGATAAATGTATCTTTAGCTGATCAAGCAACAAAGAATTAAAGTGTCAACTTGAAACATGCTCACAACTACTTATATCAATTATGAATATCAACATACCTAAAAAAGAAAGAAGTCATTCACTCTATATCACAAATATCACCATGTACCAGCCGTTTCAAACTTTCAGAACTCTAACTTCTAAAATCCACATTTGAAGTAAATATTGAATGAACTGCACTATTCATAATAGAAGTGTCTGAAGCACCAACTTGGTTATCTAATTGTCCTAGCAACAACTCTCCAGTATTTTACCTTGAGTGATGGGTATCTGTGGAGTATTTGTGACTTCCTGAGTGAAGCAGTACCAATAACACTCCCAGTTGAGAGCTCTGCCACCAAAGCTGCTTTTAAGGATACAAACGCATCATGAATATCCTCGCGCAGAAGGTTACATGGTAGAATGGTTTTGTCTGGCAAGTAGGTCGGAACATCTTTCATTGAGTGGACAGCAATATCCATATCACTATTTATGAGTGCCTCATCTATTTCTTTAGTGAATAAGCCCTTTCCGCCTATGTCCGCAAGGGGCTGACTAAGTATTTTATCACCTGTCGTTTTGATTATCACTATCTCAATAGCTCCCTCTTCAGCCAGTTCTGCATGTGATGCCTTCAGTTTGTCTTTAGTCTCGTAAGCTTGGGCAAGTGCTAGTGGACTATCCTATATTTCGATATAATATTAGTAATTTAGCAAAATAAATAATAAGGACAGAAATTCTGGAATTAAATAAAGGATAACATCAAAATCAATAATCTAAAGGTTCTACTATCAGTATAGAGAAATGGTCACATAATTCTTTCAATTACATTTAATCATATATTTACTTCTTCTACCGGAAAACTCTAAAGGGTCTGTACTCTTAGCAGAGAGATGTGCAATAAGCCACAAAGATAGCAGATTGGAACAATAAATTGTACGTACCAGCATTGAAATTGCAGAATTATGGTGATTAACAACCTCTGAATAGATCAATGCTAATTTGTTTTAACACTAATCAAACAAAATGCCCAAACAACGAAATCTTTCTTAAAACACCGGGATCCCAAAGAGAAAAGGCATAAAGAATGAGCTTCAAACGTATTTGATCAACTAGAAATCATTGTTTAAAAACGTGCTCGAGGCGTATGCCTCGAGCCTCGCCTCAAATCGAGGCAGATTTTTTCCTTTTCAAGGCTTAAGCCTTGATCATTTTAAAGAGGCTTATTCCTTTTTCTGTTGAGGTGTACGCCTAGAGGCGTTTTCACCTTAAGGCGATTGAGGCGTGCACCTCAATGGAAGCCTGTTGGGCTTGTTTTTAGCCTAATTTGTCTGTTAAAAAAAAAAAAACCCAGCCCAATACTCAAATTGGGCTTTTTACTGATAAAAGAAAGAGAAAGATTTTAAAAACCTAGCTCTACTCTTCTTTTTCAACATTTCTTCATCGGCAGCAGCATCTTCCTTAGCAGCCCCTGCATCTTCCTTAACAGCGCCTCCATCTTCCAAGCCTACTCCCATTTGAGCAGCAACCTGGGACTGAGTGACGACCAACCGGCAGAAGCAACCTTTAGTTTCCGACCTCCTCTCCTAGGTTTTTTTTTCCTTTTCTTTTATTTTCTATTGTATTTTTATTCCTCTTATCTACTGCAGCAATGAATGCTGTAATTTAGAGCTGCTTCAATAGCTTCCCTCAAGATAAAAAAGGTCTATACCTCAGCATTCCAAACATCATAAAAGTAGTGATTTAGTAATATTGTCACACACACAAACATATAAACACGTAGTGTACTGTATATAAAAATGTCCGAAACAACTAATACTAATTTGCAATATTTTATAGTAAGACATTATATGAATCCTTCACTTTTTTTTGGCTTCTTTATCATTTAGAAAGTATTTTATCATTACGTAACCAAACCAATTGAAACATAATTTTTTTAATCTTCCTAACAAAACAATCATAAAGTACCTCAAGGTTTTGCATTATTTTTTTATAAAAAAAAAAGCACTGCAATGTAAGAATGTACATGGGGTCATCTTTTAGATTTTACCATATATGAACAATTAATAGCATCATTGCTAGCCTATATATCATAGGCAGATTCACACATATACATATATTCATGACCAAATGTTACTCTATATGATTGCCTACAAGCTGTTCTTCAACAAGCAAGATCATGTCATCCTAGTGTGCTACAACAAGCAAGACTCTAAACTAGATAAAATTAATTGTTATATTTATTCTGAATTTTTTCTTTTGAAATTCTCTACAAATAATTTTCCCATAGGAAATTTAAAAAACAATATTTTTTGAGGTGGAAAAAGACTTGTTACTTATATTTATATGATAGTTTTTTTTTTTTGGTCTAATAGTTATTTTGTTTTCCACAAAAAAAAAAAAATTTATATATATATATATATAATAGTGTGTTATATAGCAGTAGCATTTCTTTTATGATATGAAATATGAATAATAACATATTTATTTCTTTTTCTTTTAATGTATTTTTTACATCATTTTTTCAGTTATAATGGTTGGTGGTGCAAAAAGAAAGGATCCCGCTTGGAAATATGGTACTCAAACTGAACAGAATGCCAAAAAAGGCTATGTTTATTTAGAATGCAAGTTTTGTAAGAAGAGGATAACGGGAGGTGTTAAAAGATTGAAGGATCATTTGGCGGGCACACGCCATAATGTTGGACCATGTCTACAAGTGCCAAATGAAGTGAAAAAGGAATGTCTTGACTATTTTAAAAGGTTATTCTAA
The DNA here is from genome assembly GCA_025403435.1 of Artocarpus heterophyllus. Lineage (NCBI taxonomy): Eukaryota > Viridiplantae > Streptophyta > Magnoliopsida > Rosales > Moraceae > Artocarpus > Artocarpus heterophyllus. The sequence continues at coordinate 30,730,329 of CM046342.1, read as the reverse complement.
TGGAAAACAAATAGCTCATAGGAACATGGAAGAAATGATTTCTAGTGGTTCTTATTTTGGAAGTGCTCAAGAAGCGGCAGGTTCTTGTCCCGGTGATAGTAGTGGTGCTTCGTCAAGGGGAACTCATGGACCTATAGACCGATTTGTTGCACAAGAAATGATGAGAAGAATAATGATTCTCAACCTATCCCTCCGACTTCTACAAAAGAACTTCTAAACGCGGTATGTTTAGACATTGCAAGATTCTTTTATGACAATGCAATTCCACTCAATGTGGCAAGGAGCCCCTCATTTCTTAATATGCTTCGCTCTGTTGGAAATTATGGTCGAGGGTTGAAACCTCCTAGCATGTATGAGCTTCGAACATGGTTGTTAGATGAGGAAGTAAAGACCACACAAATGACGGTTGATGAAGTGAAGAAGACATGGCCTGAAATAGGGGTAACAATTATCTCAGATGGTTGGTCGGACATCAAACAAAGGGGTATAATTAACTTCCTTATCAATAATCCTTATGATACTGTGTTTTTTAAATCTGTTGATGCTTCTGCTTATGTTAAAGATGCATAGTTGTTGTTCAACATGCTTGATGAAGTTGTTTACGAAGTGGAGAAGATATTGTTGTTCAAGTGATAACAGATAATGCAAGTGCATAGAAGGTTGCAAGAAGGATGTTAATGGAGAAAAGGAATAATCTTTATTGGACTCCATGTGCTACCCATTGTATTGATTTGATGCTTGAGAGGCTTGGATAATTACCACAACACAAGAATGCTTTGCTCAAAGCAAAGAAGGTAATCAAGTTTATTTACAACATTCATGGGTGTTAAGTTTGTTCATGAATCATAGTGATAAAGAAATTGTTCGACCGGCCGTCACAAGATTTGCCACTGCTTTTTTGAGTCCACAAAGGGTTAAAGAGTTGAAACAACCTTTTGAAGCTATGTTTGCTTCTGAAGAATGGAGTAAAAGTTCATGGGAAAAAAAAAAGAAGAAGGAAAAGAAGTGAAGAAAATTATTTCAAGAGATGAGAACTTTTGGCATGGTGTTAACTATGCTGTTAAAACCACAGGTCCTCTAGTAAAGGTTCTAAGATTGGTTGATGGTGAAAAGACTCTAGCAATGGGGTTTATCTATGAAGCTATGGACAAGGCAAACAAAGAAATAGCAAAGGAATTAGGGGGACAAGAAGCTTCTTATAAGGAGATTTGGGACATTATTGATGAAAAGTGGGGCGTCAGTTACATCATGATTTGCATGCTACTGGGTACAACTTGAATCCTCAATGCCATTATGACAAGAACTTCCATTTACATAAAGAGATCAAGACAGGTTTATATAAATGCATGGATAGGCTTGTCCCTAGTGATGATTATATGAAGGTTGATGCTTAGCTTGAAGATTTTGATTTGAAGAAAGGAATGTTTGGCTTCAGAGTAGCACAAATGTCCTACACGACACGTTCTCCCTGTAAGATTTGACCCATTTATTGTTAATTTTAAAACTTAAATTTGATCTATTACATTAGTATTAATTCATCCTTTTTTGTTGTTATTGTTGTAACCTAGAGCATTGGTGGTATCAATTTGGAGATGATACACTAGTATTAAACCCTTTGTAATCAAAGTTCTAAGTCTTACTACTTCAGCATCTGCATGTGAACGTAATTGGAGTGCGTTCAATAAAGTGCATACAAAGAAAAGGAATTGATTGCATACAAGTAGAATGAACAAGTTGGTGTATGTTATGTTCAACAAGGGATTGAAAGACAGATTCCTCAAGTTGAAGTCAAGGAGCAACGGTGATGAGAAATTTGATCCTTTGCTTGTTGAAGACACGCCATCAGATAATGAATGGTTAATTGAACAAATTGAAGGAAATGGGCATGAAAATAGTAGGAGTGATGATGAAAATGAAGCAACAATCGAACGGGATGAGGCAGGTGAAAGTTCAAGATCATCCAAAGGAAAGAAAAAGAGTGGCTCCTCATTAAAGTCAACTCTAACAACAATAGGTAATTATAGAGAATTACATAGTTATGTTATTAGCTTATTACTTCATTGGTCACGCAGGTCACTCAAAATTTGATCAACATTAATGTAGGAACTAAGAAGAAAATGGCGGTGATTGAAGAAGAGGAAGAACAAGGAGAAGATTGGAATGATGACGATGATATTGATTTGGAAGATAATAATTATGAAGAAGATGAGGATGAGGATGAAGATCGAAACTTCAATTTTTGAGGCCTTTAGACTTAAATTGCTTCGTGTGTGTGTTTTGTTTGTTATGGCATAAACTAAGTGTATCTTTTATTTGTTATGACATGTTTATGAATTTTATTCAATTTTATGATTTTTTTTTTACATTCGAGGCTTACGCTTCGCCTCGATTAGACAAATCGCCTCAGTTCCTGTTTTTGCCTTTTAAAACATTGCTAGAAATTAAATTCCATCAAAAGAAAAAATCCAACATTTCATTTATAAGAGAAAGAAAGCAGAACAAATACCAAAAGTGGACTGAATAAGCCATAAACTATGGAATAAGCCATAAACTAGACATGACAACTATGTCATGAAGAGAATGATTTCAGCAAAATGGAATATCCCACTACAATTTCAACAAAACCATGTCAAACGAACTAAATAATTGAGAAAAAAAAATCTAAAAAAAAAAGGAAAAGAAATTGAGTACACAAAAGAGAAAAATAAAAAGAATACAGCCTCCTCTAGTGCCAATTCTGATTATAGTGACTCTACTCTTCTGGGTCTGCTGTTCAACAGTGACTGAGTGTAACGCCCCGAAATTTATTTAATGTTAATGTAATATAAATGATTAATTAGTGTGCCATAATCAATGTTTCAACATTAATTTGATATTTGGTTGGATTTCAAATTTTTGGTTGTTTTGTTAATTTGGTAAATTCAAATCATTTCATATTGTTTTAAAATGGTGTTTTGAGTTTTAAAACACAACAATTTGTAAAAAATGTTAAAAATGTTCTGTTTTACAAAACCGTGGGCGGCACATGGTTTTCGTACAGTAAAACCACCCACCGATTTTCTCTATTTATTCTCTCTCTTCCTCCTCTCTCCTCACACTCTCAGGACTCTCTCTCTCTCTCTTTCTCTCCTTCACCCGTGACACTCTTCTCTCTCTCAAATTCTCTCTCAAACTTTTGAATCAAAATTTGAATCCAAGCTTTGGGTTAGCAAGCAGGAAGCTCGGGAACATGATTTGGCAACCGAGAACATGGATTGAAGCTTCGATTCGAGGTTAGTTTTGAAATTTTTAAACTTTTTCCAAAATTTTTAATTTTGTGCATTTTTAAAATCTAGGTTTCTTTAAGCCTAGAAAACCCTTGATTTGAGTTAAATGAACTTAGAACAACTAGAATCTAAGCTTAGATTGAAGAAAAATGGATTGGATTTAAGATTTTTCATTTTTCTCCCCATTTTCTCATTTTTGGATTTTTGAGATTTTTGAGTTTAAATCTTGTTTAAATGAGTCCAAATGTGTTCTAATAAGTTTTTCTATCAACTATGATTGTTTTCTATGCCTGGGATTTGAGAAAAACAGGTTAAAATGAAGATTTGTGTTTTGGGGGAATCGAAAACCTGTGGCTAAATTTTTGGGTTTTCCCAGTTCAACAGGCCGGTGTTCTTCCGTCCGACAGGCCGAACCTGGGGATGTTCGGCCGACCGAACTTTGCTTCCGACAGGCCAAACTGTGCAGTTCGGCCGGGCGAAGCAGGGAGTCTGGCAGGCCGACTGAGGTAGGAAAATTTTGTGATTTTTCACCCGTTTTCACTGTTTTGAACCCTGATTTAAATTCCAACCTTATAGAATTATTTTAAAGATACAAATGGCACACAAGGACATCATGAAATGGTTTAGTAACATAGAATGTCTCAAACTAGATATTGATCGACTTAGTTTGTATCGAGGATCGTTCGTGGTTCCGCGGAGCTAACGTATAGCGGACCGAGATTATGGTGTGGGGCACCGGCATGAGTATTGAGGTAGGAATTCTACCCTATTCCTTGGTAGCCTAGTTTCAAAATGAATTGGCTTTGATAAGGATTTCTATTAAAATGTTTTCAATGGTTGTTTGAAAATGAATTTAACGGTTATATTTTAATATACCGTGAACTGAAATGAAGTTCATAACGAATGTAAATGACAACACTTGGTAATTGGGTTTTGAATGATGATGATAACAAACATATAGGCATGATGCCATATCAGAGATCAGGTCGTGTAGTGATCGACCTTGGGGGCAGGTCCCGAAACCCAACTAGGCCACTACGGTGGTGATATTATTATGGTTTGCCTAGGAAAAAGAAAATGATACTTCTGGTTGTTCGAGTAAGCTGTTTTGGGTAAGAACGGCCTTACTCAAATTTATTTATTTATTCATTTAAGGTTTCTTGAAATTAAATTATTTTATAAAACATAGTCCTACTGAGCCTTTCGCTCACGTTTTATCTGTTTTAAATTTCCCCCTCTACGTGGTTTTCCAGTTAGGTTTGGAGAAGATTCAATCGATAGGACCCAAGAGCAATAGAGGGACTAGTAGTTTAAATTTGTATTATTTAATCAAGGCATGTAAGATTTTAACTTTATTTGTATCTGGACTGTGATTGTATTTATGATATTGTCAGTTCCATGTGTGTGCATAAGTTGTGGGTTTGTGGAACCCATATTCGCTATATTTATTCTTTAATATTAATTATTCATGCAACGGCTTTGTTTAAATTTTCACATTTTATGTTTAATTCAAACCCTTAAACTCTTGATTTTAATTGAATACTCTTTTAATTAATTTAAATATTTCACCACGTCACCTCCCGTACTCCGGGACGTGACAGAATGGTATCAGAGCTCAAGGTTATGAACCTTGGGAATTGTGCACACATAGGTTTGGCAATGAAATACCTCTGACAGTCCAAATTTTGTTTTCAGAAGTGAGAGAATGGCACCTTGACGTCATTCGATAGCTGACGCCGAGTTCAGAAATGATGAGAGCATGATGAGGTCTATGTTTGCGGCTTTTCGGCAGATGGCAGCCAGGGCTAGACCAGGAGATTCTGATGTTGGTAGTCCACGTGCGTACTTTAAGGAATTTTGACGTGCGTCAGTTTTGAATTTTGATGGTAATGGGGATCTGCAGTTAGCAGAGTATTGGCTGGATTTGATCTTGAAGCATTTGGATACCCTTGGTGTGCCTGAGGAGTATCGTGTGGAGTTTGCTGCGTATAAGCTTGAGGGTGGCGCTAACACTTGGTGGAAACAAGCTAAGCGTTTGGAACGCGGTGGTGATATCAGTTGGGACAGGTTCAAGGAGCTATTCTATGATCGATATTTTTCGCAGGGTATAGAGATCAGAAGGCAGCTGAGTTCTATAGGTTGCCGCAGGGTGATCTATCAGTTTGGGAATATGAGGCAAGGTTTAATGAGTTGGCTAGGTTTGCTCCATCAGCTGTGGCATCGGAGCGTGAGAAGAGTATTAAGTTTCAGGAAGGGCTCAAGGCTCCTATTCGGCGGCAGTTGGTTGCTCTACCGCTTAGGAGTTTCGGAGAGCTTGTGTCGTCGGTGATATCCGCGGAGAATGATTATGTGCAATATTGTGAGGACCGAGCCAAGGCTTCAGGAGGACAGCAGAGGAGTGGTAGGAAGAGCACCAGTAGCCATCCGACTCTGGGGAAGAGCAAGCAAGGTGGTGCAAACAATGGTAGCAGCAGTTCGTCTAGCAGCGGGCGCAGCAATCCCTACAGCTTCTATTGTCATTTCTGTCAGCAGCTTAGACACATCAAGAGGAATTGCCCGATCAGGAGTGCTCGTCTTGGATCTCAGACCTGGGGAGGATGCCAGTCGTTAGTCTCAGCCTCAGACCCTACCTCTGCCTCAGTAGTACCTGCAGTTGCAGTATCCCCAATTCTCATATCCGGCACGGGGGCAACAGCCGCAACATTTCCAGCGTTGTGTCCCTCAGTATCCAACGTCGAGTATAGGTAGTGTGCAGTCGTCTCCATCTCGACAGCATCGACCGAGTAATCCAGGACCCAGCAATGTACGTAGAGGAAAAGGGAAGGCACTAGTGCAGGTTCACGCAATGGCATCGGGTGGTTTAGATTCTCATGTTGGTAACATGGTTGTCGATGGTATGATCTTGGTTTCTAGATCTTTAGCTCGCATTTTATTTGATACTGGTGCCTCTCATTCTCTCATTTCGAGTTCTTTTGTACATGCCTTGGGATTAGAGATAGAAGAGTTTAATGAACCCCTAGTTGTAACTTCTCCCTTGGGGTGGGTGTGTGTAAATTGTATGTGTAAATCTTGTAAAATAAAGATTGGGGATGAGATTTTGAAAAGTGATTTGATTATACTCCCCATGAGCTCCTATGATGTAATTCTAGGGATGGACTGGTTGTCCAGGTATAATGCAATTGTGGACTGCCAACTTAGAAAAGTGACCCTAGTGTCTGATAGGGGGACGATGATCACTTACCAAGGTGGTGGTGATTGGTTAATGAGTGAGCGTCTCATGAAGTCGTGTCTAGGAGGGCGAAGAAATCTAGGTTGTTGTGCTTTTCTTGCCAATCTAGATTGCGAGCCCTATGTTTCGAGTGGCAATGTTGTGATTCTGGTGGTTGATGAGTTCGAGGATGTCTTCCCCGACGAGTTGCGAGGATTACCACCGCATCGGGAAATTGAGTTTGGTATCGAGTTATTTCCAGGGACAGCATCGATTTCTATGGCACCTTATCGGATGGCACCGACAGAAATGAAGGAATTGAGGAAGCAACTTCAGGAGCTTGCTGATAAAGGGTATATTCGGAATATCTCATCTCTGTGGGGAGCACCAGTTTTGTTTGCTAAGAAGCATGATGGGACTCTCAGGCTGTGTGTGTATTATCGGTAGCTGAATCATGTTACGGATAAGAACAAGTATCCTTTGCCTAGGATTGATGAGTTGTTTGATTAGTTGGGAGGTTCGCGGTACTTCTCAAAGATTGATTTGCGGTCGGGTTATCATCAGCTCAGGATTAAGGAAGAGGATATTCCCAAGATAGCTTTTAGGACTCGATATGGGCATTTTGAGTTTCTGGTTATGTCGTTTGGGTTGACGAATGCTCCAGCAACTTTTATGGATTTAATGAACAGGATATTTAGGCCGTATTTGGATTAGTTCGTGATCGTGTTCATCGATGATATTCTTGTGTATTATAAGACTTGGGAGGAGCATGAGCAGCATCTTCGGATCGTGCTTCAGACTCTGCGGGAGCATCAGTTGTATGCTAAGAGGGAAAACTATGAGTTTTGGTTGACTGAGGTCAAGTTTCTGGGTCATGTCATCTCGGAGCATGGTATTTCGGTGGATCCGTCCAAGATTGAATCTATATTGGAGTGGGAACAACCAAGGAATGTAGCAGAGATTCGTAGCTTCTTAGGTCTTGCTAGTTATTACAGGAAATTTGTAAAGGATTTTTCAAAGATTGCAGTTCCGTTGACAAGATTGATCAGGAAAAATGTCAGGTTTGAGTGGAATGAAGATTGTGAGCTTGCTTTTCAAGAATTGAAGAACCGGTTGACTTCAGCTCTAGTGTTGGTTATTCCTAGCAATGACGAGCTGTATGAGGTTTATGCGGATGCTTCAGGGCGCGGACTTGGATGCGTGTTGATACAGCATGGACGTGTGGTTGCGTACAGATTGAGACAGCTACGACCTCATGAGCGAAATTATCCTCCTCATGACTTGGAGCCCACAACGGTGATTCACGCGCTGAAGATTTGGAGGTGTTACTTGTATGGAGCGTCGTTTCAGGTCTTCTCCAATCAGAAGAGTTTGAGGTATTTGTTCACTCAGAGGGATCTTAATTTGAGGCAGCGTAGATGGGTAGAGTATATGGAGGATTATGATTTTGCATTGCAGTATCATCCCGGGAAAGCTAATGTGGTCGCGGACGCGCTTAGCAGGAAGTCTTTAGGGATTCTCGATTGTTTGGCTTTTGAGGACTAGAGCAAGGATGCAACAATGAGCGAGTTTAGGCTACGGTATCATGAAGACTGTGATCGAATTTCGGTATATCATGTGGAAGCGACTCCAGCTCTTGTTCGGATGGTGAAGTAAAGTCAGTGGCAGGATCAACATTTGCAGGGGATTTGGTCATGGATTCAGAACGGGGAGCAGTTTGAAGAATGGAGCGTGCATGCAGATGGATCGTTGTACTTTCAAGAGCGTCTTGCAGTTCCAGCTATCACCGAGGTGACGAAAGCCATTTTAGATGAAGCTCATAGGTCTCAGTTCGCTATTCATCCAGGGAGCACAAAGATGTATCATGATTTGAAGAGGCAGTATTGGTGGAGAGGCATGAAGAAAGATGTTCGAGAGTGCGTGGCCAAGTGTTCGATGTGTCTTCAAGTGAAAGCCGAGCATCAGAAGCCTGTAGGGCAGCTTCAGCCGCTTCCTATTCCAGGGTGGAAATGGGAGCATGTGACGATGGATTTCTCACAGGTTTGCCGAGGATGGAGCAGCGGCATGATGCAGTTTGGGTCGTGGTCGATAGGTTGACAAAATCGGCGCATTTCATTCCATTTAGGTCAACGTGTTCGAGGAAGGTTCTCGGGGATTTGTATCTGCAGAACATTGTGAGGTTGCATGGAGTTCCTTTGTCCATCACCTCTGATTGAGACACCAGGTTTAATGCTACGTACTGGAGGAGTTTTCAAGAGGCTTTAGGTACGGATTTGAACTTCAGTACGACGTTTCATCCTCAGCCTGATGGGCAGTCTGAGCGGGTTATTCAGATTCTCGAGGATATGTTGCGTGCCTGTGCTTTGGAATTCGGCGGGAATTGGAAGCAATGTTTGCATTCTGGCGGAGTTCGCCTACAACAATAGCTATCAGGCGAGTATTGGCATCGCACCGTTTGAGGTGTTGTATGGGCGACCGTGTCGGTCACCTGTGTGTTGGGCCGAGCCGAAAGATAGGGTTATTCTTGGGCCGGATGAGATCCGTGATAGCAACGAGAAATTCGCGGTGATTCGAGATCGATTGAGGGCAGCCCAGAGTCGACAGAAGAGTTACGCGGATAGGAGACGTAGACCCTTAGAGTTCACGGTTGGAGATTTCGTTCTCTTGAGGGTATCGCCTCGTAAGGGAACTATGCGGTTCGGGGTGAGTGGGAAACTCGCGCCGAGGTATATTGGGCCGTTTGAGATCACTCAGCGTGTTGGTGTGGTCGCTTATCGGCTTGATCTGCCGCCCGAACTTTCTCATGTTCATGATGTGTTTCATTTGTCGATGCTTAGGAAGTGTCCACTTGAACAGGGTAAGATAGTTTTGTTTCACGATGTGCAGGTTCAGGAAGATACGACGTATGAAGAAGTGCCGATTCATATCATCGACCGGAAAGTGATTAGTTTGCGTCGTCGTGAGATAGAGTTGGTAAAGGTCGTGTGGCAGCATCATGGGGTTGATGAAGCCACTTGGGAACTAGAGTCGACTATGCGGGAATTGTATCCGCATTTGTTTTGTTTCAGAAATGAGATGTAAATTTTGAGGGCCAAATTTCTTTTAGGGGTTGAAAGCTGTAACGCCCCAAAATTATTTAATGTTAATGTAATATAAATGATGAATTAGTGTGCCATAATTAATGTTTCAACATTAATTTGATATTTGGTTGGATTTTGAATTTTTGGTTGTTTTGTTAATTTGGTAAATTCAAATGATTTCATATTGTTTTAAAATGATGTTTTGAGTTTTAAAACACAACAATTTGTAAAAAATATTAAAAATGTTCCGTTTTACAAAACCGTGGGCGGCACATGGTTTTCGCACAGTAAAACCGCCCACCAATTTTCTTTATTTATTCTCTCTCTTCCTCCTCTCTCCTCACACTCTCAGGACTCTCTCTCTCTCTCTTTCTCTCCTTCACCCGTGACACTCTTCTCTCTCTCAAATTCTCTCTCAAACTTTTGAATCAAAATTCGAATCCAAGCTTCAGGTTACCAAGGAGGAAGCTCGGGATCGTGATTTGGCAACCGAGAACGCAGATTGAAGCTTCGATTCGAGGTTAGTTTTGAAATTTCTAAACTTTTTCCAAAATTTTCAATTTTCTGTATTTTTGAAATCTAGGTTTGTTTAAGCCTAGAAAACCCTTGATTTGAGTTAAATGAACTTCGAACAACTAGAATCTAAGCTTAGATTGAAGAAAAATGGATTAGATTGAAGATTTTTCATTTTTCTCCCCATTTTCGCATTTTCGGATTTTTGAGATTTTTGAGTTTAAATCTTGTTTAAATGAGTCCAAATGTGTTATAATATGTTTTTCAATCAACTATGATTGTTTTCTACGCCTAGGATTTGAGAAAAATAGGTTAAAATCAAAATTTTTGTTTTGGGGGAATCAAAAACCCGTGGCTGAATTTCTGGGTTTTCCCAGTTCGGCAGGCCGAAATAGGGATCAACAGGCCGGTGTTCTTCTGTCAGGCAGGCCGAACCTGGGGATGTTCGGCCGACCGAACTTTGCTTCCGGCAGGCTGAATTGTGTAGTTCGGCCGGCCAAAGCAGGGGGTCCGGTAGGCCGGCCGAGGCAGGAAAATTTTGTGATTTTTCACCCGTTTTCACTGTTTTGAACCTTGATTTAAATTCCAACCTTATAGAATGATTTTAAAGATACAAATGGCACACTAGGATATCATGAAATGGTTTAGTAACATAGAATGTCTCAAACTATATATTGATCGACTTAGTTTGTATCTAGGATCGTTTGTGGTTCCGCGGAGCTAACGTATAGCGGACCGGGATTATGGTGTGGGGCACCGGCACGAGTATTACGGTAGGACTTCTACCCTATTCCTTGGTGGCCTAGTTTCAAAATGATTTGGCTTTGAAAAGGATTTCTATTAAAATGTTTTCAACGGTTGTTTGAAAATGAATTTAACGGTTATATTTTAATATACCGTGAACTAAAATGAACTTCATAATGAATGTAAATGACAACACTCGGTAATTGGGTTTTGAATGATGATGATAACAAACATATAGGCATGATGCCATATCAGAGATCGGGTCGTGTAGCGATCGACCTTGGGGGCAGGTCCCGAAACACAACTGGGCCACTACGGTGGTGATATTATTATGGTTTGCCGAGGAAAAAGAAAATGATACTTCTGGTTGTTCGAGTAAGCTGTTTTGGGCAAGAACGGCCTTACTCAAATTTATTTATTTATTCATTTAAGGTTTCTTTAAATTAAATTCTTTTATAAAACATAGTCCTATTGAGCCTTTCGCTCACGTTTTATCTGTTTTAAATTTCCCCCTCTAGGTGGTTTTCCAGTTAGGTTTGGAGAAGATTCAACGGACTAGACCCAGGAGCAATAGAGGGACTAGTAGTTTGATTTGTATTATTTAAATCAAGGCATGTAAGATTTTAACTTTATTTGCATCTCGACTGTGATTGTATTTATGATATTGTCAGTACCATGTGTGTGCACAAGTTGTGGGTTTGTGGAACCCATACTTGCTATATTTATTCTTTAATATTAATTATTCATGCAATGGCTTTGTTTAAATTTTCACATTTTATGTTTAATTCAAACCCTTAAACTCTTGATTTTAATTGAATACTCTTTTAATTAATTTAAGTAATCTGCCACGTTACCTCTCGTACTCTGGGGCGTGACACTGAGGCTCTTGTGATTCCAATTCCATGTTTTCTGGGACAAGTCATTTTGAGGGTTGGCAAACATAAGCCAACAACTGAGGCAACCCAGAACTGGACAAGTTGACTGGAAAACAAGGTCGTGCCATTATAAAACCATTGTTTGTGAGCGTTGTAGAAGAAAGGAAGACTCCCCTTTCACACTGGTAGAGAGGGAAAGAGAGAGATAAGGAAAGAGACGAAGATGTGGGAGACTTTGGCTTCAAAGGAAATCTGTCTTAACGAACGAAGTTCGGGTGCGTTTGTTGGATATAGATAGGATTGCAATTTGCAGGGTATGGGGACCTATTTCAGTGCAGTTTTTATCCTACAGTTCCCTCTTTGTACAATCATGTTGTATTGGGCTTGGACTTAACTTCGGGCCTTAATGGTCTAGCCCAAAGGGAGAAACACACTAGCGATTGCTACTTTTTTTATGCCCATTTTTTATTAATACCACAAAATGTGAAAATTCTTATGTCACAAACCTAGTGTATATCCTACTAGGACATGTTGTATGTCCCGTTGGAATATTTTTTATCCTATGAGTACTTTTTTCTCCTCTTTTTTTTTCTCTCTCCTCTCTTTCTCTCTTTCCTTGATGTCGCTGGCTTGTCTCCAACACCAACTATGTTGCCGACGGCCAAAACAACAAAAAAAAAGTACATAAAAAAAACTAATAATTGCAACAACAACAAAAAGAAACGGCCACCACCTCCGCCTCCATGGACTCTACCGCTCTTGCGATTACAAGTAATAGATTCGGATATGATGAGGACATTGACACGAAGGTTGGGAGCAGATCATAATCGACGACTCTGGCTTGGATTTGACCTCTCTGCCTCTCTCCTTCCTGGCTCTCTTCGATGGAGAGCACAGCTTTGGCCAAACAAGGAAATCATGATGGCATTGCAAGGTAGTACCCGTCGGCAAAATTATAACGACATTGCGCGAGCGGATCTTAAATTGTGATTGCATCAAGCGAGTACATCTAACTTTGTTAGATTGTAACAGTAATAAGCGAGCGGCGATCCCCCTTCAACAATGTTTGAGCCCGCCAGCGATGCCTCATGTTGGAAAAGAAAGTTCTGACAAATATAGCACGAACAAAAGGAGAGAGAGAAGATAGCGGGTAGAGAGAGAGAGAAATTTTGGGAGGGATAAGGGGAGAGAGAAAGAGCTCTAAACAAAAAGAAACGATTAGAATACATTTTATTATATTCATCTTGTTCACTCAAAAAGAAATACATAATATATAGAGGAGTATGACAAATTATTAATAAATAAATACCAAAAAATCCTCCAAATCAATCCTAAAAAAATATGGCTAATTATCTTGCTAGTTAATACAATAAAAGTTAAACAAAATCTTCTAAATTCAGAACTAATCATCACCATATTTCAAGACTCTCCACTAAGTTAGTGCATACCAACTTGGAAAAATAGATGTGGTGAGAGATCTTCCAATCATCAGCGTGCTTTTCAATGGTGCTTCAAGGATCATAGATCAATTTTTTTTTTGGACTGCAATTTACCAATAAATGATATTCAATGTCACTCTTGGATGAAATTACAATTTGATTTGGGATTTGCATTTGCGATTTGGTTTGCTATTTGTTGTTTTGCTATTTTGCCTGTTTTGTCGTTTTTGCCTTTTTTTTTTCCTTTTTTCATAGTCAATATTTTATTTTTCTTGCCCTTTTTTTGTCTTTTTTAATCAATCATTTTTTTCTTTTTTTTTCACTTGCACCTATTCTCACATTCTTTCTGATTTTTTCTTCAATAATTTTTATATATTTATTCTTTCTCTTTTTTTCTTTTTCGAATGGAAAAACAACCAACCTAATGAGAAAGCACTAAGGCTTTAACAATATGCACTAAAGAAAGAAACAAAACAAAACAAAACAAACAAGCAAACAAACAAACAGAAAAAGAAAGAAAGGCTTCGACTTCATTGACTTGGCTGCTCTTGTAAGGGTGAAGATTCACGTGCTTTGATGTACGTACGGTGGTTTGACAGTGGAGGCAAATGGATCTAGAGATGACAAGGCTTCACAAATGAGTGAATGGACAGATCTGGAGATGGTGCTCGTATGGTAGCATGATTTGGCAGATGAACCAATGGCGACGATTACGGTTCAGTGGCTTTTGATTCAAAGGATTCAAAGAAGTAGAGGATTTTTGAGATTTGATTTTGGACGATGCAGGGTGTGGCTTGATTTACGTGGTGCTTCGACAATAGGCGTGGCAGGGACACGATCGTTTAGGCAGCAAAGGCGGCGTGACTTCAACGTGGTTCTACTATAGAACTTGTTAGTGATGTGCCCTAGGCCAATTATGTAAAGACCATATTTTGACTTTGTTATATTTGCATTTTATTAATAAAGAGGCATTTTCATTATTATTTTTTATTCTAATTTCATGAATAGTTAATTCTGCTTAAGGTCATCAAGCATGTGACTTGATAGTAAAACTCTTACGTGAAAATTGAATTCTATTCTAAATTATCCCTAGTCGGTCATTATTATTGGGATAATAATGAATGAAGACTAGTATGAAGTTTGACTGATGATTATGTTTTACTAATCATGTGTATGAGATACTAAGTCAACTCATAGATACATATTTGAGAAATGATGTATTGGATCGACCCGCTATGAGAATACTGCATGAATAATTGTCATAAGTAATTCTCATCACAATAGTATTATCCTAGCCCTCTGACCTGAAATCACCATTGTTCCTACATGACAAGTTCTATATTTTGACACATTCTAATATTATCTTTAACAGGATGATAGAATAGATTGTTGTCGGATATAGAGTGAATCATGTGAGGAATATGAGTGATTAAGAAGGAATTTGTTCCTCATTTATTATGAGAAAGATATCTATGGGCCCCTCAATAAGTTGGACTGAAGAAAAATGTATGGCCATACTAGAATGAATTGATAAGGGTTATCAATATAAGTCTACTTAAGATCCAGAAATAATATGATTGAATAGTAGAAGGTTGACATAAACCATGCCTTATGTTCAATCAAGGTATTTAGTGACAAAAGGACTTTAATACTTATTGTGGATTAGGTTGTATCGGATTATTGATATTCGCATAACTTGGGTAATCATAATGTCTTGCTAGAGGCCGTTTATGATTTGTGGACCAAAAATAGAACTTCAAGCCCACTACCAAAGTTATGTGAACCTACATGGTCAGACACTTAGAACAGACCAAAAACCAATTTTGGGTTTACTGTGTCTAGGTTCAATGAACCTGATAATATCTAAATTCGATGTACTAGATATGTCTAGGTTCATTGAATCTGACATTATCTAGATTCTCTGAATCATATTTGAATTACTGACATTATCTTGATTCTTTGAATCATATTCGAAATATAGACATTGTCTAGATTCTCTAAATCATATTCGAATTATAGTTTACCCTAGTTAAAATCTGACTCTTTCTCAAAGTCAATGATATATATATATATATATCTGTTTTAGGGTTTCTGGCTAAATTAAGAAAAAAGAAGCGTTCTATTATTCTAAAAGGCGAGAACAATAAAAAACCCTAAAAATTAGAGAGAGTCATTTAACGCAAAAGAAAGGGTGCTAGCACACCAATTCCTTTTTGAGAGAGTTCATTCATGTGGTTACCTACAGAGGCGTTGCTCTAAGGAACAACGTCTAAATCTGATCCCGAATACAAAAAGCTCGAGTTAGGGTGTCACCGGAGTGAACCTGCTCTCTTCCTTCTATAAATCTTGCCCCTTATTGTTATCCTGCTAAGATTCTATGGCTTTCCTATCATTCTAATTGAATTGCATGGATCCTACGTGATGGAGACTTAGGGAGCTCAAAAGAAAGGAAGGTGGTTGACCCAATACAAGTTCCTGTTGGACCAGTCATAAGAGCCCGAGCTAAGAAATTCAAGGAAGCACTAAATGGGCTGATTCACGAAATTTGGAATCAAGAAAATTTGTGCAAGCCCATTGACCCAGGCCCACATCAGCCACAAAGGTGCATTAATTTGATCCAAATTCTAGAAGAATCCAAATGAGTCAAGCTTGAAATCAGCTCAAATTTTGCAAGATCAAGTCAATGGAAGGATTTCAGAAACTTTCCTATTATTGGCACACATGTGGCTGATCATTTGTGCAAATTGTTGACGAGGATTAATTGCACTTTCCTTTAATTGTTGGGCATGTAAATGGCTGATTTGACTTTCCTTTCTTTTGGTTTTTATTTTAGGCTTAAAATTAGGATTAGTAGTTATGTTTGAATTTGTCAACTTTCCTTTGTAATTTTAGCCTATAAATAGGCATTTCTAAGGATAATGAAGGGATGAATGTTTATCTTTTGAGAGAGAAAATTCTTTCTTTGGTTCTTTGACAAACTACACGAACTCTTCGGATCAATCTAGGCGTTCAACCTGACTTATCAATCAAGCTTTCCATCCTTGATTGTGGCGTCTACGATATACCAAGGTTCTTGCTTCGATATAAGCAACGGATCATGGTGACTTCCATCCAAATCTTAGTAGAAATGGTCTTGGTGCCTTTTTATTGATAACGGGTTTCGTCAGTATATTGGCGAGGTTCTTATCATCTGGTATCAAAGCGAGGTTCTAGCCTCAAGTTTGTCTATCCTTAGTTGTTTTTGAATTCTGATTTAGTACTGAGGTTCTATTCTGTTCAAAAAAAAAAATATTTCGAGTTTGTTAAATTCGTAGGGTTCTTGCATTCTCATTTGTGTTTCTTGAACTTTCTTTGGTTTGTTGACAAGTTCATATCCAAAATTCTATTCTAGGTTGTTTTGTAAATTCTTGTTTAGGAAAGAACTTAGTGTTGGCTGAAATTTCACCTAGGGCTGCTAAGGTTATTTTTTTTGTTTTAGGTAACTAGTGTCTTGGGCTTCAAGTTTAGGTTGTAGCTTCCTGTTTTGTGTTTCTTGGTCTATTATAGTCCTTGTTCTTGCTGAATTTCACAACAAAAAAAAAAGAAAAGAAAAGAAAAGAAAAGAAAAACCAAGAGGATCCAAAAAAAACAACCAAGAGTTTGGAAACCTTTCTTAAAATTTTTGTTTCCTTTCCATTGTCTGAGTGTCCAGGAGTTCGAATTTGACCTCACCTCGCAGTGCAAAATTTGCTTCATTCTGAACTGCGTAGCAAAACATGTTGCTGAATTTGTTGCCGGATAGATTTGATTGTCATTTGTGTAATTTCAAAAGAAGCGAAAGAGAGAATAAACAAGTAAAAAAAAAAAAGGCAAGAGTGGTGAGTGGTGAAAAAATAGTACGCAGCGAAATTTTAAAAATTTTTTCATAAGAGTAATTTCCAAAACACAAGTTTGACATGCTATATGCATAAATTAATCAGATCTTACTAACCTTTGTATACTGAAGAATCCCATAATCTGTGAAGAGAAATAACGTTCCAGAAGAGCCTTAACCAACTAGTCTTCTTTATTATTCTCTATCCATGGCCAGAGTGAGTGTTGGCTCACACGTACAGCTCTTCCACCAGTGACTCTCCTTCCAACCAATCGAGAGAACCCAAAGCAAGTGTTCATGATTTGTGAACAAAAGCTCTTAGGGATTTTTTAGATTCTAACTTAGCAAAGTATCACTCTTAATCTCTCAATTGATCTGAGTAACTTGTGAGAATCACTCCCTATTTATAGAGGTTGGTCCTAGGGTCAGTCCTCATTAGATTAGGTCTCAAAATTAAGATTAGAATCAAATTTGTATTAATATCTAATAAGATCCGTGTGGATATGCTTGATCTTATCCTTCGTTGATCGGCCGGCTGAACCACCTGATCGGCATAATGAACTGCCAAAAAAAAAAATCTCGTGAATATTTTATTTTCCACCCGAGATTCTATAGGATAAAGTCTTAGTTTAATTCAAATAACCCAAAAGAGAAGTTATCTAATCAAAACAACTTTATCTAGACAATATTTAAGAAAATAAATCAATTTCTAATAATTCTACAAGTTTATCTTGATCTAATTTATCCAAAATTAAATCAACCGATAAACAGACAAGAATTATCCAATCCTAACAATTCAACAAGTTTATCTTGAATTAATTTACTACAAAATTAATTCAACCGATAAACAGATATGAATTATTTGATTCTTTCAAATTTTAACCAATCTGATAATTCCAACATAAGTCATCAATTATTGGAAAAGCACACTGTGTCATTATAGGATGTTGTGAGCTAGCAAAGGGGACCAAATGGACCTGTATAGTTCAAGCTCCCGATAATTATGAAACCCAATATCCCAGATATACATTTCATAATTATCAACTCAAACGCTACTCCACTAAAAGCTTTGAGCTGCACTCTCGGACTACATAGAATTACGAAGCCTGTATAGCTAAGTCTCCATGACATATCATAGTATATTGTATCCCCATATGATAATCCATAATCAGCTTAAGGACAAGTTTTGTCTTACCTTCTCGATTATTTTTATCTTATGTTCCATTATCTCACCATCAGAAAACTTACCATCCAAAGACAGTATACCATTCAATTACACCTATGTATCTAAATGGTTGAGCACTCCAGTTTTCCAATTACAAGATAACGCATATAAGAGGATATTATTACTCCTAAAAAGGAGCTATGGATTCCATATCTATGAATAACAATCTGTGCTATCAAGAGTCATGCTTCCAATGCACCGGCATGCATACCACTATTAAGATGTGGGTGTCACCCTTTGGTACATCAAAAGACACAAGTCATGACAACGGGCCCACTATTCATCTCAGGATTAAGATACAACACAAATGATTGTCTAAAGTGAATCTATTTGCCGAGACAAAATTATTAATCGAAATCAATTCACTTTATGTCCCGATCCAATACATCGTCACCTATGACAACGTGCCAATATTTCTATTCACGGAGTCCTCCTCCGATGGTCAAGACAAGCCATCTCCCAAAAGGGATATAGACAACATAACAATCTTTGCATGAATAAAGCGCCCAACTTTATTCCCTCGATTGCGGATCGTATGATTTAGACCATCACCTTAAGAATCGTGTCTTCCATATAATCCATCCATCATATGCCCAATTCTTAAAGTTTAGACTGACAGTCTCAGACTATTGTTTGCTTAACATACATTCAACAAATATGAACGTAAAAAGGACAAGATTTGGTATATAACTAATGAATAAATTCTTTATGATAAAAATGTCTCCAAAAACTTATTACATTTTTACTCCTTAGGGCATACATGTCTAACAGTGAGAACATTCGAGGGTAAAAGCCAATTATTCGAGTGAAACATGAGTGAACTGAGTGACCAAGTGATAGAGTGAAACATGTGAGGGAGAGAAGTGAGGTCCTTTATTATCTAATGTTGTATTACAGGTTAAAAAAAATGAATCCGAATCAAGAAAGAGAAGCCGAAGATGACCTTCCACAACAAAACGTTTCGAATCTTCAATTGCAAGCATTAATGAGGCAATTGGAACAGTTGTTGATGCGAACGCTAGAGCCCGTTCAGGAAAGATTAGAAGAGGTTGATGCCAGAACATGTAATAGGCAGCCACAAAACATGCAAAATAGGCGGAGGGGTGGATGTGATCTTTCGGAGGAAGATGAATTAGAAGAGTTGGAATTACCACCGATAAATAGGGGTAGATTTAGGCGTGGAAATGGGAATAGAGAAGCTAGGGACTGGGAAGACAATAATATGGGAGGTATTAAAATGAAGATTCTGCCATTCCAAGGGAAAAATGACCCCGGAGCTTACCTAGAGTGGGAGAAGAAAGTGGAGCTAGTGTTTGATTGCCATAACTACTCAGAGTTAAAGAAAGTTAAGCTTGCTGCAATTGAGTTCTCTGATTATGCAGTTGTATGGTGGGATTAGCTGGTAATGAATAGGCGATAGAACCGAGAACACCCGATTGAGACATGGGAGGAGATGAAAATGGTGATTAGAAAGGGTTTGTGCCCAACCATTACTACCGGGAGTTGTACAAAAAGTTGCAAGGACTGAGACAAGGAAACAAGAGTGTGGTGGAATATTATCAAGAAATGGAAATAGCCATGATTCGAGCCAATGTTGAAGAAGATCAAAAAGCAACCATGGCAAGATTTTTGCAAGGGCTAAATTCGGATATTCAAGATAGGGTGGAGATGCAACACTACATAGAATTAGAAGACATGTTGCACATGGCCATCACAGTAGAGCGGTAGCTCAAGAGGAGGGGTAGCTCACGCGTAGATGTTAGTTCAGCACCTTCTTCATGGAAGCCAAATTATGGGAAAAGAGAAGAGAAATCGATCGCTAGGCCTAAGTTCCAGCCAAAACAAGCCACGGCTAGCCCTTCAAACCAAGGTAAACATGATTCATCCACTTCTCAAAACCATGATATTAAATATTTCAAATGCCAAGGCAGGGGTCACATCTCAAGCCAATGTCCAAACAAAAGGGTGATGGTGTTACGGGACGACAGAGAGGTTGTTACGGATGATGAATCGGACGAGGACTCCATGCCACCATTGGAGGATGTGGATAAGGAGGAGTATGCTGCCCAAGATGAATTGTTGGTCACTCGACGAGCCCTTAGTGTGCAAGCCAAAGAGGAAGAAGAAGAGCAACGTGAGAACATTTTTCATACTAGGTGCCACGTGCAGAACAAGGTATGTAGTGTGATAATAGATGGAGGGAGTTGTACGAACGTTGCTAGCACTACTATGGTTGAAAAATTAGGGCTGTCAATGACCAAACATCCTCTACCTTACAAGTTGCAATGGTTGAATAATAGTGGTGAAGTGAAGGTAACTAAACAGGCATTAATTTTGTTTTGCATTGGTAGATATGAAGACAAAGTTTTGTGCGATGTAGTCCCAATGCAAGCCGGACACTTGTTACTAGGTCGACCATGGCAATTTGATTGTCAAGTCAAACATGATGGCTACACTAACAAATATTCTCTTGTGCACAACCAGAGTCCATTCACTCTTGTACCAATGACACCTAAACAGGTTCATGAAGATCAAGTGTGGTTACAAAAGGAGAGTGAACAAAAAGGAGAGAATGAGAAAAAGAGAGAGAAAGGGAGTGAAAAAAATGAGTGTTGGAGTGCAAAGAAAGAGTTTGGCCAGAGAAAGGCCAAAAAAAGGAGAGAAAAGGAGAGAACATTGAGAGAGCCAATACAAAAGAAGATTTGGCCAATGAGGTAAAAATAGAGAGAAAAACAAACTTTTATGCAAGAGAGAGTGATGTAAGAAGAGATTTTTTTTTTTAATCAACTGATGATTTTACTCATGTACAAGGAGACGTTATTAAACACTAACGATCTTGATTCCACCTTGCATAGTTCTATTGTTTCTCTTTTGTACGAATATGAGGATATCTTTCCCGAGGAAACACCGCAAGGTTTACCTCCAATTTGTGGGATTGAACATCAAATCGACTTCATACCTAGAGCTACAATTCCAAACCCACCAGCCTATAAGAGTAATCCCGAGGAGACAAAGGAACTCCAACGGCAAGTAATTGAGTTGATGGAGAAGGGGTACGTGAGAGAAAGTATGAGCCCGTGCGCCGTGCCAGTTCTACTTGTGCCTAAGAAAGATGGCACTTGGAGGATGTGCATTGATTGTCGAGCCATCAACAACATCACGGTAAAGTATTGACATCCCATTCCTCGCTTGGATGAAATCCTAGATGAATTGCATGGTGCTTGTGTATTTTCTAAAATTGATTTGAAAAGTGGATATCATCAAATTCGCATAAAAGAGAGAGACGAGTGGAAGATAGCTTTCAAAACAAAACAAAGTTTGTATGAGTGGTTGGTAATGCCTTTTGGTTTAACCAATGTGCCTAGCACATTTATGCGTTTAATGAACAATGTTTTGCAAGCTTTTATTGGGAAATTTGTGATTGTTTTTTTTTATGATATCCTAATCTATAGCAGCAATTTGGATGATCATATTGAACATTTGAAACTTGTTTTAGATGTTTTACGGAAGGAAAAGTTGTATGCTAATCTTAAGAAGTGTACCTTTTGCACGGATACGCTTGTATTTCTTGGTTTTGTTGTTAGTGCTCAAGGTATACAGGTCGACAAAGAAAAGGTTAGGGCTATCCAAGAATGGCCGAGTCCCACAAGCATTGGAGAAGTAAGGAGTTTTCATGGACTTGCCAGCTTTTACCGGCGGTTTGTAAGGGATTTTAGTACTTTGGCTGCACCACTCACAGAAGTAATCAAGAAGAACATTGGGTTCAAGTGGGGAGAAGAACAAGAGAAGGCATTTTAGCTTATTAAGCATAAACTTACTCATGCTCCTTTACTTGCTTTACCTAATTTTTCTAAAACAATTGAAATTGAATGTGATGCTTCTGGCGTAGGTATAGGTGCCGTGCTAATGCAAGGAGGACGACCAACCACGTATTTCAGTGAAAAATTGAGTGGGTCAACACTAAATTACCCGACTTATGAAAAGGAGTTGTATGCGTTGGTTCGAGCATTAAAGACTTGGCAACACTACCTATGGCCCAAGGAATTCGTGATTCACACTGATCACGAGTCATTGAAACATCTGAAGGGACAACAAAAGTTGAAAAGAGGCATGCCCGTTGGGTGGAATTCATCGAGACATTTCCTTACATCATCCGATATAAGCAAGGTAAGGAGAATGTTGTTGTGGATGCACTTTCTCCCAGGTACACATTACTTTCTATGCTTGATGCTAAACTACTTGGTTTTGAGCATATTAAGGATTTATACCCTTTAGACCAAGACTTTAGTGAGGAGTATCGAGCTTGTGAGAAAAACACAATGGGCAAATTTTATAGACATGATGGATTTCTGTTTCAGGAGAATAAGCTTTGTGTGCCTAATTGTTCTTTGAGAGATTTGTTGGTGAGGGAATCCCATGGTGGCGGATTGATGGGGTATTTTGGAATTGCTAAAACTTTAGCTGTTTTACAGGAACACTTCTTTTGGCTACACATGAAAAGGGATGTTGAAAGGATGTGGTAGATGTGGCACGTGTAGGCAAGCTAAATCGAGAGCACAACCCCATGGTTTATACACACCTTTGCCAATTCCTAGTGAGCCTTGGACTGATATTTCAATGGACTTTGTGTTAGGTTTACCTAGGACCAAACGCGGGAAGGATAGTGTGTTTATGGTTATAGATCGATTTTCTAAGATGGCACATTTTATTCCCTGTCATAAAACCGATGATGCATCGCATGTTGCTGAATTGTTCTTTAGGGAGATTGTGAGAATACATGGCATGCCTAGGTCAATTGTATCAGATAGAGATGCTAAGTTCTTGAGCTACTTTTGGAAGACTTTGTGGAGTAAGTTAGGTACTAAGCTATTGTTTTCTACTACTTGCCACCCACAAACTGATGGTCAAACTGAGGTAGTAAATAGGACTTTGTCAACCTTATTAAGAGCAATCATCAGTAAGAACATTAAATCATGGGAAGACTGTTTACCACATGTTGAATTTGCATATAATCGTTCTGTCCATTCTGCTACTAAGTATTTACCTTTTGAAATTGTTTATGGTTTTAATCCTTTGTCTCCATTGGATTTATCACCACTACCTATTTCTAAGCGTGTTAATTTAGATGGCAAAAGAAAGGCTGACTTTGTTAAATAGATTCATGAGAAAGCAAGACTCAACATTGAGCGAAGAACAGAACAATATGCAAAGCAAGCCAACAAGGGGTGACACAAGCTGATTTTCAAACCTGGAGACTGGGTGTGGTTGCACTTCAAAAAGGAGCATTTTTCGAAACAAAGAAAGTCAAAGTTGTTACCGCGGGGAGATGGTCCATTTCAAGTCCTTGAACGAATTAATGACAATGCTTACAAGTTGGATTTGCAAGGTGAGTATAATGTAAGTGCTACAATGTTTCTGATTTTAGTCCTTTTGATGCAGAGTCTGATTTGAGGACAAATCCTTGTCAAGAGGAGGGGAATGATGGAGACTTAGGGAGCTCAAATGCAAGGAAGGTGGTTGACCCAATACAAGTTCCTGTTGGACCAATCACAAGAGCCCGAGCTAAGAAATTCAAGGAAGCACTAAATGGGCTGATTCACGAAATTTGGAATCCAAAAAATTTGTGCAAGCCCATTGACCTAGGCCCACGTCAGCCACAAAGGTGCATCAATGTGATCCAAGTTTTAGAAGAATCCGGATGAGTCAAGCTTGAAATCAGCTCAAATTTTGCAAGATCAAGTCAATGGAAGGATTTCAGAAACTTTCCCATTATTGGCACACATGTGGCTGATCATTTGTGCAAATTGTTGACGAGGATTAATTGCACTTTCCTTTAATTGTTGGGCGTGTAAATGGCTGAAAATTAGCCATTAAGACTTTCCTTTCTTTTGGTTTTTATTTTAGGCTTAAAATTAGGATTAGTAGTTATGTTTGAATTTGTTAACTTTCCTTTGTAATTTTGGCCTATAAATAGGCATTTCTAAGGATAATGAAGGGATGAATGTTTATCTTCTAAGAGAGAAAATTCTTTCTTTGGTTCTTTGACGAACTACACGAACTCTTCGGATCAATCCAGGCATTCAACCAGACTTATCAATCAAGCTTTCCATCCTTGATTGTGGCATCTACGATATACCAAGGTTCTTGCTTTGATATAAGCAATGGGTCACGGTGACTTCCATCCAAATCTGAGTAGAAACGGTCTTGGTGCCTTTTTATTGATAACGGGTTTCGTCAGTATATTGACGAGGTTCTTATCACTATGAGGGTTTTGTGGGAATTAATTTAATTTTCTATTGCTTATTTGAATCACAAAATCCAACAAAACCCAACAATGGTGTCAGAGCCGCTTGTGAATTTGATTAAATTGATTTTATATGGTTTTGCATATATGTGATATACATGGATACAATTTATACATTAATTAGATTAATGTGTTTGAGGTTTTATTTGATTAAACGTTTTACCGTGTTAATTTGATTAATACATTTACTGTTTCTTGTAACCTGTTGATGTTTATTTGATTAATATTTCAATTTTACATGAATCTAGTAATCTGTTTTAAGAGAATTAAACGATATACTGTAAATCTGGTTTCGGTTTTATTAAGGTGGCAGGCTGTTTAAATGTTAAACAGTGATAATCTATTTTGAACAGATTAATATATAGCATAGGGTTTGTTTAATTATTAAACAAGGATTATCGGTTTAGAACAGATCAATAAATTTCATGAATCCCTTTTAGTGTTAAACAGAGATTAATTAATTCTATTATGAACAGATTAGGTAATCTGATTAACTAAAATTAATGGATTTAGGCAGCAACTCATTCAAACGAGTAAGGTAAATCGTTTACCTTCCAAGGGCGCTGCCCCTAAGCCCCTGCAAGGGGTGCTGCCACCTTGACCCCTGCCCGCTAATTGGCTAGCGGGACCACCGCCAAGGGGCAGGGGCACTGCCCCTTGACCCCGAATTGATTCGTCACATAAATCGTTTTGGTCATAATAAAAATTTAACTATAATGAAATTATATTATTATGATTATGTGTTTAGTGTGAATTGCATGGTGCATAGCATGGTCCTTTATACAAATGTGATTGGCAGGTTTTATTTAATTTCTTTTGGGTTTGTAATTTTAAATACGGCCTGCGTGTCGTTTTTCAATTTTTTGTAATTTTTTTATTTATTTATTAAAAATAGAACAGTTTAGATTGCAATTTGTAATGTAAAATCAAAGCCCAAGATCAAGATAGATGGAGGTCTAAGATGGAGGCTCAAGATGGAGTCCGTTCGTGGTAATCTAAGGAAAATCCATGGAGATGAAGATTACCTAGGATGGACCATTAACCTTCATATTGGCTTATGAAGATCAATCTAGATTTGGGCCATGCTATGACATGTTTATTGTGTTATTATTATGCTATGTATGTGATGTGACATAATAATAAACAATAAAAAAAATAAAAGTAGAACCCTCACTTAATATTAAGTGATTAAAATGCCTCCCATAATTCAACACTTGTCAAGACTTGGATTGCTAAACATAGTGATAAGAACCTCGCCAATATACTGACGAAACCCGTTATCAATAAAAAGGTACCAAGACCGTTTCTACTCAGATTTGGATGGAAGTCACCACGACCCGTTGCTTATATCGAAGCAAGAACCTTGGTATATCATAGACGCCACAATCAAGGATGGAAAGCTTGATTGATAAGTCAGGGTTGAACGCCCGGATTGATCCGAAGAGTTCGTGCAGTTCGTCAAAGAACCAAAGAAATAATTTTCTCTCTCAGAAAATAAACATTCATCAATAATTCATTAACCTTGGAAATGCCTATTTATAGTCCAAAATTACAAAGTGTTGCCCAAAAAGAAAAGTTGATAAATTCAAACATAACTACTAAGCCTAAAATAAGAACCAAAAGAAAGGAAAGTCTTAATGGCTGATTTTCAGCCATTTACACGCCCAACAATTAAAGGAAAGTGCAATTAATCCTCATCAACAATTTGCACAAATGATCAGTCACATGTGTGCGAAAAATGGGAAAGTTTTTGAAATTCTTCCATTGACTTGATCTTGCAAAATTTGAGCTGATTTCAGGCTTGACTCATCCGGATTCTTCTAGAGCTTGGATCAAATTGATGTAGCTTTGTGGCTGACATGGGCCTGGGTCAATGGGCTTGCACAAATTTTCTTGATTCCAGATTTCATGAATCAGCCCATTTAGTGCTTCCTTGAATTTCTTAGCTCGGGCTCTTATGGCTGGTCCAACAGGAACATGTATTGGGTCAACCACCTTCCATGCATTTAAGCTCCCTAAGTCTCCATCACATAGGTTTTGCCAAAGCAGGGTGTGTTAAGCCATCTAGGTAAGACAAGATGGATAATAGTGATATCCATATGTTTGAAACGGTTAGACTTAACTAGGTTATCAAAATGGTCTTGGACCTAGGTCATTAGATGGGATTTTAATTTGCCAGGACATGTGATGTCAAATCCCATATTTATCCAAGAGTTACATAAGATGTAATTGGTAAAGTGTTACCTACATAAATAACCATGCTTTAGGTGATAAGCCAAAGCTTACTTAAAGTGAGGTGAAATATGGATCTTGGCCCACTAAAATTACAATTGTTGTGATTGCCAAATTAATATTGAAGGTTATTAATTTGATAAAATTAGTGGGATTTAAATTATGCCTCATTAAAAATTGTTTAATGATATGGTAAGTACTCTGTGTATATATTTGTTGTAGATAATCGCATCAAATACCACATCTAACTTGTCACTGGGAACAATCCTTGAGAAGGATAAGCTCAATGGGACTAATTTCTTTGACTGGTATAGAAACTTGAGAATTGTTCTTAAGCAAGAGAGGCAAGAATATGTCCTTGATCAACCTATCCCTGATGAACTAGCTGCTAATGCTCCTAGAGCTCAAAAGGATGCTCATAGTAAGCATCTCAATGACTCTGTTGATGTCACTTGCCTCATGCTTGGAAGCATGGAATCAGAGCTTCAAATGCAACTGATGGAAATGGAGGCTTATACCATGATAGGCCATCTCAAGGAAATGTTCCAAGAGAAAGCTAGAATTGAGAGGTTTGCCACCTTAAAGGCATTACTCTCGTGCAAGTTGACTACTGGCGGTTCAGTGAGTCCTCATGTTCTAAAGATGAAGGGTCATCTTGATCATTTGCAAAAACTTGGTCTTGAGATTAGCCAAGAGTTGGCTATTAACATCATTCTCCAATCTTTGCTAGATGCTTATGATGGGTTCGTTATGAACTACAACATGCAAAATATGGAGAAGACTGTTTTTGAGTTGCATGGGATGCTTAAGACTGCTACACAGAACATCAAGAATACCAAAGACGTTTTGATGGTTAATAAAGGGAAAGGTATAAAAATTAAAGGAAAGGGTAAGAGCAAGAATAAGGCTGCCAAGGACTTTAAGAAGCCCAAGCCTTACCCCAAGCCCAATCCTGAACCTAAGGCTAAACCACCAAAGGAGGGAGCATGCTTTTTCTGTAATGAGCCTGGTCATTGGACAAGAAACTGCAAGCTCTATTTGGATGATCTGAAGAAGAACAAGAGTAGTGCGACTACTCCTTCAGGTATTTATGTTATAGAAGTCAATTTGTCTACTTCTCATTCCTGGGTATTGTATACTGGATCTATATCTCATATTTGTACTAATGTACAGGGTCTTAAGAGGAGTAGAATCTTGGCTAAAGGTAAAGTAGACCTACAAGTTGAAAATGGAGCAAGAGTTGCTGCTTTAGCTGTAGGAACATATGAGTTGACTTTGCCTAGTGAACTTGTTTTAAGTTTAGAAAATTGTTATTATGCACATGCTATGGGTAGGAATGTTATTTCTGTTTCTTGTTTGGAAAAAGAAGGTTTTGAGTTTATTATTAAGAATAATAAATGTTCCATTTACCGTAATAACATTTTCTATGGATATGCTCCACGAACGAATGGTCTTTATGTTCTGAACATTGAAAACACAAATGAAAAGTCCATCTATAACGTTAGTACAAAGAAGTTTAAATCTAAAGATTTAAACCCTACCTATCTTTGCCACTATCGTTTGGGCCATATAAATTAGAAACGCATTTCAAAAATCCATCAACATGGGCTTTTGAATTCAATTGATTTTGAATCATTTGAAGTATGTGAGTCTTGTTTATTAGGCAAAATGACTAAGACACCTTTTACTGGACATAGTGAAAGGGCTAATGACTTATTGGGCCTTGTACATTCTGATGTATGTGGACCATTAAGTTCCACTACTAGCAGAGGTTTTCAACACTTCATTACTTTCACAGATGATTTTAGTAGATATGGCTATGTCTATCTAATGGAACAAAAATCTGAATCTTTTAAAAAGTTCAAAATTTTTAATAATGAAGTACAAAATCAACTTGGTAAAAGTATTAAAGCACTTCGATCAGATCGAGGTGGTGAATACTCAAACCAAGAATTCATTGATCATCTTAGAGATTGTGGGATAGTCTCACAATTAACTCCACTAGGAACACCACAATAGAATGGTACGTTTGAATGGAGATATTGAACTTTATTGGATATGGCTTAATCTATGATGAGTCAGTCAGATCTTCCAATATCCTTTTGAGGATATGCTCTGGAAACTACTGTGTTCATACTGAACAGAGTTCCATCAAAGGAGGTTCAAAAGACACCATATGAGATGTGGACCGGGAAGTCGCCTAATTTGTCTTTTCTTACGATTTGGGGATGTGAGGCTTATGTGAAACGTCAAATTTCAGATAAATTGGCACCTAAATCAGACAAATGCCTTTTTGTGGGATATCCTAAAGAAACTAAAGGATATTACTTCTATAATGCTTCTAAGAACAAAGTGTTTGTTGCTCGGAATGGTGTCTTTTTAGAAAGAGAATTCATTTCTAAAGGAACCAGTGGGAGTAAAGTTCAACTTGAAGAAATTCAAGAACCACAAAATAGCATTGAACCACCTATGGAATCTCAACTAGATCAACAAGTAGTTGTTGAGCCTACACAAGTAACACAAGGCCCGAGGAGGTCCGGTAGGACACATTAGAGCCCTAAGAGATATGGATTTCTCTTAACTGACAATAATGATGTGATGATTGTGGATCAAAATGAGCCCACATCCTACCAAGAGGCCATGAATAGCCCTGACTGTGATAGATGGCTAGAAGCCGTGAAGTCAGAGATGCATTCCATGTATGATAATCAAGTATGGACTTTGATTGATCTGCTTGATGGTTTAAAGACTATTGGGTGCAAATGGGTTTTCAAAAAGAAAACAGACATAGATGGCAATGTGCATACCTTTGAAGGAAGACTGGTTGCAAAAGGTTTCAAGCAAACACATGGTATAGACTATGATGAAATTTTTTCACTAGTTGCTATGCTTAAATCCATTCGGATTCTCCTTGCCATAGCTGCATACGATGATTATGAGATTTAGCAAATGGATGTCAAAACAACATTTCTTAATAGAAACCTACTTGAGGATGTGTATATGACAAAACCCAAGGGTTTTGCTAGTCTTGAGAATTCTGGAAAGGTTTGCAAGCTGCAAAGATCCATTTATGGATTGAAGCAAGCATCTCGGAGTTGGAATCTTCATTTTGATGAAGCAATCAAAGAGTTTGGTTTCATTAAAAATGAAGATGAGCCTTGTGTTTACAAGAAGGTTAGTGGGAGCGCTATAGTCTTTTTAGTGCTATATGTTGATGACATATTACTCATTGGAAATGATATCCCTACTCTACAAAATGTCAAATCATGGTTAGGGAATTGTTTCTCCATGAAAGACTTAAGTGAAGCTACCTATATTCTAGGCATCAAGATCTATAGGGATAGATCTAAGAGGCTTATTGGCCTAAGTCAAAGTACATACATTGACAAGGTACTAAATAGGTTTAGTATCCAAGATTCCAAGAGAGGATTCTTGCCAATGTCACATGGAATTAGTCTCAGCAAGACTCAGTGTCCAATGACATAGGATGAGCACGACTGTATGAATAAGATTCCATATGCTTCTGCCATTGGATCTAACATGTATACAATGTTATGTACTCGACCTGATGTCTCATATACCTTAAGCATAACCAGCAGATACCAATCAAATCCAGGTGAAAGTCACTGGACAACAGTCAAGAATATCCTTAAATATTTGAGAAGAACTAAGGATGCATTCTTACTGTATGGAGGAAAGGAAGATGAACTTGTTGTAAGTGGTTACACAGATGCTAGCTTCCAATCTGACAAGGATGACTTTCCATCGCAGTTCGGTTATGTGTTCTGTTTGAATGGAGGTGCAGTGAGCTGGAGAAGTTTAAAGCAAGACACCGTTGCTGATTCTACAATAGAAGTTGAGTATATAGCCGCCTCAGAAGCAACTAAGGAAGCAGTTTGGATCAAAAAGTTTATTACTGGATTGGGTGTTGTACCTAGTATATCAGATCCAATAAACTTGTATTACGATAATAACGGGGCCATAGCACAGGCTAAGGAACCTAGATCACATCAGCGATCTAAACACATACTCAGGCGTTATCATCTCATTCGAGAAATCATTGAGAGAGGAGACGTGAAGATATGTAGAGTACCTACAAATGAGAATGTTGTTGATCCACTCACTAAGCCTCTTCCATAGCCTAAGCATGAGAGTCATACTAGGTCAATGGGTATTAGATACAATATTGATTGGGCCTAGTGCAAGTGGAAGATTGTTAGTGATGTGCCCTAGGCCAATTATGTAATGACCATATTTTGACTTTGTTACATTTGCATTTTATTAATAAAGAGGCATTTTCATTATTGTTTTTTATTCTAATAACATGAATAGTTAATTTTGCTTAAGGTCATCAAGTATGTGACTTGATAGTAAAACTCTTAGGTGAAAATTGAATTCTCTTCTAAATTATCCCTAGTCGGTCATTATTATTGGGATAATATTGAATGAAGAATAGTATGAAGTTTGACTGATGATTATATTTTACTAATCATGTATATGAGACACTAAGTCAATCATAGATACATATTTGAGAAATGATGTATTAGATCGACCCGCTATGAGAATACTGCATGGATAATTGTCATAAGTGATTCTCATCACAATAGTATTATGTTAGACCTCTGACCTGAAATCACCATTGTTTCCTACATGACAAGTTCTATATTTTGACACATGCTACTTATCTTTAATAGGATGATGGAATGGATTGTTGTTGGATGTGGAGTGAATCATGTCAGAAATATGAGTGATTAAGAAGGAATTTTTCCCTCATTTATTATGAGAAACATATCTATGGGCCTCTCAATAAGTTGGACTGAAGAAAAGTGTATGGCCATACTGGAATGAATTGCTAAGGGTTATCAATATCAGTCTACTTAAGATTGAGAAATAATATGATTGAATAGTAAAAGGTTGACATAAACCATGCCTTATGTTCAATCAAGGTATTTAGTGACAAAATGACTTTAATACTTATTGTGGATTACGTTGTGTCGGATTATTGATATTCGCATAACTTGGGTAATCATAATGTCTTGCTAGAGGCTGCTTATGATTTGTGGACCAAAAACAGAATTTCAAGCCCACTACCAATGTTATGTGAACCTATAGGGTTGCATACTTAGAACAGACCAAAAACCAATTTTGGGTTTATTGTGTCTAGGTTCAATGAACTTGATAATGTCCAAATTCGATGTGCTAGATATGTTTAGGTTTATTGAATTTGACATTATCTAGATTCTTTGAATCATATTCGAATTATTGACATTATCTAGATTCTCTTAATCATATTCAAATTACAGACATTGTGTAGATTCTCTAAATCATATTCGAATTACAGTTTATCCTAGTTAAAATCTGACTCTATCTCGAAGTCAATAGATATATACATATATATGTTTTAGGGTTTCTAGCTGAATTAAGAAGAAATAAGGCATTCTATTATTCTAAAAGGCGAGAACATTAAAACCCCTAAAAATTAGAGAGAGTCGTTTAATGCAAAGGAGAGGGTGCTAGAACACCAATTCCTTTTTAAGAGAGACTATTCATGTGGATACCTACATAGGGCGTTGTTCTAAGTAACAACATCTAAATCCGATCCCGAATACAAAAAGCTCGAGTTAGGGTGTCACCGGAGTGAACCCGCTCTTTTCCTTCTAGAAATCTTTCCCCTTTTTGTTATCTTGGTAAGATTCTATGGCTTTCCTATCAATCTAATCGAATTGCATGTATCTTGCGAGGGTTTTTTGGGAATGAATTTTAATTTTCCATAGCTTATTTGAATCACAAAATCCAATAAAACCCAACAGAACTTTGAACAAATTCAAATTCGACGATAGTCTAGGAATGTGGAATGATTGGGTGTGATTTTGCCGGTTCAAGGTTTTTGAGATTTTAAGATTTGAGATGTGGGATCTTTCTGACATTTTTTTTTTCAGGAGCTTGGATTTGGCTCTAATGCCATCTAAACAAAAAGAAATAATTATACTACATTTTATTTAATTCATCTTATTTACCTAGAAAGAAATACAAAATATATAGAGGAGTCTGACAAATTGGCCCTGTTTGTTTTTGTTCTCAAAATTTTTGAAAATGTTTTTACATGTTTTTCGAGACAATTTTTAAAAATATTCTCAGCACAATTCCCAAAAAAAATTTATTTTTTAAAACAAAAACATTTTTACTTATTTTGAAAACAATACCAAATAGCCCCATTATTATCACATAAATGCCAAAAAAAAATCTTTCAAATCAATTCTACAAAATCTGCCTAATTATATTGCTAGTTAATACACTAAAAGTAAAACTAAATCTTCAAAATTTAGAAATAATCATCACCATATTTCAACTAAAGCGAGACAATTTTTTTATTATAGTATTATAAATTTCAATTGTTAATAAGTTTTATGGCAAAAGTGACACAAACTTTTTTGTAATTTTACGTTGAAGCATAAATAAAAGGACGAAGAAAAATATGGCATGGCATGTAATTTTCTCTACATACAAATACCACAAAAAGGGAAAAAGTGTCCAATAGCATATTTAGTGTTTAAAAGGAAAATTTTATAAAATAGAATGTTTTCTAATCTTAATATAAGCAAATAGTATAATTAAAAACAATGGAAATAAATAACATTGCTTAAAAATTATTAATATTTCTAGTTATTATTTTTCAATTTTACCCTTAATTTTTATTTTTTTTCTCTTATAAATACTAACTCATTTTTCTCCCACCAGCATCACGCACAACCGACCACTGCCACTCATCACCATGTGTCGTCCAATATAGCCCACTCCACTAAGCTTAGAAACCAACAATCTACAAAACCACACCGATTGTTTGATGAAACTCGATGACAATCGACTTCAACGATGGCAATTAGTGCAGCTTTTGCCTTTGCGAGCGAATCTTCGTGATTCAGGCTTAGGACATATAGTGGAGATCTCTGAGGTTGTGTAAGCCTCACCACATAGACAATCTTCATTACACCAACAATTTTTTCAAATCAATGGCTGTGCATGGAGAGAGAGAAGGAGAGAGAGTAAAAAAGTAGATAGAGATAGGAAAGAGAGATCTTCGTTGCTACCTCACAATGAAGTTGTTGTTGCCGTCGTAGCCTCGCGCTGAAGTCATCATTGCTAGTCTCACCATAAACTACTGTGCCGAATTCGTATGGAAGAAAGAGAAAGAGGAGAGAGGAGAAAGGGGGAGGGTTAGGTAGGGTTTTCTAATTTTTGGTTTTTGATCTTAAGACAAGTGTTTTTTAACTTAGGGCTATTTTAGGTAAAATAAAACAAATAAATCTGATATGTTAAAACTATGTTGTTTTCTTTCTTCCTTAAAATATTATGCTATTAATTTTAATCATTTTCTTAAAAGTGTTATTTCCCTCCTTTTTTCATGTTTAGACTACTAATTATGTCATAAGTTTTCAATATATATAGAAAATAATCAAATTGTGAGAAATTGGGGGTTTATATCATGAGAAGTTAAAAATAAAATCCCCAAAATACTTTTATCTCTTTCTCCTCTCTATTCTCTTTCTCCTCCCTTAGTGGCACCAACAGTGGCCTGGAAATATTGTATTTACATGTAAATACTATACTTTCTTGTAAACACGAGAATTTATCTACAATGTTGCTAGTCATCACTAGCACCGACAACATCGTCAGAGGTTAGAAAATAATGTATTTACATTAAATATTGCAATTTTAGTTGGGAAATTTTAGTTTCCCATTTGGTTGTAGGCAATATATTAATATAATAATTATATTATGACTATTTAATTATAGTGGACTAATTTAAGTGGTCTATTTATGGAAAGCTCATAGGCTATTAACCGAATATAGGTTTAATGAGTAGATACCTAATACTGACTTAACTAAGTTTTATGGGACACTGGTAGAAAAGTATATAAAAGCATTATAGGTTATGGTCCCCAACACGTCAAATCATTCTCAAGCTTTCTTCTTTCCCCATCAAGAAGAGAAAGAACCCATTGAAGACTAAGGTGATTTGATTGAAGAAGAGAATAATCCGTTCATCCCATTCATTTGTCATTGTAGGAATTCCGCAAAAGAGTTAATTGTTGTCTCATAGATACATGTATTTATCCTTAAATCAGTTTCTCAATAATTTGGTATGGTATAATCCTAGGACTGTGATATGGCTATTCTAGGGTTCCATAGACTTATGAATATCTAGAATTAAGAATTCTATCAAGTAGCATTAGAGCAATTATCATGTTAGGTTATTAGGATTGATTCACACAAATTTTGTTTTGTTTTCTATTCTTTCTTTATTTTGAAATTTTTTAATAGAAATTTTTTTTATTTTTTTTTTAGAATTATGATTCTTGCATGATATTTTGTTATGGGGTTAGTGTTTTAATTGATCCATGGTGTTATTTTGGGTTATTGAGGATAAAAGAATTGAATTGCAACAAGAAAAATTGAACTTTCGGTAATTTTTTTATTTTTCGTATACGACAGAGTGTCGTGGCACACTGCGGCGCCCATCCAAAGGGAAGGGCTGTAATTTCCACATCGCTGTGGAGCTCATGGGGCGTGCTATAGCTCCGAAAGCAGGACTTTCTAGAGGCCAAAGTGCCATGGCCTCCATTGAGGCACATTCCGGTGCTCTGGGAAATTCTATGAAGCATTGAGGCACCCATTGG
Organism: Artocarpus heterophyllus; assembly: GCA_025403435.1. Lineage (NCBI taxonomy): Eukaryota > Viridiplantae > Streptophyta > Magnoliopsida > Rosales > Moraceae > Artocarpus > Artocarpus heterophyllus. The sequence continues at coordinate 30,694,912 of CM046342.1, read as the reverse complement.
ATGCGTTACAGCATAGCAGATAGAAATTCATAGCCCTGGCGGTGCATGGAGCTCCAACGGGTGCAAATTAAAAAAAAAACTTTTTTAAGGAATTTCAAAACAATTTTTTTGATTATTGTTAAGGATTATAATTTTCATAATTTGCATCTTATATTTTTGATTAAATTGATTGAAACAATATGTTGCCAAAGTAACATATGTTGTGTAGATTAATCTAATTAGAAATATTAAGATGTTTGTGTGTTTGTTATTTATATGAATTATGACCAGCCCAAAGGAAGGTTACCGTTTGGTCAAATAACGGACACATATGCAGTTACAAATATATAACAAGTATAAAGCTTTCCATGTGAACAATAATCGATCCAAAGAAAGGCTATTGTTTGATAGGATTCATCATCAATTTATGATTACTACGTTGAGAGTACCACTTACAGTTGATATCTGATGTGTCCCACATCGGTTAGCAAGAGAGGTCTTGGGTGTTATATATATGGGTTCACAATCCTCCTCTCACGAGCTAGCTTTTGAGGTGGAGTTAGGTGGGTTCATATCATATGGTATCAGAGCCTACTCTTGACTAGTCGGTGGGCGCATGTACAAAGGTTCTCTGCATGAAGACATGCAGTCTAAAGGGGTCGGGAATGATGTGTCCGACATCGGTTAGCAAGAGAGGTCTTGGGTGTTATATATATGGGTTCACAATCCTCCCCTCACGAACTAGCTTTTGAGGTGGAGTTAGGTGGGTTCATATCAATATCTCTATCCAAAGACTAGACATCAATGTCATGTTAGGTTTCTTGCAATCGGTCCACAATTTTATTTTGTTATGTCATTTGTTTGTTTTATTATGATATATTTTTTATTGTGAGTATGCTATTTTGTTTTGTTCTATATTCAGTTTCTATTGCTATAGCTACAAATGTTTTCGCTCAAGTTAACAATATTGCAATGTTGAATAGGATAAATTTTAAGGTCTAGAAAGAGAATATGGATATCATTCTCGAATGTATGGATTTAAACCTTGTGCTAAGGGAAGAACAACTCACTTCCACTATGGAAAACCCAAATAAAACAAAATTAAGAAGTGGGATCACGATCGCTCTAATCGCATGTTTCTAATGATCATGAAACACTCCATTCTGGAGGTGTTTCAAGGCTCTATTACTGAGAGTAGTAATGCTAAGAAGTTCCTTGAGAAAATTGACCAATACTTTATGTAACGCTCGCCATTTTCTTTTATGGATACTTTTGTTAATTTAATGTTAGAACATGATATTTTATGAGTTATTATCAATTATATTAAGTAAATTAACTTTTATTTAGTAATGTTAGAGGTAATGGCCACGAGGGATCGACATGTTCAAGATGCTAATGTCAAAAATAGTTATAAGCACAAAGTATTTATTTTTTTTTAAGAATTTCATCTTACCTAAATTTATAATTTTTATAATGATTTAGAGTTATGTATGCCCTAGAGTTATATTCTTGATGATGACATAAATTTTATTACATATTTTCTTATTTTTATAACATGTATGATTTCATGATAATTACATATGTAACATTTTTAATATGGCGTTAAGAAACTCGATAATATAAAGTGTCCAGAAGAATAATTTGTAAATTAATATTTTTTGAGGTCATTGGAGTAAATATTATTGTTGTGTATAAATAATTATGTATTATAATTATATTATTTACGTTATTTATATTATATTATATTATATTATATATAACCGTTTATATGCTTATATTATATTTATATTGTATTATATTATATATATTATGTTAAAACAATGTGTAGATAATAAAAATTAAAACTATATATATATTATATATACATATGTACGTGATGGGTGATGATATGAAAGTAAAAAAAAGAAAAATAAAAAAAGAAACCCAATTAGATTAGGATTACACTCATCTAAAAAGGGAAAAACCTAATTAGATTAGGATTACATTCATTCAAAAAAGGGAGAGCCTAATTAGACTAGGATTAGGGTTTTCTACACTCATCTATTCTCTTCTCTCTCATAAACCTATAAATATACCTTTAAGCCACTAAAGCCTTTATTCTCTTAATTTCCAAGCAAAAAAAATTCTTTCTCTCACCCTTTCTCAAAAATCTTTTTAAGAAAGCCTCCAGCATCTCTCTAATCCTTAAAGCCAAGAATTCATTACTTTTATTTTCTTTCAAGCTAAAGTAGAAGCAATTCGTTTTAGAGATTTTGTGTGCAAGTCTTCATCTTTGTTGAAGAAAACAAAAGAATTTAATGTATGGTTTAAAGGTTTTCATGGTTGTGAATTCTTATGATTGATATATATTGTTTTGTGACAAACTTTGTTAGAAAATTGTTCTTTTATGTTGTGATTGCATATGCATGTGTGTTTATATGAAAAGGTAAATTATTTTGTTTATTACTTTGATTATAACAATCTTATTTTATGATTGAAAGCATTTATGTTCATATGATTTCATGAAATTTCATGAAAACAAGGTTTTGTTATTGAAGTGTGATATGAGAATTTTGGAATTTTAGGTTAGCTAGAAAGGTTACTGGTGATATTTTTGTTAGACATGTATGCCCTAAGGAGAAAAAATATAATACATTTTTGGAGATATTTTTATCAATAAAGAATTTATTCATTTATATATACCAAATCTTGTCCTCTTTACGTTCATATTTGTTGAATGTATGTTAAGCAAATAGTAGTCTAAGACTGTCGGTCTAAACCTTTAAGAATTGGGCATATGATGGACTGATTATACGAAAGACATGATTCTTAAGGTGACAGTCTAAAACATATGATCCGTAATCGAGGGAATAAAGTTGGGCGCTTTATTCTTGCAAAGATTGTTATGTTGTCTATATCCCTATTGGGAGTTGGTTTGTCTTGACCATCGGAGTTGGACTCTGTGAATAGAAACACAGGCACGTTATCATTGGTGACGATGTGTTGGATCAGGACATAAAGTGAATTGATTTGGATTAATAATTCTGTCTTGGCAAAATCGATTCACTTTAGACAATCATTTGTATTGTATCTTAATCCTGAGATGGATAGTGGGCCCGTTGTCTCGACTTATGTCTTTTGATGTACCAAAGAGTGACTCCCACAACTCAATAATGGTATGCATGCCGGTACGTTGGAGGCATGACTCTTGATAGTGTAGACTTGTTATTCATAGATATGGAATCCATAGCTCCACTTTAGGAGTAATGATATCCTCTTATATGCATTATCTTGTAATTGAAAAACTGGAGCGCTCAACCATTTGGATACATAGGTGTAATTGAATGGTATACTATCTTTGGATGGTAAGTTTTCTAATGGTGAGATAATGGAACGTAAGATAAAAATAATCGGGAAGGTAAGACATAACTTGTCCTTAAGCCTATTATGGACTATCATATGGGAATACGATACACTATGATATGTCATGGAGACTTAGCTATATGGGCTTCATAATTCTATAAAGTTTGAGAGTGCAGCTCCAAGCTTTTAGTGGAGTAGCGTTGGAGTTGATAATTGTGAAATGTATATCTGGGATATTGGGTTTCATAATTGTTGTGCGCTTGAACTTTATAGGCCCATTTTGGTCCCCTTTGCTAGCTCACAAAATCCTGTAACAATACGGCGTGCTTTTTCAATAATTTGTGACTTTTGTTGGATTTATAAGATTGGTTTAAAATTTGAAAGAATCAAATAATTCATGTCTGTTTATTGGTTGAATTAATTTTTTGTAATAAAATTATTTAAGATAAAATTGTTGAATTATTGGGATCGGATAATTCTTGTCTATTTATTGGTTGATTTAATTGGATAAATTAGATCAAGATGAACTTGTAGAATTATTGTGAATTGATTTATTTTCTTAGAGATTATCTTGATAAAGTTTGTTTTGATCAGATAACTTCTCTATTGGGTTATTTGAATCAAAACTGAGACTTTATCTTATAGAATCTAGGTGGAAAATAAAAGATTTGTGGAGATATTTACGCGGTAGTTTGGCCTGTCGATCTACGTGTTTAGCTTGCCGATGGGGCCTGTTCGGCCTGCCGATTAGCGAGAGATAAGATTACGCATTTTCACGCGGATCTTATTAGATATTGATCCGAACTTCATTTTGTTTTGAGTTTTTGAGACCTAACCTGATAAGGACTGACCCCACGACCAAGAGCTATAAATAGGGAGTGAGTCTCATGATTTACTCAGATCAATTGAGAGATTAAGAGTGATACTCTTCTAGTGAGCATCTGAAAACTCCCTAAGAGCTTTTGTTCACAAATCACGAACACTAGCTTTGGGTTCTCTCGATTGGTTGGAAGGAGAGTCACTGGTGGAAGAGCTGTATGTGTGAGCCCACACTCACTCCGATCATGGATAAAGATAGCAAAGAAGACCAGTTGGTTGAGGCTCTTCTAGAACGTTACTTCTCTTCACGGATTGCAGAGGTTCTTTGGCATACAGAGGTTAATAAGATTTGTTTAATTTATACATATAGCATGTCAAACTTATGTTATGGAAAAATACTCTAATGTTAAAATTTTTAAAATTCCCGCTGTGCACTTCACATTGTTTTTCCAACAATTAGTATCAGAGACATAGGTTTTTACATAAATTTACAAGTTTGTGATTATACTATATATATAAATTTGTGATCTTAATCTCTCCTATGCTTGAATTTAATTTTATAGAGAGTTGGCACTCTAGGTTTCTATATAATTATATGTTGTTGTGGATTATATGGTGAATGTTCATTAATTAATTATGGTTGATTAAATTGTTATTTAATTATTTATTAATTAATTAATTTATACCGATTATGGTTCTTAGATGTTAGAATCTTGGTTTTTCATGTAATTAGATGGTAGACTATCATCTCCGTCTAAGAATTGTTATTTAATTTTAAATTTATGAGAATTTTATAATTAAATAATTATTTATAAAAGACGGATCTAGAAGGTGGATCTAGAAGATGGATGATGGAGCACCCAGGTATTTCCTGAGTCTCTAATTTTATGTTTTTGAATTGTTGAAAATAAAATTGATGAATTGCATTAAAATTGTATTTTCTGGAATGGAGATTTCTGCTTGGTCGGCATGCCGAACATCACAGTTCGGCAGGATGATGGTCACAAATCGGCAGGCCAAACGTGTGGTTCGGCAGGCCATAAGTGGGGCAGAAATTGGCTGGCTCTGCCGATAGGCTGAACTCCATTCGGCATGCCAAACTCTCATGGGTCGGCAGGCTGATCTTTTCGATCGGCAGGCCGATGAAGCATGACCGGTAGGCTGATCACCCAGATCAGCCTGCCGACCGAAAGTTGGAAAATTTCCAGAAAAGGTGCAATTTTTGCAGTGCAGTTTTAATTTTATTTTTGAGACGATTTTGAGAAACATTAAATTTGGATATGACTTAAAATATGAAGTATTTGATTCATACAGGATTGAAGACTTGAAGATGGGAATTACGTGAAGAATGATACAACTTGAGGATTCAAGGATGAAGAATCAATATATGTCTCGATTATTCTCTTGTAATCTTAGTTTTCTATTCTCTAGGGTGAAGCCATAATATTATGGTTATTATTATTTTGCTTGCAGCTTTGCTTGATTGCTTTGCTTGTCTACATTATAATATGATTTGCCATGTATATTGATAACATGTCATATAGAATAGGAAGTGTCACTCATATTAGAATTGTTTATGCATAATTTTAAAATAAAACCTTGATTTCAAAAGATTGAGTGGGAGAAGGTTTTTGAAGAGAGAACCTAAGGCCTCCATCGTTGGTCCATAGGAAGAACGTGGTGGTCCAGACCCCTAGGAAGGGATTTCTAACATGTACTAGATTGGATCTCTGAGAGGATAAGGTATTTTCGCAAGATTTATGGTTGCACACCCCTAGGTAGTGATTATAAACCATGGATAAAATATTGAAACGATGGTTATACACTCACGTTAATTTTATTATTAACCTCCCCTAGGAGCTCTGCTGATAAAATTAATGGCCAAAGAAACGATTATTAATATATGCTGGATTATACAGGTCCTGGATGGCATATATTAATCAGGAGGGGATCCGTGTTCTTGATTGAATTTGGCATGACTCCCCTAGGAGCTTGTTAAATTCTGAGTTGGGAATTATCGTTGTAAGGTTGTGATATTTTCAAGGTTTTGACACATAAACACATTTGTATGTTTTTACATGATTGTGTTATCTTACTAAATTATGATATGTTTGCTAATATTTGGTATATGATTCTTTATTGTAGATTAAAAATGTCTAAAAACGCTTTATCATCAATACTTGACAAAAACCAATTAACTAGTGAGAATTACAATGATTGGAAACGAAACCTAGATATCGTCCTGTCCTTTGAGAAACTAAAATATGTACTAACAACCCCTTGTCCTCCCGAGCCTACGGGAGACTCATCTAATGAGCAATTCCAAGCGTATGACCGCTGGAAAGATGCTAATGATCAATCCCGCTGCTATGTTATGGCCTGCATGAATAATGTGATGCAAGCTCAACATTAGGATTGTGAGACTACGAAGCAGATCTTGGATAATCTTGAGGATATGTTTGGAGGCCAGGCCGTAACAAAGCGGCAAGGGGCGCTTCAGAAACTCTTAAACTGTAGACAGAGGCCGAGGACATCTGTAAAGGAGCACATGATGTTGGTCATGGGTTACCTCGTTGAGGCTCAAACCAATGGAGCCGACATCGATGTTGAAACTCAGATGACTATGGTCTTTGAGACTCTGTCTAAGGAATTTATTCCGTTTAGAGCTACATTTAATTTGAGCAATAGACGGGATATGACCTTGACAGAATTAATGAAATAGTTACAGGAGTTTGAACTGCTGATCAGGGAGTCTCCTGCCGATGGTGAGGCCAACATGGTAGTTGCTTCTGGTTCCAATTCTAACTCTGGGAATGGAAAGAAGCAACAGGCCAAGAATAGGAAGTTTTATGTTCCTGCTAATACCAAGAGCAAGAAGAAGAAGAAGAAGAACCCAAAGAAGCTTAAGTGCTTCTTCTGTGGAAAAGTCGGGCATATTAAGAAGCATTACAAGGACTTCCTTTCCAAAAGAGGTAGGTGTGATCTTTTGTATTTAGAAACTTGTTTGGTTGAGGAATCCAGTGACATTTGGGTCATAGATTCCGGTGCAACTAATCATGTTTGTGTTTCTCTACAGGGGTTCAAAGAAACGAGAAGTCTGCTACATGAAGACTTCACGCTTCGGATGGGCGATGGATCCTTGGTCTCAGCGGAAGCAGTGGGAGATGTCCATCTTTACTTTGATAAATATAGGAATTTATTTTTGCAAGATTTTTTAATGTTCCTAAATTTAAAAGGAATTTAATTTCTATATCTTGTTTATTTAAACTCCTACGTGGTATCTTTTAATGAAAAAGTGGTGATTCGTAAAAACAAATCTTTTATCTGTTCTGGATGGGTGCAAAATAATCTATATTTTATCAAACCTAAGATGGACTTGTTGCTTAATGCTGAGATGATTGATAATAACTCTAAAAGACTTAAAACTTCTCACTCTTAAGACTTATCTTTGGCATTTGCACCTTGGTCACATTAACCTAAATAGGATTCAAAGGTTGGTAAGGGATGGACCTTTAAGTCACTTAAAGGTGGAATCTATGCCTCAATGTGAATCTTGTTTGGAGGGTAAAATGACCAACAGACCATACGGGTCTAGGGGCAATAGGGCCGAAGGGGTTCTAGAACTTGTGCATAGTGATGTTTGCGGACCGATGAACATCCGGGCACGAGGAGGGTATGAGTACTACGTCACTTTTATTGACAATTACTCAAGATATGGGCATGTGTGCCTGATACACCACAAAAGTGAAACTTTTGACAAGTTCAGGGAGTTTCAGGCTAAAGTGAAAAAGCAATTGGGTAGACCCATAAAGGCACTTTGATTCGATCGAGGTGGGGAATACCTTTCTAATGAGTTCTAGGGACACTTGTTAAAGAATGAGATTTTATCCTATTTGACTACACCGGGCACTCCGCAGCAGAATGGCGTAGCGGAGAGAAGAAATAGGACTTTGTTGGACGTGATTAGGTCCATGATGAGTTATTCATCATTACCTATATCCTTTTGGGGGATATGCACTACAAATTGCATGTTATCTTTTGAACAATGTGCCTTCAAAATCGGTCCCTAAAACTCCTCACGAGTTGTGGACAAGAAGGAAGATGTCCCTAAACCATACTCGCATATGGGGATGTCCGGCTCATGTCCTATTTAAGGATCCGAATAAGTTGGAAGCACGTTTGAAAGTTTGCGTGTTTGTAGGATTTCCAAAAGGGACTAAAGGGGGTTATTTTTATAACCCAAAGGAAAATAAAGTCGTGGTTTCTGCTAATGCAACTTTCCTTGAGGAGAGTTACATGGACGACTTTAAACCTCGAAGCAAAGTGGTGTTTGAGGAGTTAAGGAGTGATCAGATCACTCCGGAGGTTCCAAATGAAACCGTTTCGATCAGTGTAGAAGAACCAAACAAACTTGAACAACAATCTCAGGGGCTTCGGCGTAGTGGGAGGATCGGGCGTCATTCTGAAAGGTATATGTTCAATAGGGAGGTCTTCTTGGCTGAACCAGAAGAACATGACAGGAATCCTTATACTTACGTAGAAGCTATGGAGGATGTTGATTCAAAACTCTGGACAGAGGCCATGAACATAGAGATGAAGTCTATGGAGACTAATCATGTCTGGGAGCTTATGGATCTTTCCGAAGGGGTAAAACCCATAGGGTGTAGCTGGATCTACAAGAGGAAAAGAGGAGTGGATGGAAAGGTCGAAACCTTTAAGGCTAGACTGGTAGCTAAGGGTTATACGCAAAAGGAAGGAATCGATTATGAGGAAACCTTTTCGCCTGTAGCCTTGCTTAAGTCCATCCGGATTCTCTTATCCATAGCTGCCGCTCTCGACTACGAGATTTGGTAGATGGATGTCAAGACGGCTTTTCTAAATGGCTATCTTGATGAGTCCATTTATATGGAATAGCCAGACGGGTTCAAGGTCACAGGTCAAAAATGTAAGGTTTGTAAGCTGTTAAAGTCAAGAGGCTAATTTTGTTCTCGGTATCCAGATCTTTCGGGATAGGAAGAACAAAATGATAGCTTTGTCTCAAGCCAGATACATAGATAAAATTCTCAGGAGGTTTGCAATGCCGGATTCCAAGAAAGGTGGGCAACCATCTAGGTCTGGAATTACTCTTTCTAAGAAAGACTCCCTAAAGTCTTATGAAGAAAGAGAATACATAAAGAAGGTGCCTTATGCTTCGACAGTGGGTAGTCTCATGTATGCCATGCTTTGCACACGACCAGATATTAGCTATGCGGTCGGGATTGTAAGTCAATTTTAGGCAAATCCAGGACCAAACCACTAGGTTGTGATAAAGCATATTTTCAAGTACCTGAGAAGGACTCGAGGGTATATGCTTGTATATTCTGGTGAGGACCTGACTCCTTTAGGATATACTGACTTAGATTTTCAATCTTGTCTGGATTCTAGGAAATCGACTTCGGGGTTTGTGTTTACTCTAGGCGGCCGTGCAATCAATTGGAGAAGTGTGAAGCAAGATTGCACTTCAGATTCAATGATGGAGGCCGAGTATGTGGCAGCTAGTGATGCTTCGAAGGAAGCAGTATGGCTCTACAAGTTCCTTGGGGATCTTGAGGTTGTTCCTGGCATGGATAAGGCGGTATCTGATGAGGACATCGTTAGCACAAGCAAGAGCATGTGGGAGACATATTCAGATCCAATTCAAGTTCCCATTGGTCCGGTTACGAGAGCTCATGCGAAGAAGTTTAAAGAATCGTTTATTGGGCTGATTCAAGCAACTTGGCCTCAAGCCATTGCATGGAGGCCCATTGAGGGAATTGTATGTGACACCCAGACCAACAAATGCGTGATTCAAACTCTAGAAGGGATCGAGTAATTTCCATTTCAGTTACTTTCCCGTTTTGAGGCGACACATGGTGAGAAGAATCAGCTTATGACCTTTTAATGTCTAGTTTCCTTTTTTCGTTTGTTTATTTCTACTATTGTAAAGCTTTTAAGCCATTAAGGAAACTTACCTTATTTGCTTTAGATTAGGTGATTTGGTAATTGATTTGCCCGAAATTCCATGGGGAATTAGGAGCTGAAAATTCGCATAGGAACCCCTATATATTGTAACGAATTTCATTCAATGGATAATAAGTATTGACACACATTTGAGGTTTAATTCTCTTTGGTTCCTAAACGAACTAATCGAACTTATCAAAAAATTCCGTGGCGTTCATAGACTTATCAATCAGTCCATCCATAGCTGATTGTGGCGTCCTCACATACCAAGACTTATCAATCAGTCCATCCATAGCTGATTGTGGCGTCCTCACACACCAAGGTTCGTGCTTCTTGTTAGGCATCGGGTTGTGGTTCCATCCAAAACCGGTTAGGAATTTTGATCTTGGAAACCAATCTTGGTTAGGGTCGCGTCAGTTCTTGGCGGGGTTCGTATCAGTATCACTATACTGTGATAACAGTGCGGCGGTAGCTAATGCTAAGGAACCAAGATTTCACAAGATGAGTAAACATATTGATTGGAAGTATCATGTGATAAAGGACTTTGTTGAGGGTGGGCATGTCATGGTGTGCAAGATCAAGTAAGAGGACAATTTAGCTGATCCATTTACGAAGACACTTACTGGGAGAGTCTTTGAGAGGCAAGTGGAAGCTATGGGGATGCAAAATTTACTGTATTTACTCACTTAGTGCAAGTAGGAGATTGTTAGACATGTATGCCGTAAGGAGTAAAAATGTAATATGTTTTTGGAGACATTTTTATCAATAAAAAATTTATTCATTTATATATACACAACCTTGTCCTCTTTACATTCATATTTGTTGAATGTATGTTAAGCAAACAATAGTCTGAGACTATCGGTCAATACCTTTAAGAATTGGGCATATGATGGACTGATTATACGAAAGACACGATTCTTAAGGTGACAGTCTAAAACATATGATTCGTAATCGAGGGAATAAAGTTGGGCGCTTTATTTATGTAACGATTGTTATGTTGTCTATATCCCTATTGGGAGATGGTTTGTCTTGACCATCGGAGTTGGACTCCGTGAATAGAAACATTGGCACGTTATCATAGGTGACGATGTGTTGGATCCAGACACAAAGTGAATTGATTTGGATTAATAATTCTGTCTTGGCAAATCGATTCACTTTAGACAATCATTTGTATTGTATCTTAATCCTGAGATGGATAGTGGGCCTGTTGTCTCGACTTATGTCTTTTGATGTACCAAAGGGTGACTCCCACATCTCAATAGTGGTATGCATGCCGGTACGTTGAAGGCATGACTCTTGATAGTGTAGACTTGTTATTCATAGATATGGAATCCATAGCTCCTCTTTAGGAGTAATGATATCCTCTTATATGTGTTATCCTGTAATTGGAAAACTTGAGCGCTCAACCATTTGGATACATAGGTGTAACCGAATGGTATACTATCTTTGGATGGTAAGTTTTCTAATGGTGAGATAATGGAACGTAAGATAAAAATAATCGGGAAGGTAAGACAGAACTTGTCCTTAAGCCGATTATGGATTATCATATAGGGATCCGATACACTATGATATGTCATGGAGACTTAGCTATACGGTCTTCGTAATTCTATAAAGTTTAAGAGTGCAGCTCCAAGCTTTTAGTGGAGTAGCGTTGGAGTTGATAATTGTAAAATGTATATCTGGGATATTGGGTTTCATAATTGTCGTGCGCTTGAACTTTATAGGCCCATTTTGGTCCCCTTTGCTAGCTCACAAAATCCTGTAACGATATGGCGTGCTTTTTCAATAATTTGTGACTTATGTCGGATTTATCGGATTGGTTTAAAATTTGAAAGAATCAAATAATTCATGTCTGTTTATTGGTTGAATTAATTTTTTGTAATAAAATTAATTTAAGATAAACTTGTTGAATTATTGGGATCGGATAATTCTTGTCTATTTATCGGTTGATTTAATTGGATAAATTAGATCAAGATAAACTTGTAGAATTATTGTGAATTGATTTATTTTCCTTAAGATTATCTTGATAAAGTTTTTTTTGATCAGATAACTTCTCTATTGAGTTATTTGAATCAAAACTGAGACTTTATCTTATAGAATCTTGGGTGGAAAATAAAAGATTCATGGAGATATTTACGCGGCGGTTTAGCCTGTCGATCTACGTTTTTGGCCTATCAATGGGGCCTATTTAGCCTGCCGATTAGCGAGAGATAAGATTACGTGTTTTCATACGGATCTTATTAGATATTGATCCGAACTTGATTTAGTTTCGAGTTTTTGAGACTTAATCTTATAATGACTAACCCCAGGACCAATCGCTATATAAAGGGAGTAAGTCTCTTGAGTTACTCAGATCAATTGAGAGATTAAGAGTGATACTCTTCTGGTGAGCATCTGGAAACTCCCTGAGAGCTTTTGTTCACTAATCATGAACAATAGCTTTGGGTTCTCTCGATTGGTTGGAATGAGAGTCACCGGTGGAAGAGCTGTACGTGTGAGCCCACACTTACTCCGATCGTGGATAGAGAATAGCAAAGAAGACCAGTTGGTTAAGGCTCTTGTAGAATGTTACTTCTCTTCACGGATTGCGGAGGTTCTTCAGCACACAGAAGTTAGTAAGATCTGTTTAATTTATACATATAGTATGTCAAACTTATGTTTTCGAAAAATACTCTGGTGTTAAAATTTTTAAAATTCTTGCTGCGCACTTCACATTGTTTTTCCAACAATTTTGAAATCAAATGATTTTATTTTGCTACGATTTTTTGATATAATGTGTATATATATATATGTTAAGAATGTCTGAGATTTTTATAAATTTTTGTTCAAGATATTTTTAGGGTTATGAGCTTTCAGTCAAACATTACTCATGAAATTATAATTGCTAGCAGATTTGTATTTGTATGTTGTAGAGTCTGTTTTACGGGACAAAAAGTGTCTTTTGAGTTTGTAAAAAATCATAAATTATTGTTGATATTTCAATTAAATGTCTGTAAATTTTTAACCTCTTACTCTTATTATGTTTATGATAAAATTCTTGATTGCCAAGTACTAAGTAGTTATAAACGTCTTCTTGATATGCTCTATGTAATTTGTGAGGTGATAAATTATACTTTTATATATATTTTACATGATTTATTATTTTTTTTACTTTTATTTATATGTTACGCATGTCACATAAAAATTTTAGAAGTATATCACATATATTTGATTTTATAAAAATGTTTGAATGAAACATGTTCGTTGTTTAGCATGCTTAGTGTTAATATTAACTCTAAAATTGAACATGTGTTTTGAATTATTTTGAATTTACTGGGAGCTAAATTTTGGATATATTATGATTTTATGTGTAGTAGATTTTATAAATTATTTTATAGCATCTATAATTTAATACATAATTTTTAATTAGGATTGTTCATTGTCCAAGTTTTGCTGGCAGATTTTATAGTAATGATTATATGATTTATTTTAATTATCAAATGAAATTTTTATGGCTAAAAAAATCTAAGCTTTATATATATTTGTTAGCATTATTCTTGCAAATTTTTATGCTTTAATTAAATGTGAGTTGAAAGATGCATGGTTATGAATTCTTGAAGGTCAGTCAGTTTTTATGATTGATAGATTTACTTAAATGTTTTGAAAATTAGAAAAAGGTATTTTGAATTAATATTTTTAAGAGAAGAAAATTTGAGTGATGTTTATATATGTTAGCTATATTATGGAATAATTCTTACATTTTATTCATGCTTATAAGTTATAGTTAATTTCTCTAAGTGATTAAAAGTCAAGTTTTTTGCCTTTATGTTTCTTGATTCTAAGTACATATTTATGACTCAAAGATGCTTTTTTTTTATTAAGAATAATATATGATGATGTAATATGGTAGTAAATGATATCATGAACATGAATATTAATTTCATGTATTATATGAATGATAAATATGACCACTCTAAAAAACAAGCACACCGAGAACCACAACAATGTCACATGATTTAAGGTTTAGTAAGCAAGCAAGCTAAGTAAGTACATTCTCATCTGCAACACGATAAAAGTTACAAAAAAGTTTTGAGAATTTGTTTTATGATAATTTTTAAGTTTGTTTTTACATATTGTCTTCTCATGAAAACTCTTGTTGCAACAAAAAAGTTTAATAGATGTTTCAATGACGAGGCATGTTAAAAGTATATCTATATATGTATCACTTAATTAAACGTTGCACACCCGATTCTTATGTTTATGATGTCCTGCAAGGTATGGACTTGTCATGTTTGATTTGAGACTAGCTACCCCACTTCTCTTATGATAGCGCGCCTACGATATTAATGGTGTAATGCTTGGGCTCCTAAAGATAAATTAAATGATGTTTCAATATGGAAGTTTAAATAAAAAGATATGTTCTATATAAACTTGTGCCTCTTGCACTGCTATGATTATGATTACAATTTTATATAATGATTTTTAGGAGTGAGTGTGGGCTAACACGTACAGCTCTTCCACCGGTTACTCTCCTTCCAACCAACAAAGAGAACCCCAAGCTAGTGCTCCTGATTTGTGAACAAAAGCTCTCAGGGAGTTTTCAGATGCTCACTAGAAGAGTCTCACTCTCAATCTCTCAAATTGATCTATATTGATCTTAGTAAATCATGAGACTCACTCCCTTTATATACCTATTGGTCCTGGGGTCAGTCCATATCAGATTAGGTCTCAAAAACTCGAAACAGAATCAAATTCGGATCAGTATCTGATAAGATCCGCGTGAGAACGCGTAATCTTATCTCCTCTGATCGGTAGGCCGAACAGGCCAGTTCGGCAGGCCGAACACGTCATCCGACAGGCCGAACTCCAGGGAAAAAATCTCCGTGAATCTTTTATTTTCCACCCGAGATTCTAGAGGATAAAATCTCAGTTTTGATTCAAATAACCCAATAGAGAAGTTATCTGATCAAAACAAACTTTATCAAGATAATCTCAAAAAAAATAAATCAATTCACAATAATTCTACAAGTTTATTTTATTCTAATTTTGTCCAAAATTAAAACAACCGATAAACAGACAAGAATTATTTGATCGCAATAATTCAACTAGTTTATCTTGACCTAATTTCTTACAAAATTAATTCAACCGATAAACAGACATGAATTACTTGATTCTTACAAATTTTAAACCAATCTGATAAATCTGACATAAGTCACCAATTATTGAAAAAGCACGCCGTGTCGTTACAGGATTTTGTGAGCTAGCAAAGGGCACCAAAATGGACCTATAAAGTTCAAGCTCATGATAATTATGAAACCCAATATCCCAGATATACATTTCACAATTATCAACTCCAACGCTACTCCACTAAAAGCTTGGAGCTGCACTCTTGAACTTTATAGAATTACGAAGCTCGTGTAGCTAAGTCTCCATGACATATCATAGTGTATCGTATCCCCATATAATTATCCATAATCGACTTAAGGACAAGTTCTGTCTTACCTTCCCGATTATTTTTATCTTACGTTCCATTGTCTCACCATTAGAAAACTTATCATCCAAAGATAGTATACCATTTCGTTACACCTATGTATCCAAATGGTTGAGCACTCTAGTTTTCAAATTATAGGACAACGCATATAAGAGGATATCATTACTCCTAAAGAGCAGCTATGGATTCCATATCTATGAATAACAAGTCTACGCTATCAAGAGTCATGCCTCCAACGTACCGGCATGCATACCACTATAGAGATGTGGGAGTCACCCATTGGTACATCAAAAGACACAAGTCGAGATAACGGACCCACTATTCATCTAAGGATTAAGATACAATACAAATGACTGTCTAAAGTGAATCAATTTTCCAAGACAGAATTATTAATCCAAATCAATTCACTTTATGTCCCGATCCAACACATCGTCACCTATGACAACGTGCCAATGTTTCTATTCACGAAGTCCAACTCCAATGGCCAAGACAAACCATCTCCCATAAGGGATATAGACAACATAACAATCTTTACATGAATAAAACACCCAACTTTATTCCCTCGATTGCGGATCATATGTTTTAGACCATCACCTTAAGAATCGTGTCTTTTGCATAATCAGTCCATCATATGCCCAACTCTTAAGGTTTAGACTGACAGTCTCAGACTACTGTTTGCTTATCATACATTCAACAAATATGAACGTCAAGTGGACAAGATTTGGTATATATAAATGAATAAATTCTTTATTGATAAAAAATTTCTCCAAAAACGTATTACATATTTACTCCTTAGGGCATACATGTCTAACATAGAAACATTGGCACGTTACCATAGGTGATGATGTGTTGGATCAGGATACAAAGTGAATTGATTTAGATTAATAATTCTGTCTTGGCAAATCGATTCACTTTAGACAATTATTTGTATTGTATCTTAATCCTGAGATGGATAGTGGGCCCGTTGTCTCGACTTATGTCTTTTGATGTACCAAAGGGTGACTCCCACATCTCAATAGTGGTATGCATGCCGGTACGTTAGAGGCATAACTCTTCATAGCGTAGACTTGTTATTTATAGATATGGAATCCATAGCTCCTCTTTAAGAGTAATGATATCCTCTTATATGTGTTATCCTGTAATTGGAAAACTAAAGCGCTCAACAATTTGGATACATAGGTGTAACCGAATAGTATACTATCTCTGGATGGTAAGTTTTCTAATGGTGAGATAATAGAATGTAAGATAAAAATAATCGAGAAGGTAAGACAGAACTGTCCTTAAGTTGATTATGGATTATGATATGGGGATACGATACACTTTGATATGTCATGGAGACTTAGCTATACGGGCTTCGTAATTCTTTAAAGTTCGAGTGTGCAGCTCCAAGCTTTTAGTGGAGTAGCGTTGGAGTTGATAATTGTAAAATGTATATCTGGGATATTAGGTTTCATAATTATTGAGAGCTTGAACTTTATAAGTCCATTTTGGTCTCCTTTGCTAGCTCACAAAATCCTGTAACGATACAGCGTGCTTTTTTCAATAATTGGTGACTTATGTCAAATTTATCAGATTGGTTTAAAATTTGAAAGAATCAAATAATTCATGTTTGTTTATTGATTGAATTAATTTTGTAATAAAATTAATTTAAGATAGACTTGTTGAATTATTGGGATCGGATAATTATTGTCTGTTTATCGGTTGATTGAATTGGATAAATTAAATCAAGATAAACTTGTAGAATTATTGTGAATTGATTTATTTTTTTAGAGATTATCTTGATAAAGTTTGTTTTGATCAGATAACTTCTCTATTGGGTTATTTGAATCAAAACTGAGACTTTATTCTATAGAATCTCGGGTGAAAAATAAAAGATTCACGGAGATATTTACGCAGCAGTTCGGCCTACCGATCTACGTGTTTGGCCTGTCGATTAAGATGTTTGGCCTGCCGATCAACGAGAGATAAGATTACGCATTTTCACACGGAACTTATCAGATATTTATCCAAACTTGATTCTGTTTATAGTTTTTGAGACCTTGTCTGATAAGGACTAACCCCAGGACCAATCGCTATATAAAGGGAGTAAGTCTCATGAGTTACTCATATCAATTGAAAGATTAAGAGTGATACTCTTCTAGTGAGCATCCGAAAACTCCCTGAGAGCTTTTGTTCACAAATCATGAATACTAGCTTTGGGTTCTTTCGATTGGTTGGAAGGAGAGTCACCGGTGGAAGAGCTGTACGTGTGAGCCCACACTCACATCGATCATGGATAGAGAATAGCAAAGAAGACCAGTTGGTTGAGGCTCTTCTAGAACGTTACTTCTCTTCATAGGTTGCAGAGGTTCTTCGATACACAAAGGTTAGTAAGATCTGTTTAATTTATACATATAGCATGTCAAACTTGTGTTTTGGAAAAATACTTTGATGTTAAAATTTTTAGAATTCCCGTTGCGCACCTCACATTGTTTTTTTTCCAACAATTGGTTTCAGAGCCATAGGTTTTTACATAAATTTACAAGTTTATGATCGTACTATATGTATAAATTTGTGATCTTAATCTCTCCTATGCTTGAATTTAATTTTATAGAGAGTTGGCACTTTAGGTTTCTATATAATTATATGTTGTCATGGATTATGTGGTGAATGTTCATTAATTAATTATGGTTGATTAAATTGTTATTTAATTATTTATTAACTAATTAATTTATGCCAGTTATGGTTCATTAGAGGTTACAATATGTATCTAGGTTTTTCATGTAATTAGATGGCGGACTATCATCTCTGTCTAAGAATTGTTATTTAATTTTCAATTTGTGGGAATTTTGTAATTAAATAATTTTTTGGAAAAGACGGATCTAGAAGACGGATTTAGAAGGCGGATCTAGAAGATGGATGATGGCACACCCAAGTATTTCCTGAGTCTCTAATTTTATGCTTTTGAATTGTTGAAAATAAAATTGATGAATTGCATTAAAATTGTATTGTTTGGAATGGGAGATTTCTGCTATATCGGCATGCCGAACCCTCCAGTTCGGCAGGCCGATGGTCATAGATCGGTAGGCCGGACGTGGGGTTCGGCAAGACATCAGTGGGGCAAAACTCAGCTTGCTCGGTCGGAAGGCCGAACTCTTATAGGTCGATAGGCCGATCACCCAGATCGCCCTGTCGACTGAGAGCTGAAAAAAATTTCAAAAAAAGGTGCAATTTTTGCAGTGCAATTTTTATTTTATTTTTGAGATGATTCTAAGAAACATTAAATTTGGATATGACCGGAAGTATAAAATATTTGATTCATACGGGATTGAAGACTTGAAGATGGAATCACATGAAGAAAGATACAACTTGAGGATTCATGGATGAAGAATCGATAAATGTCTCGATTATTGTCTTGTAATCTTAGTTTTCTATTCTCTAGGGTGGAGCCATAGTATTACGGTTATTATTATTTTGCTTGTAGCTTTGCTTGATTGCTTTGCTTGTCTGCATTATAATATGATTTGCCATGTATATTGATAACATGTCATGTAGAATAGGAAGTGCCACTCATATTAAAATTGTTCATGCATAATTTTAAAATAAAACCTTGATTTCAAAAGATTGAGTGGGAGAAGGTTTTCGAAGAGAGAACCTAAGGCCTCCATCGTTGGTCCATAGGAAGAACATGGTGGTCCCGACCCCTAGGAAGGGACTTCTGTCATGTACCAGATTGGATCTCTAAGAGGATAAGGTATTTTAGCATGATTTATGGTTGCACACCCCTAGGTGATGATTATAAATCATGGATAAAATATTGAAATGATGGTTACACAGTCACGTTAATTTTATTATTAACCTCCCCTAGGAGCTCTGTTAATAAAATTAATGGCCAAAGAAACGATTATTAATATATGTTGGATCATATGGGTCTTGGATGGCATATATTAATCGGGAGGGGATTCGTGTTCCTGATTGAATTTGGCATGACTCCCCTAGGAGCTTGTTAATTTCTGAGTTGGAAATTATCGTTGTAAGGTTGTAATATTTTCAAGGTTTTGACACATAAACACATTTGTATGTTTTTACATGATTGTGTTATCTTACTAAATTATGATATGTTTGCTTATGTTTGGTATATGATTCTTTATTGTAGATTAAAAATGTCTAAAAACGTTGTATCATCGATACTTGACAAAAACCAGTTAACTGGTAAGAATTATAATGATTGGAAACGGAACTTGGATATTGTCTTGTCCTTTGAGAAACTGAAATATGTGCTGACAACCCGTTGTCCTCCCGAGCCTATGGGAGACTCATCTAATGAGCAATTCCAAGCATATGACCACTGGAAAGATGCTAATGATTAGGCCCGTTGCTATTTTATGGCCAGCATGAATAATGTGCTGCAGGCTCATCTTAATGATATGTTTAGAGGCCAGGCCATAACAAAGCGACAAGGGGCGCTTCGGAAACTCTTAAACTATAGATAGAGACCGGGGACATCTGTGAAGGAGCACATGATGTTGGTCATGGGTTACCTCGCTGAGGCTCAAACCAATGGAGTCGACATCGATACTAAAACTCAGATTACTATGGTCTTTGAGACTCTGTCTAAGGAATTTATTCCATTTAGAGCTACATTTAATTTTAGCAATAGACGGGATATGACCTTAACAGAACTAATGAAACAGTTACAGGAGTTTGAGCTGCTGTTCAGGGAGTCTCCTGCGGGTGGTGAGGCCAACATGGTAGCTGCTTTTGGTTCCAATTCTAACTTTGGGAATGGAAAGAAGCAACGGGCCAAGAACAGGAAGTCTTTTATTCCTGCTAATACCAAGAGCAAGAAGAAGAAGAAGAAGAACCCAAAGAAGCTTAAGTGCTTCTTTTGTGGTAAAGTCGGGCATATAAAGAAGCATTACAAGGACTTCCTTTACAAAGGAGGTAGGTGTGATCTTCTGTCTTTAGAAACTTGTTTGGTTGAGGAATCCAATGACATTTGGGTCGTAGATTCTAGTGCAACTAATCATGTTTGTGTTTCTCTATAGGGGTTCAAAGAAACGAGAAATCTGCTACATGAAAACTTCACGCTTCGGATGGGCGATGGATCCTTGGTCTCAGCGAAAGCAGTGGGAGATGTCCATCTTTACTTTGATAAATATAGGAATTTATTTTTGCAAGATTGTTTTTATGTTCCTAAATTTAAAAGGAATTTAATTTCTATATCTTCTTTATTTAAAGACTCCTACGTGGTATCTTTTAATGAAAAAGTGATGATTCGTAAAAACAAATCTTTTATCTGTTCTGGATGGATGCAAAATAATCTATATTTTATCAAACCTAAGATGGACTTATTGCTTCATGCTTAGATGAATGATAATAACTCTAAAAGACTTAAAACTTCTCACTCTAATAAGACTTATCTTTGGCATTTGCGCATTGGTCACATTAACCTAAATAGGATTCAAAGGTTGGTAAGGGATGGACCTTTAAGTCACTTAAAGGTGGAATCTACACCTCAATGTGAATCTTGTCTGGAGGGTAAAATGACCAAAAGACCATACGGGTCTAAAGGCAATAGGGCTGAAGGGGTTCTAGAACTTGTGCATAGTGATGTTTGCGGACCGATGAACATCCGAGCACGAGGAGGGTATAAGTACTTTGTCACTTTTATTGACGATTACTCAAGATATGGGTATGTGTGCCTAATGCACCACAAAAGTGAAACTTTTGACAAGTTCAGGGAGTTTCAGGCTGAAGTGGAAAAGCAATTGGGCAGACCCATAAAGGCACTTCGATCCGATCGAGGTGGGGAATACCTTTCTAATGAGTTCTTGGGACACTTGTTAGAGAATGAGATTTTATCCTATTTGACTGCGTCGAGCACTCCGCTGTAGAATGGTGTAGCAGAGAGAAGAAATAGGACTTTGTTGGACATGGTCAAGTCCATGATGAGTAATTCATCATTAACTTTATCCTTTTGGGGATATGCACTACAAACTGCATGTTATCTTTGAACAATGTGCCTTCAAAATCGGTCCCTAAAACTCCTCACGAGTTGTGGACTAGAAGGAAGACATCCTTAAACCATATTCGCATATGGGGATGTCCGGCTCATGTCCTCTTTAAGGATCCGAATAAGTTGGAAGCACGTTTGGAAGTTTGCGTGTTTGTAGGATATCCAAAAGGGACTAAAGGGGGTTATTTTTATAACCTGAAGGAGAATAAAGTCATGGTTTCTGCTAATGCAACTTTCCTTGAGGAGAGTTACATGGATGACTTTAAGCCTCGAAGCAAAGTGGTGCTTGAGGAGTTAAGGAATGATCAGATCACTCTGGAGGTTCCGAATGAAACCGTTCTGATCAGTGTAAAAAAACCAAACAAACTTGAACAACAATCTCAGGGGCTTCGACGTAGTGGGACGATCGGGCATCAACCTGAAAGGTATATGTTCAATGGGGAGGTCTTCTTGGCTGAACCGGATGAACATGACAGGGATCCTTATACTTATGCAAAAGCTATAGAGGATGTTAATTCAAAACTCTGGACAGAGGCCATGAACGTAGAGATGAAGTCTATAGAGACTAATCATGTCTGGGAGCTTGTGGATCTTCCCAAAGGGGTAAAACCCATAGGGTGTAAGTGGATCTACAAGAGGAAAAGAGGAGTGGATGGAAAGGTCGAAACCTTTAAGGCTAGACTGGTAGCTAAGGGTTATACGCAAAAGGAAGGAATCGATTATGAGGAAACCTTTTTGCCTGTAGCCATGCTTACGTCCATCCGGATTCGCTTATCCATAGCTGCCGCTCTCGACTACGAGATTTGGCAGATGGATGTCAAGACGGCTTTTCTAAATGGCTATCTTGACGAATCCATTTATATGGAACAGCTAGACGGGTTCAAGGTTACGAGTCAAGAGGGTAAGGTTTGTAAGCTGCTAAAGTCAATTTATGGACTTAAGTAGGCTTCTCGTTCTTGGGACATAAGATTTGATCAGGTGATCAAGACTTATGGGTTCTCACAAAATGTGGATGAACCATGTGTTTACAAACACATTAAGGATGTGAAGCTGGCAATTGGCAATGACGTTGGGGCATTGTCATCGGTCAAATTATGGTTGACCAAGCAGTTTGACATAAAGGACTTGGGTGAGGCTAATTTTGCGCTTTGTATCCGGATCTTTCGGGATAGGAAGAACAAAATGATAGCTTTGTCACAGGCTAGCTACATAGATAAAATTCTAAGGAGATTTGCAATGTAGGATTCCAAGAAAGGTGGGCAACCATCTAGGTCTGGAATTACTCTTTCTAAGAAAGACTCTCCAAAGTCTTATGAAGAAAGAGAACACATGAAGAAGGTGCCTTATGCTTCAGTAGTGGGTAGTCTCATGTATGCCATGGTTTGCACACGACCGGATATTAGCTATGTGGTCAGGATTGTAAGTCAATTTCAGGCGGATCTAGGCCCGAACCATTGGGTTGTGGTAAAGCATATTTTCAAGTACCTGAGAAGGACTCGAGGGTATATGCTTGTATATTCGGGTGAGGACCTGACTCCTCTAGGATATACTGACTCAAATTTTCAATCCTGTCTAGATTCTAGGAAATCGATTTCGGGTTTGTGTTTATTCTGGGCGGTGGTGCCATCAGTTGGAGAAGTGCGAAGCAAGATTACACTTCAGATTCAACGATGGAGGCCGAGTATGTGGCAGCTAGTGATGCTTCGAAAGAAGCAGTGTGGCTCTGCAAGTTCCTTTGGGGATCTTGAGGTAGTTCCTGGTATGGATAAGGCGTATCACTGTACTGTGATGACAGTGCGGCGGTAGCTAATGCTAAGGAACCAAGATTTCACAAGAAGAGTAAGCATATTGATCAAAAGTATCATGTGATAAAGGACTTCGTTGAGGGCGGGCATGTCATGGTGTGCAAGATCGCGTCAGAGGACAATTTAGCTGATCCATTTACGAAGACTCTTACTAGGAGAGTCTTCGAGAAACATGTGGAAGCCATGTGGATGCAAAATTTGCTGTATTTACTCACATAGTGCAAGTGGGAGATTGTTAGACATATATGCCCTAAAGAGTAAAAATGTAATACGTTTTTGTAGACATTTTTATAAATAAAGAATTTATTCATTTATATATACCAAATCTTATCCTCTTTAGGTTCATATTTGTTGAATGTATGTTAAGCAAATAGTAGTCTGAGACTGTCGGTCTAAACCTTTAAGAATTGGGCATATGATGGACTGATTATGCGGAAGAAACAATTCTTAAGGTGACAGTCTAAAACATATGATCCGAAATCGAGGGAATAAAGTTGGGCGCTTTATTCATGCAAAGATTATTATGTTGTCTATATCCCTATTAGGAGATGGTTTGTCTTGACCATTGGAGTTGGATTCCGTGAATAGAAACATTGACACGTTGTCATAGGTGACAATGTGTTGGATCAAGGCACAAAGTGAATTGATTTGGATTAATAATTCTGTCTTGGCAAATCGATTCACTTTAGACAATCATTTGTATTGTATCTTAATCCTGAGCTGGATAGTGGGCCCGTTGTCTCGACTTGTGTCTTTTGAGGTACCAAAGGGTGACTCCTACATCTCAATAATGGTATGCATGCCGGTACGTTGGAGGCATGACTCTTGATAGCATAGACTTGTCATTCATAGATATAGAATCCATAGCTCCTCTTTAGAAGTAATGATATCCTCTTATATGTGTTATCCTGTAATTGGAAAGCTGGAGTGCTCAACCATTTGGATACATAGGTGTAACCGAATGGTATACTATCTCTGGATGGTAAGTTTTCTGATGGTGAGATAATAGAACGTAAGATAAAAATAATCGAGAAGGTAAGACAGAACTTGTCCTTAAGCTAATTATGGATTATCATATGGGGATACGGTACACTTTGATATGTCATGGAGACTTAGCTATATGGGCTTCGTAATTCTATAAAGTTTGAGAGTGCAGCTCTAAGCTTTTAGTGGAGTAGCGTTGGAGTTGATAATTGTGAAATGTATATCTGGGATATTGGGTTTCATAATTATCGAGAGCTTGAACTTTATAGGTCCATTTTGGTCCCCTTTGCTAGTACACAAAATCCTGTAACGATACGGCGTGCTTTTTTCAATAATTGGTGACTTATGTCGGATTTATCTGATTGGTTTAAAATTTGTAAGAATCAAATAATTCATGTCTGTTTATCGATTGAATTAATTTTGTAAGAAATTAGTTCAAGATAAACTTGTTGAATTATTGGGATCGGATAATTCTTGTCTGTTTATTGGTTGATTTAATTGGATAAACTAAATCAAGATAAACTTGTAGAATTATTGTGAATTGATTTATTTTCTTAGAGATTATCTTGATAAAGTTTGTTTTGATCAGATAACTTCTCTATTGGGTTATTTGAATAAAAACTGAGACTTTATCCTATAGAATCTCGGGTGGAAAATAAAAGATTCATGGAGATATTTACGCGGCAATTCGGCCTACCGATCTACGTGTTTGGCCTACCGATGGGGCCTGTTCGGCCTGCCGATCAGCGAGAGATAAGATTACGTGTTTTCATGCCGATCGTATCAAATATTGATCTGAACTTGATTCTGTTTAGAGTTTTTGAAACCTGATCTGATAAGGACTGACCCCAGGACCAATCGCTATATAAAGGAAGTAAGTCTCATGAGTTACTCAGATCAATTAAGAGATTAAGAGTGATACTCTTCTGGTGAGCATCCAAAAACTCCCTGAGAGCTTTTGTTCACAAATCACGAACACTAGCTTTGGGTTCTCTCGATTGGTTGGAAGGAGAGTCACCGGCGGAAGAGCTGTACGTATGAGTCCACACTCACTCTGATCTTGGATAGAGAATAGCAAAGAAGACCAGTTGGTTGAGGCTCTTCTAGAACGTTACTTCTCTTCACAGGTTGTAGAGGTTCTTCGATACACAAAGGTTAGTAAGATTTGTTTAATTTATACATGTAGCATGTCAAACTTGTGTTTTGAAAAAATACTCTGATGTTAAAAATTTTAAAATTCTCGCTGCGCAGCTCACATTGTTTTTTTTCCAACAATTCCATCATGTTTCCAAAATGCTAAGTTACGATCTGTATTTGTACAAATCTTACCATGCGAATCAAAAAACATAATGTCATAGACAAGAGTCTAGTAAATACTCAAGATTAAGATTGTCATATATATGATCATCACCATGATAAATTTGAATACTCTATTTGCAATGGATGATTATTAAAGATTCATAATTTATCTAGCACAGTCGTAATAATCTCATTATATAAATTACCTCCAATCTAATGTCTCTACATTAATAGCCTAAATAAGACTATTTCATTCTAAATGAGATTGGACCGTACTTGGAATATTTAATTAAAGATCCTAAACTTTAATTAATTATTACAGACTATTTAGATTATTATCTATAAATTTATCCCTAAGCATATAACACTTATATGCTAAATTTATAGTCACATAAATAATCATGAAATTTTCTTGATGTTTATAAAAGTATTTGTAATACATATAAGCAACCAAATAATTATAAATGTCACTTTATTTATTTATCAACAATATGTATAATGTTAATACTTATAGGACATTAATCCCAATAAAACCTACTAGATTCTAAAGTACACGACCTGCCAAATAACAACAACAACATTTAAATTTCAAACTAAATTCCACACACATATATAATTTCATATTCCATTTTTGAATTCAAATTGTATATTTTATATAACTATTTAGGTACTTTAATATAGCATATTTACCATTAACGTTGATGAGGTTTGGAAGCGTTCCTGCAACTCCTCCATTTTTTCTGCTAGCTTGGTGAATGTACCTTGTACCTTTAATCTTCTTTTGAAAAACTATTCTTGTATGACAAGCCGCAACCATTCTAGCAATGTAGCCACTTGCATGTCTTGAGCCCTCTTGTCTTCATCGTTCATTAATTCTGCCCAGTTCGATGTCATCATACTATATCTTAAAGTTAGAGAGTATGCTCTTGCCCATTTCTCTAGACCTACTTACTCCAACTATGTGTTGGGGAATTAGGTGACTCCTAATTCCAATGATCGCAAGAACGAACAATTGCAAAAAATAAATAGGAGAAAAGAAGAAAAAGAGACATCAAATTTTTATATAGGTTCGTCCAAAATTGAGACTACGTCATGTTTCTGCCGCTTGCAGATTCCACTATGATGAAGGAGATTACAGATTACAAGAGCAGTTTCTCACACACTCACAAATTGTGCCTACCAAAACTCTCTTCTATCTAGCACCCTGTGGGAATTTTTCTCTCTCAAGGATGGAGCTCTCAAGAATTTTGCCTCTCATAAAATAATGCCACTCTCAGTGTCACACACACACAACCCTAGCCACCTTGTGTCTATTTATAACCAAAGGAAGAGAAAAATAACAACTAATGAGAAACCCTAGTAGTTTCCCGTTTTTGGGGCCTTTGAGTTCGACTCTAACTCAAAAAATATCGCACATCACAGCACGTCAGCGCCGCGGCGCTCGAAACGAGCGCTGAGGCGCCCCCTGCAGCACCTAGGCGCTATGCTCCTGGCGCCTAGGCGCCATCCACTCGCGGCCAAGGCTTCTTGTTGCTGGCGCCTAGGCTTCTTGCTCCTAGCGCCTAGGCTCCATTGTCCCAGCGCCTAGGCTTCATTGTCCCAACGCGTAGGCTTCATTGTCCCAGCGCCTAGGCTTCTTGCTCCTAGCGCCTAGGCTCCATTGTCCCAGCACCGCGGTGCTCTCCTAGCAGAGCCGCGGTGCTTGCTCCTTGCCTCCGAGCATGCATTTCTCCCTTTTTTTCTTCCTTTTTGCTGGGGTGTCGACTTAATTTGGCTCCACATCTGCAACACTATGGTCGGATTTGCTTACTCACATAATCCATCTGACTCATGTGAATTCAAATGTTTCCTTGTCATGTGCCATCCATTCCCCAACGAAGTTGTGTGCTATTATCTTGGAAGTTTTGGGATATTTTGTCTTTATGTTTTGACCGAGATGGTGGTTGCATTATCTGAATTTAGCTCTTGTATAGTACTATGCCGTTGTCTTATGTATGCTCTGATGACGATCTGATATTATCCACATTTCTCTTTTGAGGTATCGTCTGATTAGCATGCTGAAGAAGTAGTTCCATGAGTTGTCATCTTCTGCATCCCCAATCCTAAGTGCTAGTGGGAAAAGTTGATTGTTGGCGTCATGTGCGTAGGCTGTAATCAATATTCTACCATACTTGCATTTGAGGAATATCCCACCCGCACAATAACTGGCCTACAGTATTTCCATCCTTGTATTGATGCCCTAATCACCATGAACATGTATAAGAATCAATTTTCATTGTTGCAGACGATGTCTATCATAGATCCTAGATTTGTCTTCTCCAACATGTGCAAAAAAGTTGAGATTTCAGAATAGGATTCATCTAGGATGGCTTTAACAATATCTAATGCAATCTCTCTAGCCATCCAAGCCTTTTGATAGCTCACATCAATAACTGTTTTGGAATATTTTAAATTAGTTATTGAAATTGACAAAAGAAATTATTTATGCAATGGAATGTAATATCATGATTAAAGATGAATTGGTATCTATAAGGTTAAGATTTATGGAATCTTCTAGGTTATATTGTATTTTTTTTACTTAGCAGGTTATTTTTTTTTAATCCGTGAGGTTCAAACAAGGACCTATGAGTTGAAATTGCCCAAGTCCTAACTTGTAAACTTGAAAGACTCCCAAACATATAGTGGTTTCCACATTAAAATTTGCTATGTTCTAAGTTGAAAACTGAAGGGTTCTTAAATATTTATTGTATAGCAGTTTTGGAATCTTCTAGGTTCCAACTTGGAACCTGATGGGTTCCAGAAACACATAAGCAAAAAAAAAAAGCCGATTTCATCAAAGAACCTAATTTTTAACCAAATCGTAATCATACTTGTTGTGTGTAAAAGTGATGGAATTTTTCAGATTTCAAGTTATATTAAAAACAAGGAAGGAAGGAAGCATTTACCGTATTTATGCTTCATGTCTTGTATGATGCTATTTAGTGTGCATGTGGTTTTTCCTAGATTTTTGTACTTTCTCTTAATACAATCACTAATTTCTTGGACACTAGCTTGTCTATGGTCTGATTGCAAGAGATCTAGAAAGCAGGTATGTGTATTGTTATAAACCACTACTTGAAACATCTCGGCCTCATTATATTTTGAAGCTCTAAGCCACAAGTTACAATTGTCATCCATACAGCTCATTGTTATTCTTGATCTATCTGATTTTTTTGACTTTGTACTGGTACTTTTCTCTCAACAAGTTCAACGCAATGCATCGCTTCAAAACCTCCTTGTTCTTAAAAGAGTTGGTTGACATAAAAGCTGTCACACTCTGTTTCATCCATTACCGAAACAATCTTCATTGTTTCTTCCATAATCTGCTTCATCATTTTCTTCTTCCATTAAGGGGTGAGCTTCCTGCAACTTCTACACTTGTATATTTTTCACCATCATATTCCTACATGGCTCTGCTAATCTCTATTAGTGAGAGTTCTTCACCTTGTAGTATGACTTGTAACTTTATGTTTTCCACCATTTTTGGTGTTTTGGTAGCTGGAAAAATTTGGTTGCCACCCTCATTTGAAGATATGCCTGGTGTTGTGTCTACAATAACATACAAGGGGAAGCGTGTGACGCCTTCCTTCTTCTTTAAGGCCAAATAAAATTATATACCCATGTCATTTTTTATCGCAATTCTTGGAGATCGTCCAATCATTTGGTACTCCATCATGATTTCCTCATTCTCGATATTGAAGCTCAAATGATTTTTAACCATATTAAGAAATTTGTTTTATCTAGTATCCATAAGAACTAGTATTTTGGTTATTTTGTAATTGACATAGATGTTTCTCTTGTTCCATATTGTCATGCCCCGTGGTACGGGAGGTGACGTGGCGGATTATTTTAGTTAATTAAATAAAAATTTAATTAGAAACATGAGTTTAAAGGGGTTAAATTAAATATAAAAATATGAGAGTTTCAAAACCTTTTTGTAAAAAAAATTCATAATCATTAAACATATAAAATCATTAAGGCAAACCCTAAGTAAGAAATGAAATGATAAAAGTTACGAGTATGGGTTCCATTGACCCACAACTTGTGCACACACATAGTACTGAAAATATAATAATACAATCACAATCCAAGTAGAGAGAAAATTAAAATATTACATGCTTTGATTTAATAATAGAAATAACCTACTAAGTTCTCCTACTGCTCCTGAGTTCTGTCCGGAGAATCCTCCCTGAACCTAAATGGAAATCCACCTAGAGGGGAAAAAGTTTAAAAACAAATAAAACGTGAGCAAAAGGCTCAGTAGGACTATATTTTAAGAAATAGTAATTTTGAAAAGAAATATCCTTATTCAAGAAATCATTTAAAGAAGACTTGAATAAACAAATTTAAATAAAACCATTCTTGCCCAAAACAGTTTATTGGTCGACCAGAAAGATCATCAATTTTTTTCCTAGGCAAACCATATGAATAACACCACCATAGTGGCCCAGCTGGGTTTCGGGACCTGGCCCCAGGGTTGATCGCTACACAACCCAATCTCTGATATGGCATCATGCCCTTATATTCATTTCTATTATTATTCAAAGTCCATTTACCAGATGTTTTCGTTAACATACATTATGAAGTTCATCTCAGTCCACGATTTATAAAAATTAATCGATAAAATTCCTTTTTCAATCAACCATTGAAAATTTTTTGATAAAAACCCGTTTTAAGGCCAAATCATTTGAAACTGGGTTACCAAAGAAAAGGTAGAAGTCCTACCTCAATACTTGTGCTGGTGCCCCACATCGTAATCCCGGTCCGCTATACGTTAGCTCTATGGAACCACGAATGATCCTATTTACAAACTAGGTCTATCAGTATCTAATCTAAGATATTCTACATTGCTAAACCATTTCATGATGTCCTAGTGTGCGATTTGTATCTTTAAATTCATTTTATAAAGTTGGTATTTCAATCGGGGTTCAAAATAGTGAAAACAGATAAAAATCACAAAATCTACCCTTGTTCGTTCGGCCTGTCGATCTCCCTGGTTCGGCCAGCCGAACAGTACAGTTCAGCCTGCAGGAGTACAGGTGTGGTCGGTCGAACATTTTTCAGGTTCAGCCTGTCGGACAGATGAATCCGACCTACTGATCCTTTGAATCTGGCCAGCCGAACACGAAGTTCGCCTACCGATCTAGAAAATTTCTAGAAATTTTAGGCACGAGTTTTGGGTCTCCCAAAACCCAAATCTTCATTTTAACATGTTTTTCTCAATCTCAAGCATGGAAAACAATCATAGATGATAGAAAAACATAATAGGACACCTTTAAACTCACTTAAACAAGATTTGCACTCAAAATCTAAGAAAAACCAAAAATAGAGAAAAAGGGGAAAAATGAAAAATCTTGAATCGAATCCGTTTTCTTCAAACAAAGTTTAGATTCTAGTTGTTTTAAGTTCCATTAACTAAAATCAAGGGTTTCCTAAGCTCAATCAAGCTTAAATTTCAAAATGCATGAAAATTTCAAAAAGTTTTGAAATTTTAAAAACTAACCTTGAATTGAAGCTTTCAATCGCGTTTTCGGTTACCAAATCACACTCCTGAGCTTCCTACTTGCTAACCTGAAGCTTGGGTTCAAATTTTGTTTCAAAATCTTGAGGGAAATTAAGAGAGAAAGAGAGAGACTGAGAGAGAGAGAGTTGCACAGGAGAGAAAGAGAAAGGGAGAGTTGAGAGAGAATAAGAGAAAGAGAGGGAGAGTGAGATATAAATAGAGAGAAATAGTGGACGGTTTTACTGTGCGAAAACCGTGTGCCGCCTATGATTTTGTAAAACAAGACATATTTGACGGTTGACACATTGTTTGTTTTAAAAACTCAAAATAACATTTTAAAACAATAAGAAATCATTAGAAATCATCAACATAAGAGAAGTAACTTTAAACTCAAAATTTCACCAAATGATCAAATTAAGTTTAAAATATTCATTATGGTATCCTAATCCACCATTTTACATTCTAATATCATTAAATTAATTTTGGGGCGTTACAACTCTCTACCCCTAAAAGAAATTTTGCCTTAAATTTTACGAATCAATTTAGAAACAAAACAGATGCGAATACAACTCCCGCATGCTCGATTCTAATTCCCAAGTGGCTTCATCAACCTCGTGATGTTGCCACACGACCTTTACTGACGGTATGTCCGATGATGCAAACTGATCACTTTCTGGTCGATAATTTGAATCGGCACTTCCTCGTACGTCGTGTCTTCCCGAACCTGTACATCATGAAATGAAACTATCTTACCCTGCTCAGGCGGACACTTCCTAAGCATCGACACATGAAACACATCATGAACATGAGAAAGTTCGGGCGAAAGGTCAAGCTGATAAGCAACAACACCAATACGCTGAGTGATCTCAAATGGTCCCACATATCTCGGTGCAAGCTTTTCACTCACTCCGAATTGCATAATACCTTTACGAGGTGATGCTTTCATGAGAACAAAATCCCCTACCGTGAATTCCAAGGGTTGATGTCTCCTATCCTCATAACTCTTCTGTCAACTCTGGGCTACCTTTAATCGATTTCAAATCATGGCAACTTTCTCGTTGCTATCATGAATCTCATCTGGCCTAAGAATAATCCTGTCTTCCGGCTCTACCCAACACACTGGTGACCTACACGGTCGCCCAACAATGCCTCAAATGGTGCCATACTAATGCTTGCCTGATAGCTGTTGTTGTACGTGAATTCTGCCATATGCAAATATTTTGTCCAATTCCCATCGAAGTCTAACGTACAAGCACGCAACATGTCCTCGATAATCTGAATAACCTGCTCAGACTGCCCATCAGTCTGAGGATGAAACATCGTATTGAAGTTCAAATCTATGCCTAACGCCTCTTGAAAACTCCTCCAGTACCTAGCATTAAACCTGGTGTCTCGAACAAATGTGATGGACAAAGGAACTCCGTGCAATCTCACTATATTCTACAAATACAACTCCCCAAGAACTTTCCTCCAACACGTCGACCTGTACAGGATGAAATGCGTTGATTTTGTCAACCTGTCGACCACGACCCAAACTGCATCATGCCGTTGCTCTGTCCTCGACAAACCTATAAGGAAATCCATCATCACATGCTCCCATTTCCATCTTGGAATAGAAAGCAGCTGAAGCTGACCCGCTGGCTTCTGATGCTCGGCTTTTACCTGAAGACACGTCGTACACTTGGCCACATACTATCAAACATCTTTCTTCATACCTCTCCACCAATATTGCCTCTTCAAATCAAGATACATCTTCGTGTTTCCCGAATGAATGGCAAACTAAGACCTATGAGCTTTGTCCATAACGGCTTTCGTCACCTCGGCGATTGTCGGAACTGCTAAGCGCTCCCGGAAGTACAACGATCCATCTACATGCACTCTCCATTCTTCAAATTGCTCTCTATTCTGAATCCGCTTCCAAATCCCTCAAAGATGCTGGTCCTGCCACTGATTTTGCTTTACCATCTGAATAAGAGCTAGGGTTGCTTCCATATGGTACACCGAAACTCGATCATAGTCTTCATAATATTGTAGTCCATACTCGCTCACTGTCGCATCTCTTTTGTAATCTTCAAGAGCCAAATAAGCTAGAATCCTTGAAGACTTCCTGCTAAGCGCATCTACGACCACATTAGCTTTCCCGGGATGATACTATAATGCGAAATCATAATCCTCCATATACTCCATCCATCTCCGCTGCCTTAAGTTAAGATCCCTCTAAGTGAATAAATACCTTAAACTCTTATGATCGGAGAAAACCTAAAATGTTGCCCCATACAAATAACATCTCCAAATCTTCAGCACGTGAATCACCACCGCGAGCTCCAAGTCATGAGTAGGATAATTTCGCTCGTGAGGTCACAGCTGTCTCGACCCATATGCTACTATGCATCCATGCTGCATCAACACACATCCAAGCCTGTATCTTGAAGCATCTGCGTAAGCCTCATACGGCTCGTCACTATTGGGAATAACCAAAACTGGGGCTGAAGTCAACTGGTTTTGTAATTCTTGAAAAGCGAGCTCACATTCTTCATTCCACTCAAACCTGATGTTTTTCCTGATCAATTTTGTCAACAGTGCTACGATCTTCAAAAAATCCTTTACAAATTTCCTGTAATAACCTGCAAGACCTAAAAAGTTACAGATTTCTACTACATTCCTTGGTTGTTCCTATTCCACCATGGCTTCAATCTTGGACGGATCCACAGAAAGACCATGCTCGGGGATGACATGACCCAGAAACTTAACTTTTATTAACCAAAACTTGCACTTTTCTTTCTTGGCATACAACTGGTGCTCCCGCAGAGTCTAAAGCACAATCCTGAGATGCTGCTCATCCTCCTCCCAAGTCTTAGAATACACTAGAATATCATCAACGAACACGATCACAAAATGATATAGATAAGGCCTGAATATCCTATTTATCAAATCCATGAAAGTTGTCGGAGCATTTGTCAATCCAAACGGCATCACCAGAAACTCAAAATGCCCATACCGGGTCCTGAAAGCTGTCTTGGGAATATCTTCCTCCTTAATCCTAAGCTGATGGTACCCCGAGCGTAAATCTATCTTTGAGAAGTACCGCGAACCTCTCAACTGATCAAACAACTCATCAATACTGGGTAAAGGATACTTATTCTTCACTATGATACGATTCAGCTGCCGATAATCTATACACCCATCATGTTTCTTAGCAAACAAAACCGGTGCTCCCCACGGTGACGTACTATTTCAAATATATGCTTTATCAGTAAGCTCTTGAAGTTGCTTTCTCAATTCTTTCATTTCTACCGGTGCCATCTGATAAGGTGCTATTGAAACCGGTGTTGTACCTGGAAGCAGCTCAATACCAAACTCAATCTCCCGAAGAGGTGGTAATCTTGGCAACTCATCGGGTAAGACATCCTTGTACTCATCAACCACCGGTATTGCTACATTTCTTTTCGAAGCATAGGGCTCACCTTCTAGACTTGCAAGAAAAGCAAGACAAACCAGATTCTTTCACCCTCCAAGACATGACTTCATGAGACGCTTACTCATTAACCGATCACCACCACCCTAGTAAGTGATCATCGTCCCCCTATCAGACACTAAGGTCACTTTTCTAAGTTGGCAGTCCACAACTGCATTATACCTGGACAACCAGTCCATCCCTAGGATTACATCATATGAGCTCATAGGGAGTACAATCAAATCACTTTTTAAAATCTGATCCCCAATCATTATTTTATAGGCTTTACATATACAATTCACACACACCCGCCCCAAGGGAGAAGCTATAACTAGGGGTCCATTGAACTCTTCTATCTCTAGTCCCAAGGCATGTACAAAAGAACTCGAAATGAGAGAATGAGTGGCACATGTATCAAATAAAATGTGGCTAAGGATTGGGAAACTAAAATCATACCATCGACAACCACATTGCCGGTTTGGGCATCTGAACCTCCTATTGCCATTGCATGAACCTGAACTGGTGCCTTTCCTTTTCCTCTACCAATATTGCTAGGCCTTGGATTATTCGACTGATACTGCTATGACGGAGACGACTGTACACTAGCTGTACTCAGTGGTCGATACTGAGGGACGCTACGTTGCAAGTTCTGCGGCTGCTGCCCTTACGCTGGGTATGATAATTGTTGAGGAGAGAATTGAGGAAACTGTAACTGTGGAAATTACAGAGGCGGAGGTAGGGTCTAAGGCTGAGGTAGGGTCTGAGGCTAATGTTGACGACTGGCACCTTCTCCGGTCTGAGATCCTAGATGGGCACTCCTGATCTGGCAATTCCTCTTGATGTGTCCTGGCTGCTGGCAATAATGACAATGGAAGCTGTAGGGATTGCTGCGCCTACTGCTAGATGAACTACTGCTACCGCTGTTCATGCCACCTTGCTTGTTCCTCCCTAGAGTTGGACGACTACTGGTGCTCTTCCTACTGCTCCTCGTGGCCCTCCTAACGCTTTTGCTCAATCCTCACAATACAACGCATAATCATTTTCCACTGATATAGCTAACAACACAAGCTCTTCAAAACTCCTGAGTCGTAGAGCAACCACCTGTCGCCGAATAGGAGCCTTGAGCCTTTCTTAAAACTGTATACATTTTTCACATTCTGATGGAGCAAACCTTGCCAGCTCATTAAACCTTGCCTCCTACTCACGAATGGACAAGTCACCCTACTGCAACCTATAGAACTCAACTGCCTTCTGGTCCCTATACCCTTGTAGAAAATATCGGTCATAGAACAGCTCCTCGAACCTGTCCCAACTGATGTTACCATTGCGTTCCAAACGCTTAGCTTGCTTCCACCAAGTATTAGCGCCACCCTCGAACTTACATACAGCAAATTCGACACGATACTCATCCAGCACACCAAGGGTATCCAAATGCTTCACGATCGAGTCTAACTAATATTTCACCAATTACGGGTCCCTATTTCCATCAAAAGTTGGTATAGAGGTATGCCAGAATTCCTTAAGATATGTATGCCGATGACTAACATCAGAATCCTCTGGTCTAGCCCTAGCTGCCATCTGCCAGAATGTAACAAACATAGACCTCATCATACCCTCATCATTTCCAAACTCGGCGTCAGCTGTCGAACGAAGTATAGTTGCCATTCTCTCACTTCTGAAAACAAAATTTAGATTGTCAGTAGTATTTCATTGTCATACATATGTGTGTACAATTCTCAAAGTTCATAATCTTGAGCTCTGATACCATTCTGTCACTCCACGTGGTACGAGAGGTGACGTGACAGATTATTTAAGTTAATTAAATGAAAATTTAATTAGAAACATGAGTTTAAAGGGGTTAAATTAAATATAAAAATATGAGAGTTTCAAAACCTTTTTGTAAAAAGAATTCATAATCATTAAATAAATAAAATCATTAAGGCAAACCCTAAGTAAGAAATGAAACGACAAAACTTACGAGTATGGGTCCCATTGACCCACAACTTGTGCACACACATAGTACTGACAATATAATAATACAATCACAGTCCAAGTAGAGAGAAAATTAAAATATTATATGCCTTGATTTAATAATAGAAATAACCTACTAAGTTCTCCTATTGCTCCTGAGTTTTGTCCGAAGAATCCTCCCTGAACCTAAGCAAAAATCCACCTAGAAGGGGAAAAGTTTAAAAACAAATAAAACATGAGTAAAAGGCTCAGTAGGACTATATTTTAAGAAATAGTAATTTAAAAAGAAATATCCTTATTCAAGAAATCATTTAAGAGAAGACTAGAATAAACAAATTTAAATAAAACCATTCTTACCCAAAACAGTTTATTGGTAGACCAGAAAGAACATCAATTTTTTTTCAAAGCAAACCATATGAATAACACCACCGTAGTGGCCCAGCTGGGTTTCGGGACTGCCCCTAAGGTCAATAGCTACACGACCCGATCTCTGATATGGCATTATGCCCTTATATTCATTTCTATTATTATTCAAAGTCCATTTACCAGATGTTTTCATTAACATACATTATAAAGTTCATCTCAGTCCACGGTTTATAAAAATTAACTGATAAAATTCCTTTTTCAATCAACCATTGAAAATTTTTTGATAAAAACCCGTTTTAAGGCCAAATCATTTGAAACTGGGTTACCAAAGAAAAGGTAGAAGTCCTACCTCAATACTTGTGCTGGTGCCCCACATCGTAATCCCGGTCCGCTATACGTTAGCTCTATGGAACCACGAATGATCCTATTTACAAACTAGGTCTATCAGTATCTAATCTAAGATATTCTACATTGCTAAACCATTTCATGGTGTCCTAGTGTGCGATTTGTATCTTTAAATTCATTTTATAAAGTTGGAATTTCAATCGGGGTTCAAAACAATGAAAACGGATGAAAATCACAAAATCTACCCTTGTTCGTTCGACTTGCCGGTCTCCCTGGTTAGGCCTGCCGGAGTACAGGTCCGGTTGGCCAAACATTTTTTAGGTTCAATCTGCCGGACGGATGAATCCAGCCTGTTGATCCTTTGAATCCAGCCTGCCGAACACAAAAAATTTTAGAAATTTCCAACACGGGTTTTGGGTCTCCCAAAACTCAAATCTTCGTTTTAACCTACTTTTCTCAAATCTCAGGCATGGAAAACAATCATAGATGATAGAAAAACATAATAGGACACCTTTAAACTCATTTAAACAAGATTTGCACTCAAAATCTAAGAAAATCCAAAAATAGAGAAAAAGGGGAAAAATGAAAAATCTTGAATCGAATCCGTTTTTCTTCAAACAGCTTAGATTCTAGTTGTTTTAAGTTTCATTAACTAAAATCAAGGGTTTCCTAAGCTCAATCAAGCTTAAATTTCAAAATGCATGAAAAATTGAAAAAGTTTTGAAATTTTTAAAACTAACTTCGAATTGAAGTTTTAAATAGTGTTTTCATTTGCCAAATCACGCCCCCGAGCTTCCTACTTGCTAACCCGAAGCTTGAGTTCAAATTTTGTTTCAAAATCTTGAGGGAAATTGAGAGAGAAAGAGAGAGACCGAGAGAGAGAGTTGCAGGGGAGAGAAAGAGAAAGGGAG
The DNA here is from genome assembly GCA_025403435.1 of Artocarpus heterophyllus. Taxonomy (NCBI): domain Eukaryota; kingdom Viridiplantae; phylum Streptophyta; class Magnoliopsida; order Rosales; family Moraceae; genus Artocarpus; species Artocarpus heterophyllus. Next base: position 30,656,648 of record CM046342.1, on the reverse strand, counting down.
AGTTGAGAGAGAATGAGAGGAAATAGAGGGAGAGTGAGATATAAATAGAGAGAAATAGTGGGCAGTTTTATTGTGCAAAAACCGTATGTTGCCCACGGTTTTGTAAAACAATACATATTTGACGTTTGACACATTGTTTGTTTTAAAAACTCAAAATAACATTTTAAAACAATAAGAAATCATTAGAAATCATCAAAATAAGAGAAATAACTTTAAACTCAAAATTTCACCAAATGATCAAATTAAGTTTAAAATATTCATTATGGCACACTAATCCACCATTTTACATTCTAATATCATTAAATTAATTTCGGGGCGTTACACAGATTCCATCATAATTGATGAATATGTTTAGGCTTTCCATTTGTTTAAAATAACAAAGCAGGAAAATGAATTACATTCAATGCACATCATTCAAAATGATGACTTGTTGGAACCTGGCAAGTTCCAACATAAAATCTACCAGATTCCAAACAAAGATCTATCAAATTTACAATCATTTTGAGAAAAAACTCCATTGTAACCTAACAATTTCCAATAACTAAACAAGAAACTCATATATGCCAATTTTTTTAAGTAACTTTCTAGGTTCCATAATTCAACTATCTCTATTTTTTTTTTGTAACACGGTAGGCTCCAAAACCAAACCTATATAAAATTATGCATAATTTTACTGAATTTCTTTGGGACCTTTCATGTTCCATAATTGAAATATGCACACATAACGCCTTTTCTTTTCAAAATTTTGAACTTGGTTTAGTAACTTAATTTCACATATAAAGCTGATTTACTTTGTAATCTTGCAAGTTTTTGTTAGACATGTATGCCCTAAGGAGTAAAAATATAATACGTTTTTGGAGACATTTTTATCAATAAAGAATTTATTCATTTATATATACCAAATCTTGTCCTCTTTACATTCATATTTGTTGAATGTATGATAAGCAAACAGTAGTCTGAGACTGTCAATCTAAACCTTAAGAATTGGGCATATGATGGGATGATTATGCGGTAGACACGATTTTTAAGGTGATGGTCTAAAACATATGATCCACAATTGAGGGAATAAAGTTGGGCGCTTTATTCATGCAAAGATTGTTATGTTGTCTGTATCCCTACTGGGAGATGGTTTGTCTTGACCATCGGAGTTGGACTCCATGAATAGAAACATTGGCGCGTTATCATAAGGTGACGACGTGTTGGATCGGGACATAAAGTGAATTGATTTGGATTAATAATTCTGTCTTGGCAAATCGATTCACTTTAGACAGTCATTTGTATTGTATCTTAATCTTGAGATGAATAGTGGGCCCGTTGTCTCGACTTGTGTCTTTTGATGTACCAATGGGTGACTCCCACATCTCTATAGTGGTATGCATGCCGGTACGTTGGAGGCATGACTCTTGATAGTGTAGACTTGTTATTCATAGATATGAAATCCATAGCTCCTCTTTAGAAGTAATGGTATCCTCTTATATGCATTGTCCTGTAATTGGAAAACTGGAGCGCTCAACCATTTGGATACATAGGTGTAACCGAATGGTATACTATCTTTAGATGGTAAGTTTTCTAATGGTGAGACAATGGAACGTAAGATAAAAATAATCGGGAAGGTAAGAAAGAACTTGTCCTTAAGCCGATTATGGATTATCATATGGGGATACGATACACTATGATATGTCATGGAGACTTAGCTACACAAGCTTCGTAATTCTATAAAGTTCAAGAGTGCAGCTCCAAGCTTTTAGTGGAGTGGTGTTGGAGTTGACAATTATGAAATGTATATCTGGGATATTGGGTTTCATAATTATCATGAGCTTGAACTTTATAGGTCCATTTTGGTCCCCTTTGCTAGCTCACAAAATCCTGTAACGACACAGCGTGCTTTTCCAATAATTGGTGACTTATGTCGGATTTATCATATTGGTTTAAAATTTGTAAGAATCAAATAATTCATGTCTGTTTATCGGTTGAATTAATTTTGTAAGAAATTAGTTCAAGATAAACTTGTTGAATTATTGCGATCAGATAATTCTTGTCTGTTTATCGGTTGTTTTAATTTTGGACAAAATTAGAACAAGATAAACTTGTAGAATTATTGTGAATTGATTTATTTTCTTAGAGATTATCTTGATAAAGTTTGTTTTGATCAGATAACTTATCTATTGGGTTATTTGAATCAAAACTGAGACTTTATCCTTTAGAATCTTGGGTGGAAAATAAAAGATTCGCGGAGATTTTTTCTCGGGAGTTCGGCCTGCCGGATGATGTGTTCGGCCTGCTGAACTAGCCTGTTCGGCCTGCCGATCAGCGGAGATAAGATTATGCGTTTTTCACGCGGATCTTATCAGATATTGATCCGAAGTTGATTCTGTTTCGAGTTTTTGAGACCTAATCTGATATGGACTGACCCCAGGACCAATAGCTATATAAAGGTAGTGAGTCTCATGATTTACTCAGATCAATAGAGATCAATTTGAGAGATTAAGAGTGATACTCTTCTAGCGAGCATCGAAAAACTCCCTGAGAGCTTTTGTTCACAAATCACGAACACTAGCTTTGGGTTCTCTCTATTGGTTGGAAGGAGAGTCACCGGTGGAAGAGCTGTACGTGTGAGCCCACACTCACTCCGGTTGTGGATAGAGAATAGCAAAGAAGACCAGTTGGTTGAGGCTCTTCTGGAACGTTACTTCTCTACACGGGTTGCGGAGGTTCTTCGGCACACTGAGGTTAGTAAGATCTGTCTAATTTATACATATAACATGTCAAACTTGTGTTTTGGAAATAACTCTGATGAAAAATTTAAAAATTTCGCTGCGCACTTTGTTTCCAACAGTTTTGTTTTTAAAACACGCATATATTATTGTTTTGCTTTGGAACCTTATAGGTTCCATAATAAATGATGCACAAATAATGGATTTTCTTTGGAATCTGGTTCTACAATTATTCATGCCATGCATCACTTTTATGCAACTGGTTTCAGTCAACAATTGTTGAAATGTATTTATTTGTCGAATTTTATAATTAGAACCTGGTTTTCAAATTTGAAAAAAAAAAAATTCAGAAATGAAGTAAGGCCAATTAGATTGGAACTTGTTGCTGCCGTTTTGATGTCATCATCGCAGTTGGTGGTGAGTTTGGAAACTAAAGGAAACTGTTGAGATTGAAACCATTGGAGATTGTTGGAAATCGGTGGAGATCGGAACTAAGCTCAATTTTTTTGGAGCCGTTGCTGTTGAAGACGTAGTCTTGTTTCCGAAGTCCGGTTTTGGCTGCCGTCGCAGTTGCCATCGAAGTCGGAGTCGTTGAAGTCGTAGTATGGATCTCGATTTGGACTGACCATCAGTGTTAGTTGTCTTTGCACGGTTTTGGAGTCAAGATCATAAGCTTTGAGAAAAAAATGTGCTGTGAAAGAAACCATTCGTGAAAGAAATAAGCATTTATTGAATAGTAATTTTGTCCAACAATAAATCATCAATATATAATAAAGGGGCACTTTTAATAAGTTGCATCTTCGTGGACAATGTTGATAAGATAGAGGATTTGGGGGCATTTATGTTTTTTACTCTTTAAACTGTGATGCTGGAACGAAAGGCCCAAACATAATTATAAAAAAAGAGTAAGTGAATGTTGGAGTTTGGATAAGTGCATCGGGCGTATAGTACCTAGTATGAACATAATCAACCTCAAACAGAGTTATCTTACTTTGTTAAAACTACGGTACGATGCTTACAAAAAAGGGAACGATTCGTCTTGGACGATTCAGTGCTGTTATTATTTTTTTTCTTTTTATTCCTAGGTAAGCGTCCTTTTTTTCTCCTTTTTTTTCCTTTTTCACTTTTTTTTTTTTTTGGAACTACAAATTGTCCACCAAACAGGGAGCACGCGGACAAGGATTTCAACCAAGAACTAGTGAAAAGAAAATATTGTCTTTGTGGGGGATATTGATGAGGACATCGTTAGCACAAGCAAGAACACATGGGATGAGACATATTCAGATCCAATTTAAGTTCTCATTGGTCCGGTTACGAGAGCTTGTGAGAAAAAGTTCAAAGAAACGTTTATTGGGCTTATTCAAGCAACTTGGGCTCAAGCTATTGCATGGAGGCCCATTGAGGAAATTGCATGTGATATCCAGACCAACAAATGCATGATTCAAGTTCTAGAAGGGACCGAGTAATTTCCATTTTAGTTACTTTCCCGTTTTGAGGCGACAAGTGGCGAGAAGAATCAGCTATTTACCTTTTAGTATCTAGTTTCCTTTTTCTTTTAGAAACATGCGTTTGTTTTATTTCTATTATTGTAAGGCTTTTAAGCCATTAAGGGAACTTATCTTATTTGTTTTAGATTAGACGTTTTGGTAATTGATTTGCCCGAAATTCCATGGGCAATTAGGAGCTAAAAATTCACATAGGGGAACCACTATATATTGTAATGAATTTCATTCAATGGAGAACAATTTTTAACACACAATTTGAGGTTTGATTCTCTTCGGTTCTTAGACGAACTATTTGAACTTATCGAAAAGTTCCGTGGCATTCATAGACTCATCAATCAGTCCGTCCATAGCTGATTGTGGCGTCCTTGCATACCAAGGTTTGTGCTTCTTGTTAGGCATCGGGTTACGGTTCCATTCAAAACCTATTAGGAAAATTCATCTTGGAGACCAATTTTAGTTAGGGTCGCGTCAGTTCTTGGCGTAAGCAAACATACCCTCAAAAATAGTTGAATGGTAAGAGCACTGATATTGTCGAGCCTAACAATTTAGACCTCTCAAACCACACCATTGACAAGCCAGCAAGAAGCACCACAAACCGTAATGAACCAACCCGTTGATGATGGCTTATACCGACCTTAATTTCATTCACCCTGTCGGCACATACGAAAATTATTACGAGTTTGACTACTCCTATGATGTTCAGCTTCAGGACGATGATCTTCTGTCACGCCCCAGAGTACGGGAGGTGACGTGGCAGATTATTTAAGTTAATTTAAAAGAGAATTTAATTAAAATCCAAAGTTTAAAAGTTTGAGTTAAATATAAAATATGAAAAATTAAATAATAAACATAGCGAATATGGGTCCCACAGACCCACAACTTGTGCACACACATGGTACTGACAATATCATAAATACAATTACAGTCCAAGATACAAATAAAGTTAAGATTCTTACATGCCTTGATTTAAATAATACAAATAAATTAAATAATCCTTCTATTGCTCCTGAGTTCGGTCCGAAGAATCCTCTCCAAACCTAAATGGGAAACCACCTAGAGGGGGGGAATTTAAAACAAATAAAACGTGAGTGAAAGGCTCAGTAGGACTATGTTTTATTAAAATAATTTAATTCAAAGAAATATTTCATTGTTTAGGAGTACTCGAGAGAAACCTTAAATAAATAAATAAACAATTTTGAGTAGAACCGTCCTGACCCAGAACCGTCTACTCGTACAATCAGAAATATCATTTTTCTTTTCCTAGGCAAACCATAATATCACCACCGTAGTGACCCAGCTGGGTTTCGGGACCTGCCCCCAAGGTCGATCGCTACACGACCCGATCTCTGATATGGCATCACGCCTTTATGTTTATTATCATCATCATTCAAAATCCAATTACCGAGTGTTGTCATTTATATTCATTATGAAGTTCATTTCAGTTCACGGTATATCAAAATATAACCAATAAATTCATTTTTTTAAACAACCGTTGAAATCATTTTAATAGAAATCCTTTTTTAAAGCCAAATCATTTCAAAACCAGGCTACCAAAGAAATAGGCTAGAAGTCCTACCTCAATGCTCGTGCCGGTGCCCCATACCATAATCCCGATCCGCTATACGTTAGCTCCGCGGAACCACGAACGATCCTAGATACAAACTAAGTCGATCAATGACTAGTTCGAGACATTCTATGTTACTAAACCATTTCATGATGTCCTAGTGTGCCATTTGTATCATTAAAATCATTCTATAAGGTTGGAATTTAAATCAGGGTTCAAAACAGTGAAAACGGGTAAAAATTATAAAAATTTCCATGCCTCGGTCGGCCTGTCGGACTCCCTACTTCGGCCTGTCGAACTGCACAGTTCGGCCTGCTGGAAGCAAAGTTCGGTCGGCCGAACAATTTCCAGGTTCGGCCTGCCGGACTGAAGAACACCGGCCTGCCGATCCCTATTTTGGCCTACCAAACACGCAGTTCGACCTGCCGAACTAGGAAAACCCAAAAATTTCAGCCACAGGTTTCGATTTCCCCAAAACCCAAATCTTGATTCTAACTTGTTTTTCTCAAATCTCAGGCATAGAAAACATTCATAGATGATAGAAAAACATATTTAGACACTTTAAAACTCATTTAAACAAGATTCAAACACAAGAATCCCGAAAATCCGAAAATAGGAAAAATTGAGGAAAAATGAAAAATCTTGAATTCAATCCGTTTTTCTTCAATCTAAGCTTAGATTCTAGGTGTTCTAAGTTCATTTAACTCAAATCTAAGGTTTTCTAAGCTTACACAAACCTAGATTTTAAAAATACACAAAATTGAAAATTTTGGAAAAAGTTTAGAAATTTCAAAACTAACCTCGAATTGAAGCTTCAATCCGCGTTCTCGGTTACTAAATCACATCCCCGAGCTTCCTCCTTGCTAACCCGAAGCTTGGATTCGAATTTGGTTTCAAAAATTTTGAGAGAGATAGAGAGAGAGGGGGTTGCCGAGAGAGATCAAGAGGGAGAGAGAGAGTGTGTCGTGAGAGTGAGGAGAGAGAGGGAGAGAAAGGAAATTAATAGAGAAAATCTGTAGACGGTTTTACTGTGCGAAAACCATGTGCCGCCCACGGTTTTGTAAAACGGAGTATTTTTAACATTTACAAATTGTTATGTTTTAAAACTCAAAACATCATTTTAAATCAATAAGAAATCATTTGGATTCAACAAATTAACAAAACAACCAAAAATTCAAAATCCAACCAAATAATCTAATTAATGTTAAAACATTAATTATGACACACTAATTCATCATTTATATTACATTAACATTAAATAAATTTTGGGATGTTACATCTTCAATAAGTATACCAACCATCCAACGACTATCACCGTGCTACTGCTAAAAAAAAAATTGTCTAAAATTCCACTATTGTGCTATGCTACACTGTTTCCCACTTTGGGTTACAAGGATCATAATTTAGCCCAACATTTTATCACGTGCAAGGGAAAAAAAGCAAATATATAACTAACTTAAAGTGTTTAAAATGTGCACTAGAAATCTATCAAATTCGAGAAAAATTATGTATATTTCATCACATTGTTACTTTTGTGTATAATAGTTTTGTGGTTGTTTACCCATTCCAAGTCTTACTATCATTTATTTAAATTCGTCATTGAAAGGACCAAAAGATTACATCTTCCACCGGTTATTCCTTTTAGGCAACAGCTTTTCCCGGTGAGAGGGACTTTATTGGTACACTAATGATCCTACAAAAGGATAACCTGGCAATTTAATCACAAAAAAGGCTGCTTTACTTTTAAAAAATTGTGTCACGTGTAGAGTGTTTTATACACCCAGGTGCACCCTAATAGAATCCTCTATATATGTATATTATATATATATAGAGGGTAATACTTCGGTACGCTCCGGTCATGGTACGCCCAAACAATCCTAGCCCCTTGAATGTAATCCAATGGCTCTGAGTGGTTGAGGGGGCGACACAATTAGTATTTACCTACACTTACTGGCTTTTTATTATAGAATGACGGGAATTCTTTTTGTATTTTATCGAAATAGTTAAATTAAGCTCGTAATTGGTACGTATTGCTCCTCTGTGTCACAAATTACAACAAAATCTTCCCGCGACAATAATTTCTTAGTGGCCATGTTATCCTTATTATTACATATTGAAAGAAGCTAACTTTAAAAAATGTAAAATAGTTGCCAAACACGTACACTTAAGAGAACGAAAAAAAAAAACTTTTTGTTAGTTCCAAAATATTTATTTCATTATGCGAATAAAAGTACCATATTGCCTACCAATAATAATGATAGTAGTAGTAATAATAATAATAGTCTTTTTAAACTTTAATATGATTTAATTTGATTGGCTTGCAAAAGATTGTCTCTACCTCTCATTTTATCCTTCCAACCAAACAACGATTAGGCATGCATATGCTTCCACCTCTCTTCCTTCAATTTTCTCCGATCCTTTCAACCAAACACGCTTTTAAGTTACTCTGATCCACCTTCTTCAAAGAGAAATTATAATTTTGGCCGTTAAGATGCGTAGGAGGGCAATTTCTGATTGACATCCATTTAAATTGAAGATTTGTATTTGTAACGCCTCGAAGTTAATTAAGTGATATTAGTGTGTAAAATGATGGATTAGTGTGCTATAATGAATGTTTTAAACTTAATTTGATTATTTGTGGGATCTTTAAATTAATGTTATTTTTTATTGTTTTGATGATTTTTAATTACCTCTAATTATTTTTAATTGTTATTTTAAATTTTGAAACATAACAATTTGTTGAAAGCCAAACACATCTTGTTTTACAAAACCGTAGGCGGCACACGGATTTCACACAGTGAAACCGCCTATTCCTCACTCTATCTATTTTCTCCCTCTATTCCACTCTCCCTCACTCTCGCCTCTCTCTCTCCCCTCTCACTCTCAGCTCTCTGTCTCTCTCTCTTCTTTTCCTCTCTCTGCCCGTTGCCCCCTTCCTCTCTCTCTCACATTTTGATTCAAAATCCGAGCTCAAGCCTTGCTTCTTAGCTGGATTGGAAGCTTGGAAGCGTGATTGAGCAGCCACAACTTCGAATCAAAGCTTAAATTCAAGGTTACGTTTCAAAATATTAAACTTTTCTAAATTTTTCAATTTTCTTTGTATTTTGAAATTTGAGTTCAATTAAGCTTAGAAAACTTTTAATCCAAGTTAGAGGAACTTAAAACATTTAGAATCTAAGCTTGGTTTTGATTAAGAACGGATTTAAATCAAGATTTTTTATTTTTCTCTATTTTCCTCAATTTTTAGATTTATTCAAAATTTTTGTGCAAATCTTGTTTTAAGTGTTAAAAAGTAATATACTATGTTTTTCTATCAATTATGATCATTATTTGTGCCTGGGAATTGAGAAAACAGGTTGAAATTGAAGATTTGAGCTCGGGGAGGCCAAGACCTGGGTTTTAGAAAATTCTAGAATTTTCTAGGTCAGTATGCCAGATTCATGAGTTCAGTAGGCCAGATTTATACGTTCGGCAGGCCAAACTTAGAAAAGTTCAGCCGATCGGACCTAGTTTACCAGCAGGCTAAACTGTACAGTTCGGCAGGCTGAACTAGGGAGACCAGCAGGCCGACTGGGATAGTAAAAATTTGTTATTTTTCACCTGTTTTTACTATTTTCAATCTTGATTGAGATTTTAATATTACAATATGATTTTATAAATACAAATGGCACACTAGGACGCCTTAAAATAGTTTAGCAACATAGGATATCTTAAGCTAGAAACTGATAGACTTAGTTTATATATTCAAGATTATTTGTGGTTCCGCGGAGCTAACGTATAGCGGACCAAGATTACAGTGTAGGACACCGGCATGAGTATTGAGGTTGGACTTCTACCCCGTTCCTTGGTAGCCAAGTTTTAAAAATAATTTTGGCCTCAAAGGGATTTTTATCAAAATGTTTTCAATGATTAATTGGAAAAGGATTTTCATTGAATGTTTTTCATAAACAATAGAATGAGGTGAATTTCATAATGAACCACATAATGAACATAAATGAATATACTCGGTAAATAGGTTTTAAATAATAATAAAAATACATAGATGGGCATGATGCCATATCAGAGATCGGGTCGTATGGCATGCGACCTTGTGGGCAGGTCCCGAAATCCAACTGGGCCACTTCGGTGGTGAATATTATGGTTTGCCCAAGAAAGAGAAAAAGGTACTCTCTAGACGAACTATTTTTAATAGGATTTATTTAAGTGAATTTATTTATTTAAATCTTATTTCTATTTATTTCTTTAAAGGGTAAATTTTGAATTCAAATTATTTATTTGTTTTCAACAAAGTCCTACTGAGCCTTTCGCTCATATTTTATTTGTTTTAAAATCTTTTCCCCCTTAGGTGGAATGCAGCTTAGGATCGGAAAAGAGTCAGTTGACCGGACATGCGAACAGTAGAAGAGCCAAGTAGGTTGTTTGAATTATAAAATTAAAGCATGTATTACTCTAACTTTCCCTCTTTATTTTGGACTGTCGTTATAACTTAATATTGTCGATACTATATGTGTGTACAGGTTGTGGGTCGGTAGGACCCAACACGTAATTTTCTCTTTCCTCTCTATTTTATTTCTGTCAGTTTATCTTATTTGTTTAATTATTATAAGCGCTTGTTTAAAAAGGGTTTTAAATTATCACTTATTTCTTAATTAATCTAAATGTTTTAATTTACGTTTTTAATTAAATTCTTACTTAATTAACCTAATTAAACCGCTACATCACCTTCCATACTACGGGGCGTAAACGTCACGTTATTTGTTATGCAAATTATTTTTTGAACTACAAACACTTTCCAACCGTTTGAACTACAAACATTTTTTTTTATATTAGAAGAGGAGGAATATCACCTACTTATGAGTGGGACTAAGCGTGACTCGAACCCTTAACCTATGGTTGGGAAGGAGGGACTTACAACCAACTGAGCTACCCTCACTTATCACTACAAATATTTTTGAGCTAGAAATTGTTTAAATTTTCTAATGAAATGGTGTCAAATTCCAAAAATGTTGCACCTGTACTTGTACATCGTTATTTGTTAGTGTAAATTTGTAATACCCCGAAATTAATTTAATGATATTAGAATGTAAAATGATGGATTAGTGTGCGATAATGAATGTTTTAAACTTAATTTGATTATTTAGTGAAATTTTGAGTTTAAAGTTATTTCTCTTATTTTGATGATTTCTAATGATTTCTTATTGTTTTAAAATGTTATTTTGAGTCTTTAAAACAAAACAATTTGTCAAATGTCAAATATATTCAGTTTTACAAAACTGTGGGTGGCACATGGTTTTTGTATAGTAAAACAGCCCACTTTTTCCCCTATTTATTCTTTCTCCCCTTCCTCTCTCTTCACTCTCAGCTCTCACTCTCTCTCTCCCTCTCAAGCTCGTCTCTCTCTCTTTCCCTCTGCCTCTCTCTTTCTCTCTCATTTTCCCTCAAAATTTTTGAATCAAATCGAGCCCCAAGCTTTGGGTTAGTGGATTGGAGGCTTGGGAACATGATTGATCAACCAAAAACGTGGTTTAAAGCTTCGATTCGAGGTTAGTTTTCAAATTTCAAAACTTTTTCAATTTTTCAATTTTTCTTTCATCTTGAGATTTAAGCTCATTTAAGCTTAGAGAACCTTCGATCTAAGTTAGAGGGACTTATAATAACTAGAATCTAAGCCTTGTTTGAAGAAAAACGGATTCGATTCAAGATTTTTCATTTTTCTCCCCTTTTCTCTATTTTCAGATTTTCTTGGATTTTGAGTGCAAATCTTGTTTAAATGAGTTTTAAAGTGTCCTATTATGTTTTTCTAACATCTATGATTGTTTTCCACGCCTGGGAATTGAGAAAAATAGGTTGAAATCAAGATTTGGGGTTTGGGAGACCCAAAACCCGTGCCTAAAATTTTTGGAAATTTTCCAGATCGACAGGCCAAACTTCGTGTTCAGCAGGCCGGATTCAAAGGATTGGTAGGCCAAATTTATCTGTTCGGCAGGCCGAACCTAAAAAATGTTTGGCCGATCGGACCCACACAGTTCGGTCGGTCGAACTACACAATTCGGTTGGCTGAACCAGGGGACCGACAGGCCGACTGAACAAGGACAAAATTTGTGATTTTCATCCGTTTTTATTGTTTCGAACCCCGATTGAAACCTTAACTTTATAAATTTATTTCAAAGGTACAAATGGCACACTAGGACACCATGAAATAGTTTAGCAAGGTAGAATGTCTTAAATTAGATACTGATAGACCTAGTTTTATTTAGGGTCGTTCGTGGTTCCATGTTGCTAACGTATAGCGAACCAGAATTTTGGTGTGGGGCATCGGCATGAGTATCGAGGTAGGACTTCTACCCCTTTTCTGTGGTAACCCAGTTCTAAATGGTTTGGCCTTCAAAAGGGTTTTTACCAAAATGTTTTCAATGGTTAATTGAAAAAGGAATTTTATCGGTTATCTTTATAAACTATAGATTGAAATGAACTTCATAATGAATGTAAATAAAAATACCTAGTAAATGGGTTTTAAATAATGATAGAAAGGAATATGAGGGCATGATGCCATATTAAAAATCAGGTCATGTAGCGTGCAACCTTGGGGCCAGGTCCCGAAACCCAGCTGGGCCACTACGGTGGTGTTATTCATATGGTTTGCCTAGGAAAAGAAATTGATGATCTTTCTAGTCGCCCAATATAATGTTTAGGTAAGAATGGTTTTGTTTAAACTTATTTATTCAAGTTTTCTCTTAAATAATTTCTTGAGTAATGATATTTCCTTTTGAAATTAATATTTCTTAAAATATAGTCCTACTGAGCCCTTCACTCACATTTTATTTGTTTTCAAATTTTTCCCCCCTCTAGGTGGACTTCCGTTTAGGTTCAGGGAGGATTCTTCGGATAGAACTCAGGAGTAGTAGGAGAACTTAGTAGGTTATTTCTATCATTAAATCAAGGTATGTAACATTTTAACTTTCTCTTTATTTGGACTGTGAATGTAATGTAATATTGTCAGTACTATGTGTGTGCACAAGATGTGGGTCAGTGGGACCCATAATCATTTCTTTATCATTTATTATTTTCTTATCAATTGTTTGGAAATTCTATGCATTTAAATATCATGCAACTGCCCGTTTTAAAATGGTTCTAAAATATATGCATTTTCTTAATCAATTTAAATACTTAAACTTGTGTTTTAATTAAATTCTACATTAATTGTCTTAATCAATCCGCCTGTCACCTCCCATTCTGCGGGGCGTGACAAAATAGTATCAAAGCTCAAGGTTATGAACCTTGGAAATTGTGCACACATAAGTATGACAATGAAATACTACTGACAGTCTAAAATTTTGTTTTCAGAAGTAATAGAATGGCACCTAGACGTCATTCGACAGTTGACGCCGAGTTTGGAAATGATGAGAGTATGATGAGGTCTATGTTTGCTGCATTTTGGCAGATGGCAGCTAGGGCTAGACTGGAGGATTCTGATGTTAGTTGTCGGCATACATATTTTAAGGAATTCTGACATGCATCTATACCGACTTTTGATGGAAATGGGGTCCCACAATTGACAGAATATTGGCTAGACTCGATCGTGAAGCACTTGGATACCCTTGGTATGCTAGATGAGCATTGTGTGGAATTTGCTGCATATAAGTTCGAGGGTGGCGCTAATACTTGGTGGAAGCAAGCTAAGTGTTTGGAACGCAATGGTAACATCAGTTGGGATAGGTTCAAGCAGCTGTTCTATGACCAGTATTTTCCACAAGGGTATAGGGACCAAAGGGCAGCTGAGTTCTACAGGTTGCAGCAGGGTGATTTGTTAGTTTGAGAGTATGAGGCAAGGTTTAATGAGTTGGCTAGGTTTGTTCCATCAGTAGTGGCATCAGAATGTGAAAAATGTATAAAGTTTCAAGAAGGACTCAAAGCTCCTATTCGGCGATAGGTGGTTGCTCTGTGACTTAGGAGTTTTGGAGAGCTTGTGTCATCAACAATATCAGTGGAAAATGATTCTGTGTTGTATTGTGAGGATCGAGCAAAAGCATCAAGAGGGCCAAGTAGTCGTCCAACTCTGGGAAAGAACAAGCAGGGTGGCGTGAACAGTGGTAGTAACAGTTCATCTAGCATGGGCACAGCAATCCCTATAGCTTTCATTGTCATTATTACCAACAGCCAGGACACATCAAGAGGAATTGCCCGATCAAGAGTGCCAGTTTAGGATCTCAGACTGGAGAGGGTGCCAGTCGTCAACCTCAGCCTTAGACTCTACCTCTGCCATAGCAATATCCACAGTTGTAGTTTCCTCAGTTTTTTCCTCAGCAGCTATCATATTCAGCACAAGGGCAGCAGCCGCAGAACTTCCAACGTAACATCCCTCAGTATCGAGCACCGAGCACAGCTAGTGTACAGTCATCTCTGTCACAACAGTATCGGCCGAATAATCTAGGACCTAGTAATGTTGGTAGAGGAAAGGAAAGGCACTAGTTCAGGTTCATGCAGTGGCAACAGGAGGTTCAGATGCCCAGATCAGTAATGCGGTTGTTGATGGTATGATCTTAGTTTCCCAATCCCTAGCTCACGTTTTATTTGATACAGGTGCCACTCATTCTCTCATTTCAAGCTCTTTTGTACATGCCTTGGGACTAGAGATAGAAGAGTTCAATCAATCCCTAGTTATAGCTTCTCCCTTGGGCCGGGTATGTATGAATTCTATATGTAAAGCCTGTAAGATAATGATTGGGGATGAGATTTTGAAAAGTGATTTGATTGTACCCCCCATGAGCTCATATGATGTAATCCTAAGGATGGACTGGTTGTTCATGTATAATGTAGTTGTAAATTGCCAGCTTAAAAAAGTAACCCTAGTGTCTGATATGGGAACGATGATCACTTACCAGGGTGGTGGTGATCGGTTAATGAGTGAGCGTCTCATGAAGTCATGTTTTGGAGGGCAAAAGAATCTGGTTTGTCATGCTTTTCTTGCATGTCTAGAAGGTGAGCCCTATGCTTCGAAAAGAAATGTAGCGATACCAGTGGTTGATGAGTACGAGGATGTCTTCTTCGACGAGTTGTCAAGATTACCACTGCATTGGGAGATCGAGTTTGGTATTGAGCTGCTTCTAGGTACAGCATTGATTTTAGTAGCACCTTATCGGATGGTGCCGACAGAAATGAAAGAATTGAGAGAGCAACTTTAGGAGCTTGTTGATAAAGGATATATTCAAAATAGTATGCCATCATGGGGAGCACCGGTTTTGTTTGCTAAGAAAAATGATGGGACTCTTAGATTGTGTATAGATTATCGGTAGCTAAATCATGTCACAGTGAAGAATAAGTATCCTTTGCCCAAGATCGATGAGTTGTTTGATTAGTTGGGAGATTCGTGGTTCTTCTCAAAGATTGATTTGCGCTCGGGGTACCATCAGCTCAGGATTAAGGAGGAAGATATTCCCAAGACAACTTTCAGAACCCAGTATGGACACTTTGAGTTTCTGGTGATGCCATTTGGAATGACAAATACTCTGGCAGCTTTCATAGATTTGATGAATAGGATATTCAGGCCTTATTTAGATAAGTGCGTGATTGTGTTCATTGATGATATTCTAGTGTATTCTAAGACTTGGGAGGAGCATGAGCAGCATCTCAGGATCATGCTTCAGACTCTGCAGGAGCACCAGTTGTGTGCCAAGAAGGAAAAGTGCGAGTTTTGGTTAAAGGAAGTCAAGTTTTTGGGTCATGTCATCTCCGAGCATGGTATTTCTGTGAATCTGTCCAAGATTGAAGCCATAGTGGAATGGGAACGACCAACGAATGTAGCAGAAATCTACAGCTTTTTGGGTCTTGTAGGTTATTACAGGAAATTTGTAAAGGATTTCTCAAAAATTGCAGCGCTGTTGATAAGATTGGTTAGGAAAAACGTCAGGTTTGAGTGGGATGAAGAATGTGAGCTTGCTTTTTAGGAATTGAAGAATCGGTTGACTTTAGCACCAGTATTGGTTATTCCTAGCAGTGACGAGCCATATGAGGTTTACACAGATGCTTCAAGATGCGAACTTGGATGCGTGTTGATGCAGCATGGACGTGTGGTGGCATATGGATCGAGACAGCTACAACCTCACGATCAGAATTACCCTACTCATGACTTGGAGCTTATGGCGGTGATTCACGCTTTGAAGATTTGGAGATGTTATTTGTATGGGGCGACATTTCAGGTTTTCTCCGATCATAAGAGTTTAAGTTATTTTTTCACTTAGAGGGATCTTAATTTGAGGTAGCAAAGATGGATGGAGTATATGGAGGATTATTATTTTGTGTTGCAGTACCATCCTCAGAAAGCTAATGTGGTCGTGGGTGCGCTTAGAAGGAAGTCTTCAAGGATTCTCGCTTGTTTGGCTCTTGAAGATTGTAAAAGAGATGCGACAGTGAGCGAGTATGGACTACATTATTATGAAGACTATGATCAAGTTTCGGTGTGCCATATGGAAGCAACCCCAGCTCTTGTTCAGATGGTGAAGCAAAATCAGTGGCAGGACCAACATCTTCGAGGGATTTGGAAGCGTATTTAGAATGGAGAGTAGTTTGAAGAATGGAGAGTGCGTGCAGATGGATCGTTGTACTTCTGAGAGCACTTAGCAGTTCCAGCAATCACCAAGGTGATGAAAGCTGTTATGGATGAAGCTCATAGGTCTCAATTCGCCATTCATCCCGGAAGCACGAAGATGTATCGTGATTTGAAGAGGCAATATTGGTGGAGAGGTATGAAGAAAGATGTTCGAGAGTACATGGCCAAGTGTATGACATGTCTTCAGGTGAAAGCCGAGCATCATAAGCCAACAAGTCAGCTTCAGCTGCTTCCTATTCTAGGGTGGAAATGGGAGCATGTGACGATGAATTTTCTCACCGGTTTGTCAAGGATAGAGCAGCGGCACGATGCAGATTGGGTCGTGGTCAACAGGTTGACAAAATTGGTGCATTTCATCTTGTTCAAGTCAACATGTTCGAGGAAAGTTCTTGGGGAGTTGTATCTGTAGAATATAGTGAGATTACACGGAGTTCCTTTGTCCATCACATCTGATCGAGACACCAGGTTTAATGTTAAGTACTAGAGGAGTTTTTAGGAGGCTTTAGGTACAGATTTGAACTTCAGTATGGCGTTTCATCCTCAGACTGATGGGCAATCTAAGTGGGTTATTCAGATTCTAGAAGATATGTTGCGTGCTTGTGCGTTAGACTTCAGCGGGAATTGGAAGAAATATTTGCATCTGGCAGAATTAATGTACAACAACAGCTATCAAGCAAGTATTGGTATGGCACCCTTTGAGGGGTTGTACGGGCGACCGTGTAGGTCACCGGTGTGTTGGGTAGAACTGGAAGACAGGATTATTCTTGGGCCAGATGAGATTCGTGATGGCAACAAGAAAGTCACTGTAATTCGAGATCGATTGAGGGCAGCTCAGAGTCAACAGAAGAGTTATGCAGATAGGAGAAATCGACCCTTAGAATTTCGGGTAAGGGATTTTGTTCTCTTGAAAGTATCGCCTCGTAAAGGTATTATGCGGTTCAGAGTGAGTGGAAAGCTTGCACCAAGATATGTTGGACAGTTCGAGATCACTCAGTGTGTTGGTGTGGTTGCTTATCGGTTCAACCTTCCATCTGAACTTTCTCATGTTCATGATGTGTTCCATGTGTCGATGCTTAGGAAGTGTCCCCCTAGCAGAGTAAGATAGTTTCATTTCACGAAGTGCAGGTTCAGGAAGACACAACGTACAAGGAAGTGCCGGTTTAGATTATCGATCGTAAAGTGATCAGTTTGCGTCGTCGGGATATACAGTTGGTAAAGGTCGTGTGGCAGCATCACGGGGTTGATGAAGCCACTTGGGAGTTAGAGTCGAGTATGCGGGAGTTGTATCTGCATCTGTTTTGTTTCTAAATTGATTCATAAATTTCAAGGGCAAAATTTCTTTAGGGGTGGAGAGTTGTAATGCCCTGAAATTAATTTAATGACATTAGAATATAAAATGGTAGATTAGTGTACCATAATGAATGTTTTAAACTTAATTTGATCATTTGGTGAAATTTTGAGTTTAAAGTTATTTCTCTTATTTTGATGATTTCTAATGATTTCTTATTGTTTTAAAACAAAACAATTTGTCAAATGTCAAATATATTCAGTTTTACAAAACCGTGGGGGGTACATGGTTTTCGTACAGTAAAACCGCCACTTTTTTCCCTATTTATTCTCTCTCCTCTTTCTCTCTCTTCACTCTCAGCTCTCACTTTCTCTCTCCCTCTCAAGCTCGTCTCTCTCTCTTTCCCTCTGCCTCTTTCTTTCTCTCTCATTTTCCCTCAAAATTTTTGAATCAAATCGAGCCCCAAGCTTCGGGTTAGTGGATTGGAGGCTTGGGAACGTGATTGATCAACCAAAAACGTGGTTTAAAGCTTCAATTCGATATAAGTTTTCAAATTTCAAAACTTTTTCAATTTTTCTTGCATCTTGAGATTTAAGCTCATTTAAGCTTAGAGAACCTTCTATCTAAGTTAGAGGGACTTAGAATAACTAGAATCTAAGCCTTGTTTGAAGAAAAATGGATTCGATTCAAAATTTTTTATTTTTCTCCCTTTTCTCTATTTTTGGATTTTCTTGGATTTTGAGTGCAAGTCTTGTTTAAATGAGTTTAAAAGTGTCCTATTATGTTTTTCTATCATCTATGATTGTTTTCCATGCTTGAGAATTGAGAAAAACAGGTTGAAATCATGATTTGGGGTTTGGGAGACCCAAAACCCATGCTTGAAATTTCTATGAATTTTCCCGACCAGCAGGCCAAATTCATTTGTCCGGCAGGCCAAAACTGGAAAATGTTCGGCAGACCGAACCTGTTCTCTGGCAGGCCGAACTACACAGTTCGGCTGGCCGAACCAGGGGACCGGCAGCCGACCAAACAAGGATAAAATTTGTGATTTTCATCCGTTTTCACTGTTTCGAACCCCGATTGAAATCTCAACTTTATAAAATGATTTTAAAGGTACAAATGGCACACTAGGACACCATGAAATAGTTTAGCAACGTAGAATGTCTTAAATTAGATGCTGATAGACCTAATTTTATTTAGGGTTGTTTGTGGTTCCGTGGAGCTAACGTATAGCGGACCGGGATTTCGGTGTGGGGCACCGGCACTAGTATCGAGATAGGACTTCTACCCCTTTTCTATGGTAACCCAGTTTCAAATGATTTGGCCTTCAAAAGGGTTTTTACCAAAATGTTTTCAATGGTTGATTGAAAAAGGAATTTTATCGGTTATCTTTATAAACCATGGATTAAAATGAACTTCATAATGAATGTAAATAAAAATACCTGGTAAATGGGATTTAAATAATGATAGAAAGGAATATGAGGGCATAATGCCATATCAGAGATCGGGTCGTGTAGCGTGCGACCTTGGGGGCAGGTCCCAAAACCCAACTAGGCCACTACGGTGGTGTTATTCATATGGTTTGCCTAGTAAAAGAAATTGATGATCTTTCTGGTCAACAATAAACTATTTAGGTAAGAATTGTTTTGTTTAAACTTATTTACTCAAGTTTTCTCTTAAATAATTTCTTGAGTAATGATATTTCCTTTTGAATTTAATATTTCTCAAAATATAGTCCTACTAAGTCCTTCGCTCACATTTTATTTGTTTTCAAACTTTTCTCCCCTCTAGGTGGATTTCCGTTTAGGTTCAGGGAGGATTCTTCGGACAGAATTCAGGAGCAATAGGAGAACTTAGTAGGTTATTTCTATCTTTAAATCAAGGCATGTAACATTTTAACTTTCTCTTTATTTAGACTGCGAATGTAATGTAATATTGTCAGTACTATGTGTGTGCATAAGATGTGGGTCAGTGGGACCCATAATCGTTTCTTTATCTTTTATTATTTTCTTATCAATTGTTTGAAAATTCTATACGTTTAAATATCATGCAACTGCCTGTTTTAAAATCAACCGATAAACAAATAAGAACTATCCGATCCCAATAATTCAACAAGTTCATTTTAAATTAATTTTATTACAAAATTAATTCAACCAATAAATAGACATGAATTATTTGATTCTTTCAAATTTTAAACCAATCCGATAAATTTGACATAAGTCACCAATTAATAAAAAAGCACGCCGTATCATTATAGGATTTTGTGAGCTAGCAAAGGGGACCAAAATGGACCTATAAAGTTCAAGCTCTCGATAATTATGAAACCCAATATCCTAGATATATATTTCACAATTATCAACTCCAACGCTACTCCACTAAAAGCTTGGAGCCGCACTCTCAAACTTTATAGAATTACGAAGCCCGTATAGCTAAGTCTCCATGACATATCATAGTGTATCGTATCCCCATATGATAATCTATAATCGACTTAAGGACAAGTTCTGTCTTACCTTCCCGATTATTTTTATCTTACGTTCTATTATCTCACCATTAGAAAACTTACCATCCAAAGATTGTACACCATTCGGTTACACCTATGTATCCAAATGGTTGAGTGCTCCAGTTTTCCTATTATAGGATAACGCATATAAGAGGATATCATTACTCCTAAAGAGGAGCTATGGATTCCATATCTATGAATAACAAGTCTACGCTATTAAGAGTCATGCCTCCAACGTACTGGCATGCATACCACTATTGAGATGTGGGAGTCACCCTTTGGTACATCAAAAGACACAAGTCGAGACAACAGGCCCACTATCCATCTCAGGATTAAGATACAAAACAAATGATTGTCTAAAGTGAATCGATTTGCCAAGACAGAATTATTAATCCAAATCAATTCACTTTGTGTCTCAATCTAACACATCATCACCAATGACAACGTGCCAATATTTCTATTCATGGAGTCCAACTCTGATGGTCAAGACAAACCATCTCTCAATAGGGATATAGACAACATAACAATTTTTGCATGAATAAAGCGCCCAACTTTATTCCCTCGATTACGGATCATATGTTTTAGACCGTCACCTTAAGAATCGTGTCTTTCGCATAATCAGTCCATCATATGCCCAATTCTTAAAGGTTTAGACCGACAGTCTCAGACTACTGTTTGCTTAACATACATTCAACAAATATGAACGTAAAGAGGATAAGATTTGGTATATGTAAATGAATAAATTCTTTATTGATAAAAATGTCTCCAAAAAGGTATTATATTTTTACTCCTTAAGACATACATATCTAACAATCTCCCACTTACACTAAGTGAGTAAATACAGCAAATCTCGCATCCCCATAGCTTCCACATGTTTCTCGAAGACTCTCCCAGTAAGTGTCTTCGTAAATGGATTAGCTAAATTGTCCTCTGATGCGATCTTGCACACCGTGACATGCCCGCCCTCAACAAAGTCCTTTATCACATGATACTTCCGATCAATATGTTTACTCTTCTTGTGAAATCTTGGTTCCTTAGCATTAGCTACCGCTATACTATTATCACAGTACAGTGATACCGCCTTATCCATGCCAGGAACAACCTCAAGATCCCCAAGGAACTTGTGGAGTCACACTACTTCTTTCGAAGCATCACTAGCTGCCACATACTCGGCCTCCATCATTGAATCTAAAGTGCAATCTTGCTTCGTACTTCTCCAACTGATGGCACCGCCGCCCAGAGTAAACACAAACCCTGAAGTCGATTTCCTAGAATCCAGACAGGATTGAAAATTCGAGTCAGTATATCCTATAGGAGTCAGGTCCTCACCCAAATATACAAGCATATACCCTCGAGTCCTTCTCAGGCACTTGAAAATATGCTTTACCGTAACCCAGTGGTTCGGTCCTGGAACTTCCTGAAATCGACTTACCATCCCAACCGCATAACTTATATCCGGTCATGTGCAAAGCATGGCATACATGAGACTACCCACTTCCGAAGCATAAGGCACCTTCTTCATGTATTCTTTTTCTTCATAAGACTTTTGGGGAGTCTTTCTTAGAAAGAGTAATTCCAGACCTAGATGGTTGCCCTCCTTTCTTGGAATCCTGCATTGCAAACCTCCTGAGAATTTTATCTATATAGCCAGCCTGACAAAGCTATCTTTTTGTTCTTCCTATCCCGAAAGATCTGGATACCGAGAACAAAATTAGCCTCACCCAAGTCCTTCATGTCAAACTGCATGGCCAACCATAATTTGACAGATGACAACGCCCCAACGTCATTGCCAATTAGCAGAATGTCATCTACATAGAGCAGTAGAAAAACCACCTTCCCATCCTTAATGTGTTTGTAAACACATGGTTC
Source organism: Artocarpus heterophyllus (assembly GCA_025403435.1). Taxonomy (NCBI): domain Eukaryota; kingdom Viridiplantae; phylum Streptophyta; class Magnoliopsida; order Rosales; family Moraceae; genus Artocarpus; species Artocarpus heterophyllus. The sequence goes on along the minus strand of CM046342.1, from coordinate 30,634,602 downwards.
ATCCACATTTTGTGAGAACCCATAAGTCTTGATCACCTGATCAAATCTTATGTTCCAAGAACGAGAAGCCTGCTTAAGTCCATAAATTGACTTTAGCAGCTTACAAACCTTACCCTCTTGGCCCGTGACCTTGAACCCGTCTGACTGTTCCATATAAATGGAATCATCAAGATAGCCATTTAAAAAAGCCGTCTTGACATCCATCTGCCAAATCTCATAGTCGAGAGCGACAGCTATGGATAAGAGAATCCGGATGGACTTAAGCATAGCTACAGGTGAAAAGGTTTACTCATAATCGATACCTTCCTTTTGCAAATAACCCTTAGTTTCCAGTCTAGCGTTAAAGGTTTCGACCTTTCCATCCACTCTTTTCCTCTTGTAGATCCACTTATACCCTAAGGGTTTTACCCCTTCCCAAAGATCCATAAGCTCCCAGACCTGATTAGTCTCCATAGACTTCATCTCTATGTTCATGGCCTCTATCCAAAGTTTTGAATCAACATCCTCCATAGCTTCTGCGTAAGTATAAGGATCCCTATCATGTTCATCCGAAGTGATTTGATCACTCCTTAACTCCTCAAGCACCACTTTGCTTCGAGGTTTAAAGTCGTCCATGTAACTCTCCTCAAGGAAAGTTACTTTAGCAGAAACCACGACTTTATTTCCCTTTAGGTTATAAAAATAACCCCCTTTAGTCCCTTTTGGATATCCTACAAACACATAAACTTCCGAACGTGCTTCCAACTTATTCAGATCCTTAAACAAGACATGAGCCGGACATCCCATATGCGAATATGGTTTAAGGATGTCTTTTTCTTCTTGTCCATAACTTGTGAGGAGTTTTAGGGACCAATGTTGAAGGCACATTGTTCAAAAGATAACATGCAGTTTGTAGTGCATATCCCCAAAAGGATAAAGGTAATGACGAATAACTCATCATGGACCTAACCATGTCCAACAAAGTCCTATTTCTTCTCTTCGGTAGGCCATTTTGCTGCGGAGTGCCCGACGTAGTCAAATGGGATAAAATCCCATTCTCTAACAAGTGTCCCAAGAACTCATTAGAAAGGTATTCCCCATCTCGATCTGATCGAAGTGCCTTTATGGGTCTACCCAATTGCTTTTCCACTTTAGCCCGTAACTCCCTGAACTTATCAAAAGTTTCGCTTTTGTGGTGCATCAGGCACACATACCCATATCTTGAGTAATCGTCAATAAAAGTGACGAAGTACTCATACCCTCCTTGTGCCTGGATGTTCATCGGTCCGCAAACATCACTATGCACAAGTTCTAGAACCCCTTCGGCCCTATTGCCTTTAGACCCGTATGGTCTTTTAGTCATTTTACCCTCCAAACAAGATTCACATTGAGGTATAGATTCTACCTTTAAGTGACTTAAAGGTCCATCCCTTATCAACCTTTGAATCCTAATTAGGTTAATGTGACCAAGGCGCAAATGCCAACGATAAGTCTTATTAGAGTGAGAAGTTTTAAGTCTTTTAGAGTTATTATCATTCATCTCAGCATTAAGCAATAAGTCTATCTCAAGTTTGATAAAATATAGATTATTTTGCATCCATCTAGAACAGATAAAAGATTTATTTTTACGAATTACCACTTTTTCATTAAGAGATACCACGCAGGAGTCTTTAAATAAACAAGATACATAAATTAAATTGCTTTTAAATTTAGGAACATAAAAACAATCTTTCAAAAATAAATTCCTATATTTATCAAAGTAAAGATGGACATCTCCCACTGCTTCCGCTGAGACCAAGGATCCATCGCCCATCCGAAGCGTGAAGTCTTCATGTAGCTGACTTCTTGTTTCTTTGAACCCCTGTAGAGAAACACAAACATGATTAGTTGCACCAGAATCTATGACCCAAATGTCACTGGATTCCTCAGCCAAAAAAGTTTCTAAATAGAGAAGATCACACCTACCTCCTTTGGAAAGGAAGTCCTTACAATGCTTCTTTATATACCCGACTTTACCACAGAAGAAGCACTTAAGCTTCTTTGGGTTCTTCTTATTCTTCTTCTTGCTCTTCGTGTTAGCAGGAACAGAAGACTTCCCATTCTTGGCCTGTTGCTTCTTTCCATTCCCAGAGTTAGAATTGGAACCAAAAGCAGCTACCATGTTGGCCTCACCACCCGCAGGAGATTCTCTGATCAGTAGTTCAAACTCCTGCAACTATTCATCAGTTCTGTCAAGGTCAAACCCCGTCTATTGTTTAAATTAAATGTAGCCCTAAATGGAATAAATTCCTTAGATAGAGTCTCAAAGACCATAGTCATCCAAGTTTCAGCATCGATGTCGGCTCTATTGGTTTGAGCCTCAGCGAGGTAACCCATGACCAACATCATGTGCTCCTTTACGAATGTCCCCGGCCTCTGTCTATAATTTAAGAGTTTTTGAAGCTCCCCTTGCCGCTTTGTTATGGCTTGGCCTCTAAACATGTACTCAAGATTATCCAAGATCTGCTTTGCAGTCTCATAATCTTGATGTTGAGCCTGCAGCACATTATTCATGCTAGCCATAACATAGCATCATGCCTGATCATTGGCATCTTTCTAGCGGTTATACGCTTAGAATTGCTCATTAGATGAGTCTCCCGTAGGCTCGGGAGGACAAGGGGTTGTCAAAACATATTTCAGTTTCTCAAAGGACAGAACGATATCCAGGTTCTGTTTCCAATCATTGTAATTTTCACCAGTTAACAGGTTTTTGTCAAGTATCGATGATAAAGCATTTTTAGACATTTTTATTCTATAATAAAACATCATATACCAAACATAAGCAAACATATCATAATAATTTAGTAAGATAACACAATCATGTAAAAACATACAAATGTGTTTACGTGTTAAAACCTTGAAAATATCACAACCTTACAACGAAAATTCCCAACTCAGAATTTAACAAGCTCCTAGGGGAGTCATACCAAATTCAGTCAGGAACACGGATCCCCTCCTGATTAATATATGCCATCTAGGACCTGTATGATCCAGCATATATTAATAATCGTTTCTTTGGCCATTAATTTTATTAACAGAGCTCCTAGGGGAGGTTAATAATAAAATTAACGTGAGTGTATAACCATCGTTTGAATATTTTATCCATGATTTATAATCACCACCTAGGGGTGTGCAACCATAAATCATGCTAAAATACCTTATCCTCTCAAAGATCCAATCTGGTACATGATGCATGAACAATTTAAATACGAGCACCACTTCCTATTTTATGTGACATGTTATCAATATACATGGTAAATCATATTATAATGCAGACAAGCAAAGCAATCGAGCAAAGCTACAAGCAAAATAATAATTACCGTAATATTATGGAGATTGAGTGGGAGAAGGTTTTTGAAGAGAGAATCTAAGGCCTCCATCGTTGGTCCATAGGAAGAACATGGTGATCCAAACCCCTAGGAAGGGATTTCTATCATGTACCAGGTTGGATCTCTGAAAGGATAAGGTATTTTAGTATGATTTATGGTTGCATACCCCTAGGTGGTGATTATAAATCATGGATAAAATATTAAAACGGTGGTTATACACTCATATTAATTTTATTATTAACCTCCCTTAGGAGCTCTGTTAATAAAATTAATGGCCAAAGAAACGATTATTAGTAAATGCTAGATCATACGGGTCCTGGATGGCATATATTAATCAGGAGGGGATCCGTGTTCCTAATTGAATTTGGCATTACTCCCCTAGGAGCTTGTTGAATTCTAAGTTGGAAATTATCGTTGTAAGTTGTGATATTTTCAAGGTTTTGACACATAAACACATTTGTATGATTTTACATGATTGTGTTATCTGACTAAATTATTATATATGTTTGCTTATGTTTGGTATATGATTCTTCATTGTAGATTCAAAATGTCTAAAAATGCTTTATCATCGATACTTGACAAGAACCAATTAACAGGTGAGAATTATAATGATTGGAAACGGAACCTGGACATCGTCCTATCCTTTGAGAAACTGAAATATGTACTGACAACTCCTTGTCCTCCCGAGCCTACGGGAGACTCAAGTAATGAGCAATTCCAAGTGTACGACCGCTGGAAAGATGCTAATGATCAGGCCCGCTGCTATGTTATGGCTAGCATGAACAACATGCTGCAGGCTCAACATCAGGATTATGAGACTGCGAAGCAGATCTTGGATAATCTTGAGGACATGTTTGGAGGCCAAGCGATAACAAAGCGGCAAGGGGCACTTCAAAAACTCTTAAACTGTAGACAGAGACCGGGGACATCTGTAAAGGAGCACATGATGTTGGTCATGGGTTACCTCGCTGAGGCACAAACCAATGGAGCCGACATCAATGCTGAAACTCAGATGACTATGGTCTTTGAGACTCTGTCTAAGGAATTTATTCCATTTAGAGCTACCTTTAATCTGAGCAATAGACAGGATATGACCTTGACAGAGCTCATGAAACAGTTACAGAAGTTTGAACTGCTGATCTGGGAGTCTCCTGCTGGTGGAGAGGCCAACATGGTAGCTGCTCCTGGTTCCAATTTTAACTCTGGGAATGGAAAGAAGCAACGGGCCAAGAGTGGGAAGTCTTCTATTCCTCCTGCAACCAAGAGCAAGAAGAAGAAGAAGAAGAACCCAAAGAAGCTTAAGTGCTTCTTCTGTGGTAAAGTCGGGCATATAAAGAAGCATTGCAAGGACTTCCTTTCCAAGGGAGGTAGGTGTGATCTTCTATATTTAGAAACTTGTTTGGTTGAGGAATCCAGTGACATTTGGGTCATAGATTCCGGTGCAACTAATCATGTTTGTGTTTCTCTATAGGGATTCAAAGAAACGAGAAGTCTACTTCGTGAAGACTTAACGCTTCGGATGGGCGATGGATCCTTGATCTCAGCGGAAGCAGTGGGAGATGTCCATCTTTACTTTGATAATTATAGGAATTTAATTTTTCGAGATTGTTTTTATGTTCCTAAATTTAAAAAGAATTTAATTTATGTATCTTTTTTATTTAAAGACTCCTACATGGTATCTTTTAATGAAAAAGTGGTGATTCGTAAAAACAAATCTTTTATCTGTTCTGGATGGATGCAAAATAATCTATATTTTATCAAACCTAAGATGGACTTATTGCTTAATGCTGAGATAAATGATAATGACTCAAAAAGACTTAAAACTTCTCAGTCTAATAAGACTTATCTTTGGCATTTGTGCCTTGGCCATATTAACCTGAATAGGATTCAAAGGTTGGTAAGGGATGGACCTTTAAGTCACTTAAAGGTGGAATCTATACCTCAATGTGAGTCTTGGTTGGAGGGTAAAATGACCAAAAGACCATACGGGTCTAAGGGCAATAGGGCCGAAGGGGTTCTAGAACTTGTGCATAGTGATGTTTGCGGACCGATGAACATCCGGGCACGAGGAGGGTATAAGTATTTTGTCACTTTTATTGACGATTACTCAAGATATGGGTATGTGTACCTAATGCACCACAAAAGCGAAACTTATGATAAGCTCAGGGAGTTTCGGGCTAAAGTGAAAAAGCAATTGGGTAAACCCATAAAGACACTTCGATCGGATCGAGGTAGGGAATACCTTTTTGAAGAGTTCTTGGGACACTTGTTAGAGAATGAGATTTTATCCCATTTGACTGCGCCAGGTACTCCGCAGCAGAATGGCGTGGCGGAGAGAAGGAATAGGACTTTGTTGGACATGATTCGGTCCATGATGAGCTATTCATCATTGCCTTTATCCTTTTGCGGATATGTACTACAAACCGCATGTTATCTTTTGAACAATGTACCTTCAAAATCGGTCCCTAAAACTCCTCACGAGTTGTGGACAAGACGGAAGACATCCTTAAACCATATTCGCATATGGGGATGTCCAGCTCATGTCCTGTTTAAGGATCCGAATAAGTTGGAAGCACGTTCAGAAGTTTGCGTGTTTGTAGGATATCCAAAAGGGACTAAAGGGGGTTATTTTTATAACCCAAAGGAAAATAAAGTCGTGGTTTCAACTAATGCAACTTTCCATGAGGAGAGTTACATGAACGACTTTAAACCTCGAAGCAAAGTGGTGCTTGAGGAGTTGAGGGGTGATCTGTTTACTCCGGAGGTTCTGAATGAAACCATTCCGATCAGTGTAGAAAAACCAAACAAACCTGAACAACAACCTCAAGGGCTTTGGCGTAGTGGGAGGATCAGGCGTCAACCTGAGAGGTATATGTTCAATGGGGAAGTCTTTTTGGCTGAACTAGATGAACATGACAGGGATCCTTATACTTACGCAGAAGCTATGGAGGATGTTGATTCAAGACTTTGGACAGAGGCCATGAACATAGAGATGAAGTCTATGGAGACTAATCGGGTCTGGGAGCTTGTGGATCTTCCCGAAGGGGTAAAACCCATAGGGTGTAAATGGATCTACTAGAAGAAAAGAGGAGTGGATGGAAAGGTCGAAGCCTTAAGGCTACACTGGTAGCTAAGGGTTATACGCAAAAGGAAGGAATCGATTATGAGGAAACCTTTTTGCCTGTAGCCATGCTTAAGTCCATCCGGATTCTCTTGTCCATAGCTGCCGCCCTTGACTACGAGATTTGGCAGATGGATGTCAAGACGGCTTTTCTGAATGGCTATCTTGATGAATCCATTTATATGGAACAACCAGACGGGTTCAAGGTCGCAGGTCAAGAGGGTGAGGTTTGTAAGCTGCTAAAGTCTATTAATGGACTTAAGCAGGCTTCTCGTTCTTGGAACATAAGATTTGATCAAGTGATCAAGACTTATGGGTTCTCACAAAATGTGGATGAACCATGTGTTTACAAGCACATTAAGAATGGGAAGGTGGTTTTTCTACTACTCTATGTAGATGACATTCTGCTTATTGGCAATGACGTTGGGGCATTGTCATCGGTCAAATTATGGTTGACCAAGTAGTTTGACATGAAGGACTTAGGTGAGGCTAATTTTGTTCTCGGTATCCAGATCTTTCGGGATAGGAAGAACAAAATGATAGCTTTGTTACAGGCCGGCTACATAGATAAAATTCTCAGGAGGTTTGCAATGCAGGATTCCAAGAAAGGTGGGCAACCATCTAGGTCTGGAATTACTCTTTCTAAGAAACACTCTCCAAAGTCTTATGAAGAAAGAGAATACATGAAGAAGGTACCTTATGCTTCGGCAGTGGGTAGTCTCATGTATGCCATGCTTCGCACTCGACCGGATATTAGCTATGCGGTCGGGATTGTGAGTAGGTGGATCCAGGACCGAACCATTGGGTTGCGGTAAAGCATATTTTCAAGTACCTGAGAAGGACTCGAGGGTATGTGCTTGTGTATTTGGGTGAGGATTTAACTCCTCTAGGATACACTGATTCGAATTTTCAATCTTGCCTGGATTCTAGGAAATCGACTTCGGGGTTTGTGTTTACTCTAGGTGGTAGTGCCATCAGTTGGAGAAGTGCGAAGCAAGATTGCACTTCGGATTCAACGATGGAGGCCGAGTATGTGGCGGCTAGTGATGCTTCAAAAGAAGCAGTGTGGCTCCGCAAGTTCCTTGGGGATCTTGAGGTAGTTCCTGGTATGGATAAGGTGGTATCACTGTACTGTGATAATAGTGCGGCGGTAGCTAATGCTAAGGAACTAAGATTTCACAAGAAGAGTAAGCATATTGATCGGAAGTATCATGTGATAAAGGACTTCGTTGAGAGCGGCATGTCACGGTGTGCAAGATCGCGTCAAAGGACAATTTAGCTGATCCATTCATGAAGACACTTACTGGGAGAGTCTTCGAGAGGCATGTGGAAGCTATGGGGATGCAAAATTTGCTGTATTTACTCACTTAGTGCAAGTGGGAGATTGTTAGACATGTATGCTCTAAGGAGTAAAAATGTAATACGTTTTTGGAGACATTTTTATCAATAAAGAATTTATTCATTTATATATACCAAATATTGTCCTCTTTACGTTTATATTTGTTGAATGTATGATAAGCAAACAGTAGTCTGAGACTGTCAGTCTAAACCCTAAGAATTGGGCATATGATGGGATGATTATGCGGAAGACACAATTCTTAGGGTGACGGTTTAAAACATATGATCTGCAATCGAGGGAATAAAGTTGGGCGCTTTATTTATGTAAAGATTGTTATGTTGTCTATATCCCTTTTGGGAGATGGTTTGTCTTGACCATCGGAGTTGGACTCCATGAATAGAAACATTGGCACGTTGTCAAAGGTGACGATGTGTTGGATCGGGACATAAAGTGAATTGATTTGGATTAATAATTCTGTCTTGGCAAATCGATTCACTTTAGACAATCATTTGTATTGTATCTTAATCCTGAGATGAATAATGGGCCCGTTGTCTCGACTTGTGTCTTTTGATGTACCAATGGGTGACTCCCACATCTCTATAGTGGCATGCATGCCGGTACGTTGGAGGCATGGCTCTTGATAGCGTAGACTTGTTATTCATAGATATGGAATCCATAGCTCCTCTTTAGGAGTAATGATATCCTCTTATATGCGTTGTCCTGTAATTGGAAAACTGGAGCGCTCAACCATTTGGATACATAGGTGTAACCGATTGGTATACTATCTTTGGATGGTAAGTTTTCTAATGGTGAGACAATGGAACGTAAGATAAAAATAATCGGGAAGGTAAGACAGAACTTGTCCTTAAGCCGATTATGGATGATCATATGGGGATGCGATACACTATGATATGTCATGGAGACTTAGCTACACAAGCTTCGTAATTCTATAAAGTTCGAGAGTGCAGCTCCAAGCTTTTAGTGGAGTAGCGTTGGAGTTGATAATTGTGAAATGTATATATGGGATATTGGGTTTCATAATTATCATGAGCTTGAACTTTATAGGTCCATTTTGGTCCCCTTTGCTAGCTCACAAAATCCTGTAACGACACGGCGTGCTTTTCCAATAATTGGTGACTTATGTCGGATTTATCAGATTGTTTTAAAATTTATAAGAATCAAATAATTCATGTCTGTTTATCGGTTGAATTAATTATGTAAGAATTTAGTTCAAGATGAACTTGTTGAATTATTGCGTTCGGATAATTCTTGTCTGTTTATCGGTTGTTTTAATTTTGGACAATTAGAACAAGATAAACTTGTAGAATTGTTGTGAATTGATTTATTTTCTTAGAGATTATCTTGATAAAGTTTGTTTTGATCAGATATCTTTTCTATTGGGCTATTTGAATCAAAACTGAGACTTTATCCTTTAGAATCTCGGGTGGAAAATAAAAGATTCGCGGAGATTTTTTCTCGGCAATGAATCTTTTATATTCCACCTGAGATTCTATATGACAAAGTCTCAGTTTTAATTCCAATAACCCAATTGAAAATTTATCTAATTAAAATAACTTTATCTAGATAATCTCTAAGAAAATAAACGAATTCTCAATAATTTACAAGTTTATCTTGATCTAATTTATCCAAAAATTAAATCAATCGATAAACAGACAAGAATTATCCGATCCTTATAATTCAACAAGTTTATCTTGAATTAATTTTTATCACAAAATTAATTCAACCGACAAACAGACATGAATTATTTGATTCTTCCAAATTTCAACCAATCTAATAAATCCAACATAAGTTATCAATTATTGGAAAAGCATGTCGTATCATTACAGGATGTTGTGAGCAAGCAAAGGGGACCAAATGGACCTATATAGTTCAAGCTCCCGATAATTACAAAACCCAACATCCTAGATATACATTTCATAATTATCAACTCTAACGCTACTCCACTAAAAGCTTGGAGTTGCACTCTTAAACTACATAGAATTACGAAGCTCGTATAGCTAAGTCTCCATGACATATCATAGTGTTTCATATCCCCATATGATAATCCATAATCGACTTAAGGACAAGTTCAGTCTTACCTTCCTGATTATTTTTATCTTACGTTCCATTATCTCACCATCAGAAAACTTACATCCAAAGACAATATACCATTCGGTTACACTTATGTATCCAAATGGTTAAGCGCTCCAGTTTTCCAATTACAGGATAACGCATATAAGAGGATATCATTACTCCTAAAGAGGAGCTATGGATTTCATATCTATGAATAACAGGTCTACGCTATCAAGAGTCATACCTCCAACATATCGGCATGCTTACCACTATTAAGATGTAGGTGTCACCCTTTGGTACATCAAAGGAAATAAGCCAAGACAACAGGCTCACTATTCATCTCAGGATTAAGATATGATACAAATGATTGTCTAAAGTGAATCGATTTGCCGAGACAGAATTATTAATTCAAATCAATTCACTTTATGTCCTGATCCAACACATTGTCACCTATGACAACGTGCCAATGCTTCTATTCATGGAGTCCACCTCCGATGGTCAAGACAAACCATCTCCCAATTGGGATATAGACAACATAATAATCTTTACATGAATAAAGCACCCAACTTTATTCCATCGATTGCGGATCTTATGTTTTAGACCATCACCTGAAGAATCGTGTCTTCCGCATAATCTATCCATCATATGCCCAATTCTTAAAGATTTGACTTTTGTTTGCTTAACGTACATTCAACAAATATGAAAGTAAAGAGGACAAGATTTGGTATATATAAATAATAAATAAATTCTTTATTGATAAAAAATATCTCCAAGAACTTATTATATTTTTACTCCTTAGGGCATACATGTCTAACACTTGGTCAAACGGATTAATCCTGGTTGGGCCAATTGATCTTGGTTGGACAGATCTTGGTCGGAAGAATCCTGGTCAGACGTACCCTGGTCAGACGGATCTTGGTTGGACTAATCTTGGTCCTGGTCAGACTGATCCTATGCTGGTTGGACGGATCTTGGTCAGATAGATCCTATCCTTGTTTGACATGTCCTAGTTCTGGTGGAATGGATCCTTGTTAGATGGGCCTGGTCCTTTTCTGATTGGACCTTTTTGGCCTAATAGATGGCCTTCTCGGATTGGTCTTCTTAGCCATCTTGGATTGGTTTTTCTTGCTAACTTGGTTGGGTGCTTGGTTTAAAGAGGGTATAGACTTTAGATGGTTTTTGCTTCATAAAGATTTCCCCCAAAATAGTAGCCCCCTAGACTTTGGCAATAGAGGTCATCGACACCGAAGTGTTGATGTTGTTGGGAAATAATTTTGTGAGCATATCTAGTTAGTTGGTCTTGGGCCTGGTTAGCTTTTTTTGGACTCTTTGTCCTGGACCTAATTGGCTGTAGCTAGGGACCTAGTATTTTCTAGTCTGCCATAGCCTTCTTGGACCTAGTTGGACTCTTTGTCAGACTTGAGGTCTCTTTCTTGGCTGTAACCTTTTTGGACTCTTCATCCTAGACCTAGTTGGTCATAGATAGAACCTAGTCTTCTTTGGTCCATGGTAGCCTTCATGGGCCTGGTTGTACTCCTCATCTTAGGCTTGAGGTCTCTTGGTCGGCCATAGCCTTTTTGGATTCTTCATCCTGGACCTGGTTGGCCATAGCCGAGACCTAGTCTTCTTTAGCTGACCTTAGCCTTTTTGGACCTAGTCGGACTCTTCATCAGACTTGAGGTCTCTTTGTTTGCCGTGGCCTTTTTGAACTCTTCGTCCTAGACCTGGTTGGCTATAGGCAGGACCCAGTGTTCTCTGGTCAGTTGTAGCCTTCTTGGACTTAGTCGGACTCTTTGTCTTAGGCCTGAGTCTTTTGGTCGGTTGTAGCTTCTTGGACTCTTCATCTTGGACTTAGTTGGCCACAGCTGGGACCTAGTCTTCTCTGGTCAGTTTAAGCCTTCTTGGATCTGGTCAAACTCTTCATCCTGGACTTGAGGTCTCATTGTTGGCTGTGGCCTTCTTAAACTCTTCATCCTGGACCTAGTTGGCCCTAGCTAGGACTTTGTCTTCTCTGGTTAGTTGTAGCCTTCTTTGACCTAGTTAGACTTTTTGTTCTAGGCCTGAGTCTCTTGCTCAGTCGTAGCCATCTTGGACTCTTTGTCCTAGACCTAGTTGGCCGTAGCTAGGACCTGGTCTTCTCTGGTCGGCCATAGCCTTTTTGGACTTAGTTGGACTCTTCGTCGTAGATGTAGTTGGCCATAACCGAGACCTAGTCTTTTCTAGTTGGCCATAGCCTTCTCGGGCCTGGTTAGACTTTTCGTCTTGGACTTGAGGTCTCTTTGTTGGCCATAGCCTTTTTGGAATTTTTGTCCTAGACTACTTGGCCATGGCTAGGATTTGGTCTTCTATGGTCGGTAGTAGCCTTCTTAGACTTGGTTGGACTATTCGTCTTAGGCCTGAGGTCCCTTGGTCGGCTGTAGCCTTCTTGGACCTAGTTGTACCCTTTGTCTTGGGCCTAAGGTCACTTGGTCAGCCATCCCAGGAATTGTTAAGGGGAGAGATGAGGTTACTGGAAAGGCACGGGGCCCTCCTTCTAGTACTAAATGTTGACGCCTGAGATCGGCACAACACCATGTGCGAGGGTGCATGGTGATCGGGTTCCTTGTTCTTCCCAGCTTTACCTAGTTTGGCTAGATCTATAAGAGGAGGGAAGGCCTTGGAGTAAGGGAACACCAGTGTGGTATCTGCCAAGAGCACTCCGATGCTCAAGTCAATGTTCTGACTAGGAAGAGCAAAATGAGAAAGGCAGCATAGGCAAGGGAAGAATTCTTGTACTTTTGTGGTGGAGTTGATGCTCCTATTTATAGAGTTTAGCTTTGATCTAGATATGGACCAGGTTTGGCTGGCGACCCGGGTGTCTAGCGACAGGTGTCACAATCTCCAGAGAAGGAGGATTGCCCAATGGAGGGCTGAAATGGTGCCACATGGTGATCTTTGGGTGTGATTGACTACTGTATGATCTGGTTAGGATCTGGCCATCTTGCCAGTCGGGGTTATTCTTCATGGTTGCTTTGGCTAGGTTGGATTGATCTAGTTCGACTGATCCTAGTCCTAAACGGACTGATCTTAGTCCTAAATGGACTGATCCTAGTCCTACTCCTAGTTGGACAGATTGATCTAGGTTGGACGGGTCTTGGTCGGATTGATCCTGGTCCTGGTTAGACAGATCCTAGTTAGATTGATCTTGGTTGGATGGATTGATCCTAATTAGACAAAATCCTGGTCTAATGGATTCACCTTGATTGGACGGATCCTGGTCAAACAGATCCTGGTTAGACTAATCCTAGTCCTGGATGAACGTAGCTTGGTCAAACAGATATTGGTCGGACTGATCTTGTCTTGGTTGGATAGAATCTATCCTAGTCAGATGGATCGTGGTCGGAAGGTCCTGATCCTTTTTGAATTGGACCTTTTCGGCCTAATCGATGGCCTTCTTGGATTGGTCTCTTTAGCTATCTCAGATTGGTCTCTTGGCCAACCTGTTTGGGTGCTTAGTTGAAAGAGGGTATAGACTTCAGATAGTTTTTCATTATGAAGATTTGCCCCACAACAAGTAGAGAATGGATGATTGAGGAATTTTTTTTTTTCGTATTATTTGGGATCTATATAATGTCATCACTTAATCAATGAGTATGTCTTTAGAACCTCTTTTGTGTAGTAAACGATTTCTCATTTATCTTATGTTGGCACATATAACTAATCTTTGAAAAAACATGACTAAGGTTAGCTAGTCTGAGTTTTGTATTTAGGGTAGTTGTCCAGCCAATAGGGTTGTGTTAACATTTGAATTAAGATTTTGACGGTTTTTTAATGGAAGTTTGGTTGTGTTTGTCTTTTTTATTTGTTAACTTGTCGGTTAGAGCAGGTAAAGGACCAAAATTAATGATTCATTAAAAACTCGTAAAAAATTGAAAGTTCAAAAGACAATAATGTTAAAATCCCTTATTTTTTTTCTTTTGTGGGGTCAGATTGATACAAAAAGTATTTCCTCAAGTTGCAGCTGAAGTTTTGTCCTTTCTACACTTCCCACTTGAAACCTCTCCCTCATACCTTCTGACTTACTCATGTAGACATGTGTAGGTAGGGGTGTTCAAGGATTGGATTTTGCAGATTTAAAGTCAATCCATAATTCAATTCAAAACTTTCAGATTGAGAAAACCCTAATCTGCAATCCGATCTAAAACTTTTGAATTAGAAAAATCCTATTTCGTAATCCGATCCAAAACCTTTGCATTAGATTCACGGATTCATGGATTAAGCTATGACCTTTTAAAATAAGAATATTGAAGGCCAATTTTTTCAACATCAGATATCAAAATAAACAATTGACGATATAAAATAGCTCAATAAATTTAAATTTGTTGCAACCAATCGTTAACACAAACTAGCTTCAATAAAACTTAAAATCAAGTCTTGTTAAAAAAACTCAAAATAAATTATTGTTCCTTCATTAACAACACTTAATACTTCAAAGCATTTCAATTTCAATCATTTCAATTTCAATCGCTTCTCTTATTTTTAATTTGAGCCAGGCTTTTGAAACATAACTTGACAATAATTGCTTGGCCAAAAACATAGAAATTTTTTTTTAAGAAAAAAGGAAGCGTTCTATTTAAATATAAATTATTCAAATTATAATATATATATATATATATCTATATATAGGGTTTCAGATTGACAGATTGAGCGAATTAAAAATTTCTCAATATGTAATCATATTCAAAACCTTTGGATTTGGATTTTTTCAATCTGGAGTTATTCCAAAACTCTTCCCAATCTAATCCAAAACCTTTAGATTGGTTGGATTGAATGGATGTCATGGATTTATGGATTTTGTGAACAACCCTATAGGCTATGTCTAGAACATATGGATGAACTCATTGTAGTGTACCTCATGTAACATAAAGTTAGATACCTTGATAATTACTAGTTCTCACTCTCTCTCTTCTATTTATTGAAAAAGAAATCACTAGCTTATTTTAATTATTTCATCAACTTTATAAAGATTAAGTCCATTGTCCATGGTATATTATCAATTCAAAATATACAAGACAACATATATCTATACAACATTAGGAATAAGCTGCCATGGTAAAGGAAGACTTTTTTTCCCAATCCACGCACAAACTAGAAACATTGCATTTTGACTATAGCGACTTGAGGAATTTTTATGGTTTGGAAAGACTATCGCTAGAGAAAAGGAAAAGGAGGAGTGCACATCGAGTGGTTTGTGAAAATTCAGCCCCATAACTGCCGAATTTTAAGCAGTTAAGGCAGTCTTTTGGCATGCAGCTTGGGAGTTGCACTCATTTCCAAGTTACTAGTTAGAAGAAAATTCACCAAAAAAAAAGCCAACTTAAGAACTGGTTATTCTGGTTCACTTGTTACTTCTTTGACCCTAAAACCAAGAGGAAAAAGCAAGAACCCAAAGTTTGGGACTTTCTTGAAAAAGAAAAGTACTCAAGGAAAAACAAATTCTGGATATTAATTAGTTGGTCTGAAAGAGTTTGATCATGTGTCTAGTTAGCTTTGAATGATATTTCTGCTACTTGAGTGGGAGACATTGGGATTTGAATTTGGCAATATCTATAAAATATTACTTTTTATGTGATAGAATTGGAACTTTTCATTTCTTAGGTTTGCACGAACTTTGTACCAATATATCATTGCAAGTAATACAAGTTTGTTTTTCCATATATAAAACCTGTTGGTTTCATAAATGGATTTATAAAAACTTTGCGTAAGCTTGCTATGGATTGAATTGCATATTTTAAAAATTTTTTCTCAAAAAATTTTTCTGACGATCAATGCTTATATTAATTTAATGAAATAACATAAAAAGGTGATTAAGAAATTTACCATCCTTCAATTAGGACGATGTTCTTGAGCTCCACAAAAAAAAAAAAAAAAAAAAAAATCAACATCAAATCCTAAAAAACACTATGGGTCTTTCTCAATGTTCTTCGAAATACAATGAACACAAAAAAGTGGGCATTTTTTTATTTGTGTTTAGATCACACAACTTAATTTCGGATCACTTTGTATTTACAACACATGAGATAAAGTGATAAAAGAGGAAAAGAAAAGCTCTCTGGGAATATGTTCTCTCTAAAAGAATGTTATATTTTTTAGTGTCCATTTTTTTCTTTTTAAAACTCTTTTATACTGCAGAGAAAATAAATGACACCTTTTTTGAATTAATTAATTAATTAATCGATCAATTAATTAAACCAATTCTACATGAAGTGGAAAGATTTGCCCCGCTTTCTAAGTGAGTGGTGTCTTTTAGTTGTTGAGGGAGAGAGAAAATCTCTCCCCTTATCCCACTAATTAGTTTAGTTTTATTCATAATGAATCTGGTCAAAATAAATTACATTGACTATTTCTTTCTCCCACATTTATTAAAATTTGAATTCCACAAGGACTCTCCTTGTGAAATTCACGTGAAACTTCTGTTTGCACACATACATACAGGGTGGCCCTTACCACACTATAAAATTTTTCAATTTAAAACTATTTTAAATTTATTTTAAATAATCATATTATTTAACATATAAATTAATCCAATAAATAATTGTGTGAAATTAATTTAAAATTCTCAATTCTAAACAATAAATTAACCCAGCATAAAATATAGTTCGCATAATTTAATGGAGTTGTTGAGAGGAACTATGAACGTTATAATTTCAAGCTTCAATAATTTTGACAATTAATTAACATGTTAATTAGGATATCAAAGTTATTAATTCCAAAATTACTCCACTAAAAATTTAGAGCTGCACTCTTAGAATTGTAAAATTAATTATATTTAAATGATTTGAATTGTCCGTTGATATAATCACTGCATATAAATCGATTCTCTATAAACAGTTCATAATTAAAGCTAAGTATTTTTGGTTAACCTCTTTAATTATGTCTTAATCCATAAGTACCATTGATTTTCTAATGAATAATATATTTATAATCTAATTATAAATTGAGCACTTTTATTATTCAAGCTCTGAATCAATACTTTGGGGTACAATTCTTCTGACCTCTTAACAAAGGAATAGATTTTATTTTATATATAAATATTCTTGGCTATTTATCTTATTATTTTTTTAATATACCAAGAATTTGACACTATGCTTTTGTGCCATTACTCGATATGTTAAAAAAATGCAATATAATAAGTAGGAGTCTATTAATTACACAGAATCAATTTATATACGACCATCATTGAATAATATTGAATGCTCTATATAGGAATAGAAATTATTAGAGATTTATAATTAATCATGCTCTGGTTCTATAGAATCAAGTTATATAAAACGCTTTCATTTCAATAATCTCATTATTAACAATCCAGATAGGATTGTTTTACTCAAAATGTAATGAACCATGCTAGTAATTTTAAATTAAAGATCTCAACTTTAATTTTCATTTATAGAAATATTTAGATTATTGTATTTTTAAATATTATCCTTTTATATATAATACCTATATACAATATTTGAAGTTACATTTTAATAATCTAAGATTTTTTTTTATACTTATAAAGCATCTAAAACTTGCATGCAAAAATAATATTGAAAATATTCCTCAAATTATATTAATAATCAGCAAACATAATACATCTCATTTGTTTATAGGCACATATCTCAACAATCTTTACTTGCCCTAATGCAAATGAGACATGTCTCTAAGTCCCATCCCTCAAGATGTTGCTCAAAATTCCGAGTTGGTAATATTTTGGAAAACGGATCAGCTATGCTATTTGTAGATGCGATCTTCTCAACTGAAATGTTTCTTCTACTAACAATGTCCCTCACCAGATGGTACTTCTACGGTATGTGCTTAGCTTTACGGTGGTTCTTGGATTCTCGGGCATTAGCCATTGCCCCATTGTTATCACAATAGAGTCTAATTGGCTCATGTATACGTAGAACAACTTTCTAATCCTTCTAGAATTTGCTAAGCTAGGCTGCCTCTTTAATCGCTTCACAAGCCATTGTATGTTCAGCTTCCATGGTTGAATCAACAAGGCAAGTTTGCTTGACACTCTTTCATATAATGGCTCCACTTCCCAAAATGAACACTCCCTTAGAGGTACACTTTTGATGGCCGCTATTTGATTTGAAATCAGAATCTATATATCAAATAGGAATCAAATCCTCACCAAAATATACCAACATGTAGTTCCTCATCCTTCTTAGATATTTGCGTATGTGCTTAATTGCTACCCAATGATCTAATCCTGGATTAGACTGGTAATGGCTAACTATTTCCACTGTAAAGCATATGTTTGTTCTTGTATACAACATTGTAAACATTAGACTACCAACTGTCGATGAGTAAGGAATTCATCTTACAATTTCCTCCCCTGTGGTGTTTTTGTAAACTTTTCTTTTTGAGAGATGAACTCGATGTTGAGAAGGCAAGTTTCCTTTTTTGGAGTCCTACATCCAAAACCTAACAAGCTTCTTGTTAATGTAGGATGCTTGAGACAATGCTAGAATCATATTCTTGCGATCTCGTATAATTTGGATATCAAGAATATTGATTGCCTCTTCCAAATCCTTCATTTGGGATTGGCTAGCTAGCCAGTTCTTTACCTTGGATAGAGACTCTACATCATTCCCAATGAGTAAAATTTCATCCATATAAAGAACTAAGAGGACCACTTTACCCTTTTCTATCTACTTATAGACACAAGGTTCACCTAGACTTTGTTCAAAACCATAAAACTTTATGGCTTTGTTAAATTTAATGTTCTGAGATCTAGAAGACTGTTTATGCCTATAAATGGGTCTTTACAGTTTACAAACTTTTTTTCTCTTGGCCCTTGGCCACAAAACCCTCTCGTTAGGCCATATGAATAGTCACTTCAAGATTGCCATTCAAGAATGCCATCTTGACATCCATTTGCCATATCTTATAGTCATAATGAGTAACAATTGATAAGAGAATCTGAATAGATTTCAACATGGCTACTGCAAAAAAATATCCTCATAGGCTACTCCTTCTTTTGGGTAAAACCCTTTGCCACCAACCTAACTTTGAAAGTCTCTACTTTCCTCTTGGGTCCTCTCTCTTTCTTATAGATCCATGTCCAACCAATAGGCTTAACACCTTCTGGTACATCTACAAGCTCCTAGACTGAAATAGAGCACATAGACTCCACTTTGAGTGTCATGGCTTCTTGCCATTTTTCTTGATCAACATCATCCATTGCCATCTTGTATGTCATTGGATCATTATCATTGCAATCGGTTACTTCTACTTGAGCTTCTCCTTCTTCACGATAGTGGATGGGCAATCTTATTTCCCTCATATTATGTCACGGTGGTGGTGTTTGATCTCGACTAATGGTCTCCACTCTTTGTGGTTCAACAACTGTTATTGGCTAGGACCGATCTCATCAGCTAGCAATTCTTCCAGAGCTATTTTCCTTTTGGGTTTGACATCTGTCATGTTAGACATGTATGCCCTAAGGAGTAAAAATGTAATAAGTTTTTGGAGATATTTTTATTAATAAAGAATTTATTTATTGTCCATATACCTAATCTTGTCCTCTTTACATTCATATTTGTTGAATGTATGATAAGCAAATAAAAGTCTGAGACTGTTGGTCTAAACCTTTAAGAATTGGGCATATGATGGACATATTATGCAAAAGACACGATTCTTAAGGTGACAGTCTAAAATATAAGATCAGCAATCAAGAGAATAAAGTTGGGCACTTTATTCATGTAAAGATTATTATGTTCTCTATATCTCTATTGGGAGATGGTTTGTCATGACCATCGGAGGTGGACTCCTTGAATAGAAACATTGGCACATTGTCATAGGTGACGATGTGTTGGATCCGGACATAAAGAGAATTGATTTGGATTAATAATTCTATCTTGGCAAATCGATTCACTTTAGACAATCATTTGTATTGTATCTTAATCCTGAGATGAATAGTGGGCCAATTGTCTTGAATTGTGCCTTTTGATGTACGAAAGGGTGACACCCACATTTTAATAGTGGTATGCATGCCGGTACGTCGGAGACATGACTCTTGATAGCGTAGACCTGTTATTCATAGATATGGAATCCATAGCTTCTCTTTAGGAGTAGTGATATCCTCTTATATACGATATCCTGTAATTGGAAAACTGGAGTGCTCAACCATTTGGATGTATAGGTGTAACCAAATGGTATACCGTCTTTGGATGGTAAGTTTTTCGATGGTGAGATAATGGAACATAAGATAAAAATAATCAGGAAGGTAAGACAAAACTTGTCCTTAAGTCTGTTATGGATAATCCTATGGGGATACGATACATTATGATATGTCATGGAGACTTAGCTTTGCGGGCTTTGTAATTCTACGTAGTTCGAGAGTGTAGCTCCAAGCTTTTAATGGAGTAGCATTGGAGTTGATAATTATAAAATGTATATCTGGGACATTGGGTTTCATAATTATTGGGAGCTTGAACTATATAGGTCCATTTGGTCCCCTTTGCTGGCTCATAACATCTTGTAACGATACGGTGTGCTTTTCAATTAATTGGTGACTTATGTCAGATTTATTAGATTGGTTACAATTTGGAAGAATTAGATAATTTATGTCTATTTATTGGTTGAATTAATATTGTGATAAAATTGATTCAAGATAAACTTGTTGAATTATTGGGATCAGATAATTTTGTCTGTTTATCGGTTGATTTAATTTTTGGATAAATTAGATCAAGATAAACTTGTAGAATTATTGGGAATTCATTTAATTTCCTAGAGATTATCTAGATAAAGTTGTTTTAATCAAATAACTTTTCTATTGGGTTATTTGAATTAAAACTGAAACTTTATCCTATAGAATCTTGGGTGGAAAATAAAAGATTCGCTAAGATTTTTATTCGATAGTTTGGCCTGTCGATCCTCATGTTCGGCCTACCGATGGGCCAGTTCGGCTTGCCGATGAGCGAAGGATAAAATCACGTGTTTTTACGAGGATCTTATCAGATATTGATCCGAATTTGATTCTGATTCAAATTTTGAGACCTAATTGATAAGGACTGACCCTAGACCCAACCTCTATAAATAGGGAGAAAGTCACAAGAGTTATTTAGATCAATTGAGAGATTAAGAGTGATACTCTGCTAGTGAGAATCTGAAACTTCCTGAGAGCTATTGTTCACAAATCACGAACACTAGCTTTGGGTTCTCTCGATTTGTTGGGAGGGGAGTCACCTGATGGAAGAGCTGTACGTGTGAGCCCACACTCACTCCGATGGTGGATAGAGAATAACAAAGAAGACCAGTTGGTTGAGGCTCTTCTGGAACGTTACTTCTCCTCACAAATTGCAGGAGCTCTTCGGCATTCAAAGGTTAGTAAGATTTGGTTAGTTTATGCATATAGCATGTCAAACTTATGTTTTTGAAAATACTCAAATATAAAATTTTTAAAATTTTGTTGCATACTATTTTTTCAACAATTGGTATCAGAGCTAGGTTTTTACATAAATTTATGAGTTTCTGATCGTGCCATAAGTTTAAATTTTATGATCTTAATCTCTCCTATGCTTGAATTTAATTTTATAGAGTTGGCACTCCAGGTTTCTATATAATTTTATGTTGTCATGGATTATATAGAGAATGTTTATTAATTAATTATGGTTGAATGAATTGTTATTTAATTATTTATTAATTAATTAATATATACCGGTTATGGTTCCTTAAAGGTTAGAATGTGTATCTAGGTTTTTCATGTAATTAGATGGCAGACTATCATCTTCGTCTTGGAATTGTTATTTAATTTTAAATTTATAAGAATTTTGTAATTAAATAATTATTCAGAGAAGACGGATCTAGAAGATTGATGACGACACTCCAAGGTATTTTCTAAGTCTTTAATTTTATGTTTTTGAATTGTTGAAAATAAAATTGATGAATTACATTAAAAATTGTATTTTTTAAAATGAGAGATTTCTGCTCGGTTGCTATGCTGAACCCACCAATTCGGCAAGCTTATGGTCGTAGATTGATTGGCCGGACGTGTGGTTTGGTAGGCCGTCAGCGGAGCAGAAATCAAAGGCTCTGGCGGCAGGCTGAACTTTTAAGTTTGGTAGGCTGATCTTTCATAAGTAGGTAGGCCGATCTTCCTGATCGGCAAGATGATGGAGCATGACTGGCTAGTCGATCACCCAGATCGGCCTGCCGATCGAGAGCTGGAAGTTTTTCTGGAAAAGGTGTAGTTTTCAATGGAGTTTTATTTTTGTTTTTGGGACAATTCTAAGAAACATTAAATTTAGATATGATTAGAAATATGAAGTATTCGATTTATACGGGATTGAAGACTTAAAGATGGGCATTACATGAAGAAGGATACAACTTGAGAATTCAAGGATGAAGAATCGATAATATGTCTCAATTATTCTCGTGTAATCTTAGTTTTCTATTCTCTAGGGTGGAACCATAATATTACGGTTATTATTATTTTGCTTGTAGCTTTGCTTGATTGCTTTGCTTGTCTGCATTATAATATGATTTGCCATGTATATTGATAATATGTCATATAGAATAGGGAGTGCCCCTTCATATTAAAATTGTTCATGCATATTCTTAAAATAAAACCTTGATTTCAAAAGATTGACTGGCAGAAGGCTTTTGAAGAGAGAACCTAAGACCTCTATCGTTAGTCCATAGGTAGAACATGGTGGTCTCGACCCCTAGGAAGGGATTTCTATCATGTACTATATTGGATCTCTGAGAGGATAAGGTATTTTAGCATGATTTATGGTTGCACAACCCTAGGTGGTGATTGTAAATCATAGATAAAATATTGAAACGGTGGTAATACACTAATGTTAATTTCATTATTAACCTCCCATAGGAGCTCTGTTAATAAAATTAATGGCCAAAGAAACAATTATTAATATATGCTAGATCATACGGGTCCTGGATGGCATATATTAATCAGGAAGGGATCTGTGTTCCTGATTGAATTTGGCATGACTCTCCTAGGAGCTAGTTGAATTCTGAGTTGGGAATTATTGTTATGAGGTTGTGATATTTTTAAGGTTTTGATACATAAACACATTTGTATGTTTGTTACATGATTGGGTTATCTTACTAAATTGTTATTATATGTTTGCTCATGTTTGGTATATGATTCTTTATTTAGATTAAAAGTGTCTAAAAATGCTTTATCATCGATACTTGACAAAAGCCTATTAGCTGGAGAGAATTATAATGATTGGAAACGGAACCTGGATATCGTCTTTTCCTTTAAGAAACTGAAATATGCACTAACAACCCCATGTCCTCTTGAGCCTATGAGAGACTCAACTAATGAGCAATTCTAAGTGTATGATCGCTGGAAATATGCTAATGATCAGGCTCGCTGCTATGTTATGGCTAGCATGAATAACGTGCTGCAGGCTCAACATCAAGATTATGAGACTGGAAAGTAGATCTTGGATAATCTTGAGGATATGTTTGGAGGCCAGGCCATAACAAAGCGGCAAGGGGCGCTTCAAAAACTCTTAAACTTTAAGCAGAGACCGGGGACATCTTTAAAGGAGCATATGATGTTGGTCATAGGATACCTTGCTGAGGTACAAACTAATGGAGCCGACATCGATGCTGAAACTCAAATGACTATGGTCTTTGAGACTTTGTCAAAGGAATTTATTCCATTTAGAGCTACTTTTAATTTAAGTAATAGACATGATATGACCTTGATGAAATTAATGAAATAGTTACAAGAGTTTGAACTGCTGATTAGGGAGTCTCCTGCTGGTAGAGAGGCCAACATGGTAGCTGCTTTTGGTTCCAATCTCAACTCTGGGATTGGAAAGAAGCAATGGGCCAAGAACTGAAAATCTTCTATTCCTGCTAGCATGAAGAGCAAGAAGAAGAAGAAGAAGAAGAACCCAAAGAAGCTTAAGTGCTTCTTCTGTGAGAAGGCCGGGCACATAAAGAAGCATTGTAAGGACTTCCTTTCTAAAGGAGGTAGGTGTGATCTACTGTATTTAGAAACTTGTTTGGTTGAGGAATCCAGTGACATTTGGGTCATAGATTCTGGTGCAACTAATCATGTTTGTGTTTCTTTGCAGGGGTTCAAAGAAACAACAAGTCTATTGCATGAAGACTTCACGCTTCGGATGGGCGATGGATCCTTGGTCTCAGCGGAAGCAGTGGGAGACGTCCATCTTTATTTTGATAATTATGGGAATTTATTTTTGGAAGATTATTTTTATTTTCCTAAATTTAAAAGGAATTTAATTTTTATAGCTTGTTTATTTAAAGACTCCTATTTGGTTTCTTTTAATGATAAAGTGGTGATTTGTAAAAATAAATCTTTTATCTGTTCTGGATGGATGCAAAATAATCTATATTTTATCAAACCTAAGATGGACTTATTGTTTAATGCTAAGATGAATGATAATAACTCTAAAAGTCTTAAAACTACTCACTCCAATAAGACTTATCTTTGGTATTTACGCCTTGGTCATATTAACCAGAATAAGATTCAAAGGTTGGTAAGGGATGGACCTTTAAGTCACTTAAAGGTGAAATCTATACCTCAATGTGAATCTTGTTTGGAGGGTAAAATGACCAAAAGACCATTCGGGTCTAAGGGCAATAGAGCCGAAGGGGTTCTAGAACTTGTGCATAGTGATGTTTGCGGACCGATGAACATCTGGGCACGAGGAGGGTATGAGTACTTCGTCACTTTTATTGATGATTACTCAAGATATGGGTATGTGTACTTGATGCACCACAAAAGCAAAACTTTTGACAAGTTTAGAGAGTTTCGGTCTATGGTGGAAAAGCAATTGGGTAGACCCAAAAAGGCACGTCGATTTGATCGAGGTGGAGAATACCTTTCTAATGAGTTCTTAGGACTCTTATTAGAGAATGAGATTTTATCCCATTTGACTACGCTGGGCACTCTGTAGCAGAATGGCGTAGCAGAGAGCAAGAATAGGACTTTATTGGACATGGTCAGGTCCATGATGAGTTATTCATCATTACCTTTGTCCTTTTGGTGATATGCACTACAAACTGCATGTTATCTTTTGAACAATGTGCCTTCAAAATTGGTCCCTAAAACTCCTCACAAGTTGTGGACGGGCAGGAAGACATCCTTAAACCATATTCGCATATGGGGATGTCCGACTCATGTCCTGTTTAAGGATTCGAATAAGTTGGAAGCATGTTTGAAAGTTTGCGTGTTTGTAGGATTTCCAAAAGGGACTAAAGGGGGTTATTTCTATAACCCAAGGGAAAACAAAGTCGTGGTTTCACCTAATGCAACTTCCCTTGAGGAGAGTTACATGGATGACTTTAAACCTCAAAGCAAAGTGATGGTTGAGGAGTTAAGAAGTGATCCGATTACTCTGGAGGTTCTGAATGAAACCATTCTGATCGAATGTGGAAAAACCAAATGAACCTGAACAACAACCTAAGAGGCTTCGATGTAGTGGGAGGATCGGGCGTCAACCTGAGAGGTATATGTTTAATAGGGAGGTTTTCTTGGCTGAACCAGATGAACATGACAGGGATCCTTATACTTACGCAAAGGCTATGGAGGATGTTGATTCAAAACTCTGGAGGCCATGAACACAGAGATGAAGTCTATGGAGACTAATCAGGTCTGGGAGCTTGTGGATCTTCTCGAAGGGGTAAAACGCATAGGATGTAAGTGGATCTACAAGTGTAAAAGAGGAGTGGATGGAAAGGTCGAAACCTTTAAGGCTAGACTGGTAGCTAAGGGTTATACACAAAAGGAAGGAATCGATTATGAGGATACCTTTTCACCTGTAGTCATGCTTAAGTCCATCTAGATTCTCTTGTCCATAGCTGCCACTCTCGACTACAAGATTTGGTAGATGGATGTCAACATGGCTTTTCTGAATGGCTATCTTGATGAGACCGTTTATGTGGAACAACCAGATGGGACCAAGGTCACAAGTCAAGAGGGTAAGGTTTGTAGGCTACTAAAGTCAATTTATGGACTTAAGCAGGCTTCTCATTCTTGGAACGTAAGATTTGATCAGGTGATCAAGACTTATGGGTTCTCACAAAATGTGGATGAGCCATGTGTTTAAAAACACATAAAGGATAGAAAGGTAGTTTTCCTACTACTCTATGTAGATGACATTCTATTAATTAGCAATGACGTTGGGGCACTTTCATCGGTCAAATTATGGTTGACGAAGCAGTTTGACATGAACGACTTGGGAGAGGCTAATTTTGTTCTCGGTACCTAGATCTTTTGGGATTGGATGAACAAAATGATACTTTGCCCCAGGTCGGCTACATAGATAAAATTCTCAGGAGGTTTGCAATGCAGGATTCCAAGAAATGTGGGCAACCACCTAGGTATGGAATTACTCTTTCTAAGAAAGACTCTCCAAAGTCTCATGAAGAAAGAGAATACATGAAGAAGGTGCCTTATGCTTCGGTAGTGGGTAGTCTCATGTATGTCATGCTTTGTACATGACCGCATATTAGTTAAGCGGTCGGGATTGTAAGTCGATCTCAGGCAGATCCAGGACTGAACCCTTGGGTTGTGATAAAGTATATTTTCAAGTATCTGAGAAGGATTCGAGGGTATATGCTTCTATATTCAGGTGAGGACTTGACTCCTCTAGGATATACAGACTCAGCTTTTCAATCATGTCTGAATTTTAGGAAATTGACTTTGGATTTTGTGATTACTCTGGGCGGCTGTGCCATCAATTAGAGATGTGCCAAGCAAGATTGCACTTCGGATTCAACGATGGAGGCCGAGTATGTGGTAGCTAGTGATGCTTCGAAAGAAGCAATGTGGCTCCGCAAGTTCCTTGGGGAACTTGAGGTAGTTCCTAGCATGGATAAGGCGGTATCACTATACTGTGATAACAGTACGGTGGTAGCTAATGCTAAGGAACTAAGATTTCATAAGAAGAGTAAGCATATTGATCAGAAGTATCATGGGATAAAGGACTTCATTGAGGGCGGGCGTGTCACGGGGTGTCAGATCGCATCAGAGGACAATTTAGCTGATCCATTTACAAAGACACTTACTGGGAGAGTCTTAGAGAAGCATGTGGAAGCTATTGGGATACGAGATTTGTCGTATTTACTCACTCAGTGCAAGTGAGAGATTGTTAGACATGTATGCCCTAAGGAGTAAAAATGTAATAAGTTTTTGGAGACATTTTTATCAGTAAAGAATTTATTTATTGTTTATATACCAAATTTTGTCCTCTTTACGTACATATTTATTGAATGTATGATAAGTAAACAAAAGTCTAAGACTGTCGATTTAAGCCTTTAAGAATTGGGCATATGACAGACAGATTATGCGGAAAACACGATTCTTAAGGTGATGGTTTAAAACATAAGATCCGCAATTGAGGGAATAAAGTTGGGCACTTTATTCATGTAAAGATTGTTATGTTGTCTATATCCCTATTGGGAGATAGTTTTTCTTGACCATCGGAGGTGGACTCCATGATTAAAAACATTGGCACGTTGTCATAGGTGACGATGTGTTGGATCGGGACATAAAGATAATTGATTTGGATTAATAATTCTGTCTCGGTAAATCGATTCACTTTAGACAATCATTTATATTGTATCTTAATACTGAGATAAATAGTGGGCCCGTTGTCTTGATTTGTGTCTTTTGAAGTACCAAAGGGTGACATCCACATCTTAATAATGGTATGCATGTCGGTACGTTGGAGGCATGACTCTTGATAGCGTAGACCTGTTATTCAAAGATATGGAATCCATAGCTCCTTTTTAAGAGTATTGATATCCTCTTATATGCGTTATCTTGTAATTGGAAAACTAGAGCACTCAACCATTTGGATGCATAGGTGTAACCGAATAGTATACCATCTTTGGATGGTAAGTTTTCCTATGGTGAGATAATGGAATGTAAGATAAAAATAATCGCAAAAGATAAGACAGAACTTATCTTTAAGCCAGTTATGGATAATCCTATAGGGATACGATACATTATGATATGTCATGGAGGCTATACAGGCTTCGTAATTCTATGTAGTTCGAGAGTGTAGCTCCAAGCTTTTAGTGGAGTAGCGTTGGAGTTGATAATTATGAAATATATATCTAGGATATTGGGTTTCATAATTATTGGGAGCTTGAACTATATAGGTCCATTTGGTCCCCTTTGCTAGCTCACAACATCCTATAACGATACGGCGTGCTTTTCTATTAATTGGTGACTTTTGTCAATTTATCAGATTGGTTAAAATTTGGAAGAGTCAGATAATTCATGTCTGTTTATCGGTTGAATTAATTTTGTGATAAAATTGATTCAAGATAAACTTGTTGAATTATTGGGATCGGATAATTCTTGTCTGTTTATCAGTTGATTTGATTTCTGGATAAATTAGATCAAGATAAACTTGTAGAATTATTGGGGATTCATTTATTTTCCTAGAGATTATCTAGATATAGTTGTTTTAATCAGATAACTTTTTTATTGGGTTATTTAAATTAAAACTGAGACTTTATCCTATAGAATCTCGGATGGATAATAAAAGATTCGCTAAGATTTTTATTCGGCAGTTCGGCCTGCCGATTATGCAGTTCGGCTTACCGATGAGCGAAGGATAAAATCACGCGTTTTTACGAGGATCTTATCAGATATTGATCCAAATTTGATTCTGATTCAAATTTTGAGACCTAATCTGATAAGGATTGACCCTAGACCCAACCTCTATAAATAGGGAGTAAGTCACAAGAGTTATTTAGATCAATTGAGAGATTAAGAGTGATACTCTACTGGTGAGATTTTGAAACTCCCTGAGAGCTCTTGTTCACAAATAACGAACACTAGCTTTGGGTTCTCTTGATTGGTTGGAAGGAGAGTCACCTAGTGGAAGAGCTGTACGTGTGAGCCCACACTCACTTTGATCGTGGATAGAGAATAGCAAAGAAGACCAGTTGGTTGAGGCTCTTCTCGAACATTACTTCTCTTTACAAATTGCAGGAGCTCTTCGGCATTCAAAGGTTAGTAAGATTTGGTTAATTTATGCATATAGCATGTCAAACTTGTGTTTTTTAAAATACTTTGATATAAAATTTTTAAAATTTCACCGCGTACTATTTTTTCAACATATCATATAGTTGTGCTCAAGAGATGTAGCATTTGTTGATACAAACACTTTGTTATCATGAGCATTATAAAATAGACCTCCTCTCATTCTTTTAGGATTGCCTACAAACATGCATACCTCCGAGCTAGGTTCTTGCTTCCTAATCTTTCCCTTCAGCACATGTGTTAGGTACCCCCATACACGAATGTGTCTTAAACTAGGTTTGTGATTATTCCATAACTCTAGGGGAGTCTTGGGGATTGACTTAGATGGAGTTAAGTTCAGAATACATACTATTGTTTGTAGTGCAAATCCCTAAAATGAGGTAGCAAAGAAGAATAGCTTAACATTGATCTTGTCATCTCAAGCAAAGTGTGATTCCTTCTTTCAGCTATACCATTTTGCTATGGTATCCCAAGGGATGGTTATTGATGAAAGTGAAAGGGTCAGAAAATTGATTAGAGCCCTCAGGCCAGAGATTGCCATGATCGTTGATGGGGCAAGTCCACCCAGGACTCAAGAGCAGGTTGTTATGAGGGCCGAACGTGCGGAGTTCCATTTGTCAAAGCTAAGAAGAAATCAGCCTCAACCTGGTCAGCAAGCCAATAATGCAAACAACCAGAGCTGCCCTCCACACAGAAACAACAACAGCAACAACAACCAGAACTGGAGGAACAATAAGAGGAAGGGCAATCCTCAAAACCAGCAGGGCCAAGACAACAAGAGGCATAATGATGGTTAGTACAACAACAATAGCAGGCGGTTTCAACCATGCATCAAATGTGGAAAGAAACATCCAAGAGAATCCCGTCTAGGGACAAACCAATCTTTTATTTGTGGGCGTGAAGATCATTTTGTCAAGAACTGCCCCAAATTGATGAATACTATTGTCCCTCAAAGAGCTCCTCCTCAAGCCCAACTCCATCAGATGCAAGCTTCCCTTGAAGTTCCACTAATCAGTCAAGGAAGGCTTGAAGCCCCACCTACGAATGCCCGCATTTATGCCATCACAAAGGAACAAGTGGCTGCTAAAGCTTCTAATGTGGTCACAGGTCAGATAACAAGTTTATCTATTGATGCTTATGTTCTTTTTGATACAGGTGCCACACATTCTTTTATATCAACGTCATTTGCTAAGAAGTTAGAGGTTCGTTTAGAGCCTATGAGACAGGGATTCACTACGACACTACCCTCTGGGGAAGTGATATTATCTACGCACTGTCTGCATACAGTACCCCTATGGATTTCTGATAGAGAACTTTACGTCGACCTCATTGTGATCGACATGTATGACTACGATATGATTCTTGGGATGGATTTACTAAGCAAGTACAATGCTTCTATCGAATGTCAAAAACGAAAGGTAATCTTCCATCCAGAAGGTGAACAGAAATTCGTGTATGTTGACGAGTCTAGAAAGAAACCCAGTATGTTTTTATCCTCCATGAAAGCAAGGAAGTTGTTAGCTAGTGGCTGCATGAGCTATCTAGCGAACATCGTGGACAAAAGCCAAGAAGAAAAGATAGGAATTGAAGATGTGCCTGTAGTACGTGAATATACATAAGTGTTTCCTGATGATCTGAAAAGTTTACCACCTGAAAGAGAAGTAGAAGTCGAGATTGAGCTCACACCAGGCACTGACCCAATCTTTAAGGCACCTTATAGAATGGCCCTGGCAGAGTTAAAGGAGCTTCATACACAACTAAAAGAACTACTCGATAAAGGCTTCATCAGGCCAAGTCACTCTCCATGGGGAGCTCCAGTTTTGTTTGTAAAGAAGAAGGATGGCACTATGAGACTCCACATTGACTATAGAGAGCTAAACAAGGTGACGATTAAGAACAAGTACCCGTTGCCTCGTATAGATGATTTGTTTGATCAGCTTAAGGGTGCATCAGTGTTCTCAAAGATTGATCTACGGTCGGGTTATCATCAGCTAAAGGTTAAAGAAGGAGATATTCCTAAGACAGCTTTTAGGCCGAGGTATGGTCACTATGAATTTGTGGTTATGCCTTTCGGTCTGATGAATGCACCTGCAGCCTTCATGGATTTGATGAATCGGGTATTCAAGGATTTCCTCAATAAATTTGTTGTTGTGTTTATCGATGATATTCTCATCTATTCAAAGAATCAAGAAGAACATAAGGAGCATTTGAAAATTATGCTGGAGACATTAAGAAGACACAAGCTATATGCAAAGTTCTCTAAGTGTGAATTCTAGCTCGATAGAGTGTCTTTCTTGGGGCATGTCATATCAAAGGAAGGAATCATGGTAGATCCTGCTAAAGTAGCGGCAGTTTTCAATTGGAAACAACCAACTAATGCAAGCGAGATAAGGAGCTTCTTAGGTCTAGCAGGTTATTATCAGAGATTCGTAGAAGACCTCTCCAAGATAGCAGCTCCACTCACGAATCTAACTCGCAAGGGAAAGAAGTATGAATGGACAGATGCTTGCGAGAAGAGTTTCCAGGAACTAAAGAAGGGTTAACGACAGCTCCAGTATTGGCTATTCTAGAAGGAAGCGATGGATTTGTAATTTATAGCGATGCATCTAAAATGGGCCTCAGAGCTGTTCTAATGTAAAATGATAGGGTGATTGCCTACGTGTCAAGACAACTGAAGGATTACGAAAAGAACTATCCTACTCATGAGCTTGAGTTAGCAGCAGTCATCTTTGTGCTGAAAATATGGAGGCATTATTTATATGGGGTCCAATGTAAGATCTTCACCGATCATTAGAGTTTAAAGTACTTCTTCACTCAGAAGGACCTGAACATGAGACAACAGAGATGGCTAGAGTTGGTGAAGGATTACGATTGTGAAATCTTTTATCATTCTGGGAAGGCCAACCGAGTGGCCGATGCTTTGAGTAGGAAGACTGTGGCTACGTTGATGTCAATGCAAGCAATGTCTCAACCTTTGAGAAAGGAAATCCTAGACTTTGTTTTAGAACTTATCACAGGACAGCTGTCAGCACTCACTCTTGCTCCGACGATGTATGATGAAATTCAAAGAAAACAAGATGAAGATGTAAGCCTCACAAGGATTAAGCAGGAAATGCAAGAAGCAAAATGCCAAGAGTTTCGTATTGCAGATGACGAAACTCTATATCTCAAGGACTACTTATGTGTTCCCAATATTGATAGCTTAAGGGAAAGGATTTTGGCAGAAATTCATGACACTCCTTACTCAATTCATCCAAGTGCAACAAAGATGTATAATGATCTAAAGGGTAACTTCTAGTGGTTTGGAATGAAACGTGATGTTGCTGTATATGTAAAGAAATGTCTAATATGTCAGCAAGTTAAAGTCGAACACCAGAGACCTGGTGGTGATTTACAGTCAATCCAGATACTGGAATAGAATGGGATGATATAGCAATGGATTTCATTACCGGTTTGCCCAGGACTATGAATGGTTATGATGCTATCTGGGTTGTTGTGGATCGATTGATGAAGACGACATATTTCATTCCTATCAAGGTCACTTACTCTATGGAACGGTTAGTGGAACTATATGTTAAGGAGATCGTACGACTTCACAGAATCCCTAAGTCAATCATCTCAGATCGTGATGGCAGGTTCATATCCAAGTTTTCAAAAAGCATTCAGACTGCTATGGGGACCAAGTTGCATTTCAGTACAGCTTTCCATCCTTAGACAGACGACCAAACAGAGAGGGCAAACTTGAACTTGGAGGATATGCTTCGGGCCTGTACTCTCGACTTCAAGACCAGCTGGTGTAAAATGTTGCCATTAGTAGAGTTTGCTTACAACAATAGCTATCAGGTGACGATTCGGATGGCACCTTATGAGGCCCCATATGGACAAAAATGTAGGTCGCCTATATGTTGACATGAAGCTGGTGAGAAGAAGTTGATGGAAAGCGTTGATGTTGAAAGGACCGATTTTGTCAACGAAACTTCTAAGATGATAAAGTTGATAAGAAGAAGAATAGAGACCACTTAAAGCTATCAAAAGAGTTATGCTGACAAGAGAAGAAGACCCTTAGAATTCGCTATGGGCGAATTTGTTTTTTTTTTAAGGTTGCACTAATGAAAGGAACTATGAGGTTCGGAAAGAAAGGCAAGTTGAACCCAAGGTATATCGGACCTTATGAGATCGTGAAGCGGATAGGCAAAGTAGCTTATCAGCTGAGGTTACCTTCTGAAATGTCTACGATGCATGACGTGTTCCATGTTTCCATGCTCAAGAAGTATGTTCTAGACCCAACACATGTGATTGAGCCACAAGTGATCGAGTTACGAGAAGACTTGAGTCATGAAAAAAAGCCAGTGGAGATACTCGATCGAAAAACAAAGACCTTGAGGAATAAAGAAATTCCATTGGTCAAGGTACTATGGCGGAATCACCAAGTAGAGGAAGCTATATGGGAACGTGAGGATAACATGAGAACTAAGTTTCCGCAATTGTTCTGAGTTTCGAGGACGAAACTCTTATAAGGTGGGGAGAATTGTAACACCCGCCTATTTCATGTAACAAATTATGTAATAATAGTAATGACATTAAGTGTTATCCATATTTATTAATGATATTATTGTCACTAACCATTTATCTTAAGTTTTATGACAGGTAACGATCGCGTGAAATTGATGTGCTCAAGTGTTCATGTTAATTTCAATGTACGTTTATTTATGATGCAATGATGACTTGAATGCTATGATGTAATGTATTTTAAGGACAATTCGGCAGGCTAGACTTTCAAGTTCAGCAGGCCAAATAACCTTTCAAGGATCGGCAGGCCGAACCTCATGGAATCGGCAGGCCGAAGTTAAGAATCTACAAGCCGATGACAACTGACGAGCAGTCAGTAGAAATCTCTCCAAATTTGTGATTGTGATGATTACGATGATTGGATGGTTTAATGTGATTAATTGACATATATATGGATTAATTTCCTCATTTAAGGAAATAAAACATTTCACTTTTGATTGATTAAATGTAATTGATATGGTTTCCCTTTTTGAAGTGTTGAAATATGGTAAGATGAGATGATGATTGACTTTCCCTCATTTCTCTCCATTCTCCACGCAAAGTAGCCCAAGATTAGTCAGAAAATTCCTGACATAATTGAGGGTATTGAAATATTTTTACGTTATGCTCATTTACGTTATTCTCTTTTCAAGATAAAATTTTTACTCTCTCTCTTTCTCTCTCTTTCTCTCCTCTCTCTTTTTCACGTTTCCTCTTCATTCCTTCTCAAATTTTCTTTGCTATTATTTGTAAGAAATATTGAGTTTCCATTGGGGTTAAGTTCAAGGATTTTGAGAAGAAATTTTTAAGGTAAGAACTCATTTTTTTTTTGGTAATTCTGAAAAGCATTTCTCCTCCTCAATCTGTGTGTCGTAACTTTGTCTAGGTATTATATTTTGTTCTGAATTTTTAATATTATGTTGATATGTATGTTATGTTAATGGTCTTTCAAGTTTCAAGTCATTTCAATTTTTCTAAATGAAGTTATGAATTTTCTACCATCTACCACTCATAGTAAAATATTGCTATTTGGTTATGATACACGAAAATGCGATTTGTGTTCAAGGGATAAATGTGCTTTTTTTGCTACGAAATTTGGCTAGAATGTTCATGTATATGTTAAGTTATGAACTAGAAAGTTTGGTGATTATTTGAAGAGTATTTTATGTGTTATGAAATTTTTATTAAGACTAGGTCAAGAAACTGCTTTAACAGTGTTATTTTTGGACTTTTGTATTATGTGATGTTTTGTATGTTTAAATGATTTTATTAATAATGAAATAATTTTATGATATTTTAATATATGTTAGTAACTTGTTAGTATGAATTTTAGAGTTAAAATATATGTGTTTTAATTATTTGAAAATGATGAATTTATGTGACTCACTGTGTAAGTTAATGGCAGATTTCATGTTTGTTATGTATGACTTGTTTTAGATACTTAATATAATTTTTATGACTAAAGAAAAATCATGGTAATATGTTTATGTATTAACTTTACCCCTGTCAAGTGTGGTGCCTAAAGTATGTGTGAATGTTGAGTTTTTAAGTCTTGAATCCATGTAGGTCAGTGAAGTGTTTTGTGTTGATGGGTGATGCTAATGCTTTAATATTGATGAAATGGTTATGAAATTTATAATTTCATGAAAGGAAAGGATATGTGATGGAATATTCAAATAGAAGTTATTATGTGATGGTGATTTTATAGTTTTATGAAAGTAAATGTTAATTGATATTTTTACGAATGTATGACATGAACACATAATGAAGCGAGTACATTGAGACCGCGGCGTTGTCACCTACTAAGTCTCCTAAGTTAAGGTTAAGTAAGCTATACAAGTAAGTACATTCTCACCTGCAACATGATATATTTTATAAAAGGTTTGAAATTATGTTCATGATGATATCTATGATGATTTTATGATGGTTTCATTTTTATTCTCATGAAAGATTTGATGCTCAAAAGTTATGCATATATGATGATGTATTTCAAAAGTCTGAGAGTTTATATAAGTATATATGTATCACTAAAATAAGTGTTGCACACCAATGTTATGAAATGATATGATATGATGTCATGTTTGGTTTAGGATTAGCTACCCTTCTCCTCTCATGAAGGCGCGCCTACAATGATGATGATGGTGCAACACTCGGGTCCTTAATATAAAATGGAATAAGTTTTAATATGGTCAAAGAATGAAAGATATGCTTCTATGAAAATGTGCTTAATGCACTATTATGAAAATGATGATGATGATGATGATGTTTATGAAATGTTTTTAAATTGTGAGAAATATATGTACTTACTAAGCACTAGCTTATTCAAGTTTATATCATGTTGTAGATAAGGGTAAGAAGGTCATGGACTAGATGGAGGATATTGAAAGGCGTGTGAGCAAAGGACGATGAGTTGTAATCGAAAGAACACCAAAGAAGCAAGTTTTATGATTAAACCATGTATATAATTTTGTAACATATTATTTGATGAGTTTTTAATGATGTCATGAACTATGTTTTAATATTTTACTTTATTAAGTATATGGTCTTCCGCTTATTGAATCATATCTTTAAATTAAATTTTCTAATGTTTTTCTTTAAAGTCGGTCGGCCTGCCAAACAATGATGATCGGCCTGCCAATCTCAGCAAAGTTTAATACCCAATTTTGCAGAGCCTCGGGCGGCCTGTCGGTAGATAAACTCTGGCCTGCCGATCCAGTTCGGCTTGCCGAACCGAGAACGAAGAATTTGATTAAGATACTTTAAAGTTTGTTGATTGTTTTAAAATATTACGATGTTTCATGACAAAATATGATTTTATCAATTGTTATATTTTATATATAAAGGAAGTTTATGATAAATTTAATATTTAATTGTATTATTAATAGTATGGATTAGGTTATCGCATATTGAAAAAAAATAATAATAATTTTAGGCATGGATCCTGGTTATGATTTCTTAGTTATGCTTTCAATTAAGTTTTGTTCTAATAGTTTACCTTACATAAAAAGTATGTTATGGATGAATGTATGATATCTGTGACTTCCGAAACGGGGCGTTACAATCTTGGAGTTGGAATCTTCATTTTGATGAAGCAATCAAGAGTTTGGTTTCATCAAAAATGAAGATGAGCCTTGTGTTTACAAGAAGGTTATTGGGAGCGCAATAGTCTTTCTAGTGCTATATGTTGATGACATATTACTCATTGGAAATGATATCCCTACTCTACAAAATATTAAATCATGGCTAGGGAATTGTTTCTCAATGAAAGACTTAGGTGAAGCTGCCAATATTCTAGGCATCAAGATCTATAGGGATACATCTAAGAGGCTTATTGGCGTAAGTCAAAGTACATACATTGACAAAGTATTGAATAGGTTTAGTATGCAAGATTCCAAGAGAGCATTCATGCGAATGTCACATGGAATTAGTCTCAGCAAGACTCAGTGTCCAATGACATAGGATGAGTGAGACCGCATAAATAATATTCCATATGCTTCTACCATTGGATCTATCATGTATGCAATTTTATGTACTCGACCTGATGTCTCATATGCCTTAAGCATAACTAGCAGATACCAATCAGATCTAGGTGAAAGTCACTAGACAACAGTCAAGAATATCCTTAAATATTTGAGAACAACTAAGGATGCATTCTTACTGTATGGAGGAAAGGAAGATGAGCTTGTTGTAAGTGGTTACACAGATGCTAGCTTCTAGTCCGACAAGGATGACTTTTGATCGTAGTCAGGTTATGTGTTCTGTTTGAATGGAGGTGCAGTGAGCTGGAGAAGTTCAAAGCAAGACACCGTTGCTAATTTCACAACAGAAGCTGAGTATATAGCTGCCTCAGAAGCAGCTAAGGAAGTAGTTTGGATCAAAAAGTTTATTACTGGATTGGGTGTTGTTCCTAGTATATCAGATCCAGTAGACTTGTATTGTGATAATAACAGAGCCATAGCATAGGCCAAGGAACCTAGATCACATCAGCGATCCAAACACATAGGCATTATCATCTCATTTGAGAAATCATTGAGAGAGGAGACGTGAAGATATGCAGAGTACCTACAAATGACAATGTTGCTGATCCACTCACTAAGCTTCTTCCACAACATAAGCATGAGACTCACACTAGGTCAATGGGTATTAGATACAATATTGATTGGGTCTAGTGCATGTGGGAGATTGTTAGTGATGTGCCCTAGGCTAATTATGTAATGACCAAATTTTGACTTCGTTATATTTGCATTTTATTAATAAAGAGGCAGTTTCATTATTGTTTTTCATTCTAATTCTATGAATAGTTAATTCTGCCTAAGGTCATCAAGTATGTGACTTGATAGTAAAACTCTTAGGCAAAAATTGAATTCTATTCTAAATTATCCCTAGTCGGTCATTATTATTGGGATAATAATAAATGAAGACTAGTATGAAGTTTGACTGATGATTATGTTTTACTAATCATGTGTATGAGATACTAATTCAACTCATAGATACATATTTGAGAAATGATATATTGGATCGGCCAGCTATGAGAATATTGCATGGATAATTGTCATAAGTGATTCTCATCATACTAGTATTATCCTAGTCCTCTGACCTAAAATCACCATTGTTTCCTACATGACAAGTTCTATATTTTGACACATTATAATATTATCTTTATTAGGATGATGGAATGGATTGTTGTTAGATATAAAGTGAATCATGTGAGGATTGTGAGTGATTAAGAAGGAATTTGTCCCTCATTTATTATGAGAAAGATATCTATGGGCCCCTCGATGAGTTAGACTGAAGAAAAATATATGGCTATACTGGAATAAATTGATAAGGGTTATCAATATCAGTCTACTTAAGATCGAGAAATAATACGATTGAATATTATAAGGATGACATAAACTATGCCTTATATTCAATCAAGGTATCTAGTGACAAAAGGACTTTAATACTTATTGTGGATTAGGTTATGTCGGATTATTGGCATTCGCATAACTTGGGTAATCATAATGTCATGCTAGAGGCCGCTTATGATTTGTGGGCCAGAGACAGAATTTTAAGCCCACTACCAATGTTATGTGAACCTACAGGGTCGTACACTTAGAATAGACCAAAAATGAATTTTAGGTTTACTGTGTCTAAGTTCAATGAACCTGATAATGTCCAGATTCGATATACTAGATATGTCTAAGTTCATTGAATCTGACATTATCTAGATTCTCTGAATCATATTCGAATTACAGATATTGTCTAGATTCTCTGAATCATATTCGAATTACAAAAATTGTCTAGATTCTTTGAATTATATTCGAATTATAGTTTACCCTAGTTAAAATCTAACTCTATCTTGAAGTTAATATATATATATATATATATCTATTTTAGGGTTTTTAGCTGTATTAAGGAGAAAAAAGGCGTTCTCTCATTCAAAAAGGCAAAAACATTAAAAACCCTAAAAATTAGAGAGAGTCATTTAATGCAAGGAGAGGGTGCTAGCACACCAATTTGGTTTTTAAGAGAGTCTGTTCTTGTGGATACTTGTAGAGGGTGTTGCTCTAAGTAACAACGTCTGAATCTGATGTTGAATATTAAAAGCTCGAGTTAGGGTGTCACCAGAGTGAACCCGCTCTCTTCCTTCCAGAAATCTTTCCCCTTTTCTCATCCTAGTAAGATTCTATGACTTTCTTATCAATCTAATCGAATGACATAGATCCTGTGAGGGTTTTGTGAGAATTAATTTTAATTTTTTATTGCTTATTTAAATCACAAAATCCAACAAAACCCAACATCAAGAAGATGAAGGCAAGAATGGTAAATAAGGGTCCCATAAAGGAAGATATCGACCCCAAGTAGGAAGAAGAGATTAATTATAGGTTCGGAATTGATGGAGGACTTGATTAAGGTGAATGCAGACAAGTGAGATTCATTGAAGGTACTCATGATCGGATCTAGATTGAGAAAGAAGCAAGCAGACGAGCTCACAAAGTTTTTGAGTAGCAATCTTGACGTCTTTGGTTAGACTCACAAGAAAATGGTGGGAATTGATCCAGAGGTCACTAGCCACCATCTCAACATCGATCCAAGTTATCCCCTAAGTGACAAAAGAGACAACCGATGAATGCAAAAGGTATGCGGTGCTTCGTGAAGAGTTCAACAAGTTGGAAAAGAGTGGGACCTAATTGGATTTCAAACCCAATGCTCGTCCACAAGCCTAACGAAAAGTGGAGAACTTGTATTAACTTTAGTGATCTGAACAAGGCATGTCCAAAGGATAGCTTCCCATTGCTAAGAATGGATTAGTTGGTTGATGCCATTGGGGGCATGAGTTATTAAGCTTCATGGATGCATACTTAGGGCACAGCTATATCCTCATGCACCTGCGAGACAAGGAACACACATCGTTCATCACAGATAAGGGGTTGTACTACTATCTTGTCATGTCTTTTGGATTGAAGAATGCAGGCACACATACCAGCGCTTGGTAAATAAAATCTTTGCAGGATAGATTAGGAACACTATAAAGGTGTATGTCGATGATATGCTAGTGAAAAGCATGAAGGCAAGCTTACATATTGCTCATCTAGAGGAGATGTTTAAGATACTAAGGAAGTATAATATGAAGCTCAACCCTCTGAACTCTACATTTGGTGTGGAATCAGGAAAGTTTTTAGGTTTCATGGTTAGTCATAAAGGAATTGGGGCTAACCTAGCAAAAATACAATCTCTTTTGGATATGGAGGCATCGTGGAAGCCTAAAGAGTTACAAAAGTTGACAAGGTTCATCATTGTTCTCAACTATTTCAACTCGCAGGTGACTGATAAATGCATATCAATTTTGAAGTTTTCAAAGGAAAAAAGCTATTCAAGTGGAATGCCAGCATGTGACGAGGCATTTAAATGCCTAAAGGAGAACCTAGGGAAACCAACATTGCTTTTGAAAGCTCTACTAGGAAAGACCTTTGACCTTTATTTGGCTATTTCTTAACATGCATTGAGTTTTGTTCTAATCAGAGAAGAAAAGAAGTCTCAGCTATCTTGATGAGTCCATTTATATGGAACAACCAGATAGGTTCAAGGTCATGGGTCAAGAAGGAAAGGTTTGCAGGCTGCTAAAGTCAATTTATGGACTGTTTAAGGATCCAAATAAGTTGAAAGCACGTTCAAAAGTTTGCACATTTGTAGGATATTCGAAAGGGACTAAAAGGGGTTATTTCTATAACCTAAAGGAAAATAAAGTTGTGGTTTCAACTAATGCAACTTTACTCGAGGAGAGTTACATGGACGACTTTAAACCTCGAAGCAAAGTGGTGCTTGAGGAGTTAATGATTGATCCGATCACTCTGGAGGTTCCGAATGAAACCATTCTGATCAGTGTAGAAAAACCAAACAAACCTGAACAACAACCTCAGGGGCTTCGGCATAGTGGGAGGATCGGGCGTCAACTTGAGAGGTATATGTTCAATGGGGAGGTCTTCTTGGCTGAGCCAGATGAACATGACAGGGATCCTTACACTTAGGCAGAAGCTATGGAGGATGTTGATTCCAAACTCTGGACAAGGCCATGAACATAGAGATGGAGTCTATGGAGACTAATCAGGTCTGGGAGCTTGTGGATCTTCCCAAAGGGGTGAAACCCATAGGGTGTAAGTGGATCTACAAGAGGAAAAGAGGAGTGGATGGAAAGGTCGAAACCTTTAAGACTAGACTGGTAGCTAAGGGTTATACGTAAAATGACGGAGTCGATTATGAGGAAACCTTTTCTCCGGTAGCCATGCTTAAGTCCATCCAGATTCTCTTGTCCATAGCTGCCGCTCTAGACTATGAGATTTGGCAGATGGATGTCAAGACAGCTTTTTTGAATGGCTATCTTGATGAGTCCATTTATATGGAACAACTAGACGGGTTCAAGGTCATGGGTCAAGAAGGCAAGGTTTGTAAGCTGCTAAAGTCAATTTATGGACTTAAGCAGGCTTCTCGTTCTCGGAACATAAGATTTGATCAGGTGATCAAGACTTATAGGTTCTCACAAAATGTGGATGAACCATGTGTTTGTAAACACATTAAGGATGAGAAGGTGGTTTTTCTGCAGTTCTATGTAGATGACATACTGCTAATTGGTAATGACGTTAGGGCATTGTCATCGGTCAAATTATGGTTGACCAAGCAATTTGACGTGAAGGACTTGCGTGAGGCTAATTTTGTTCTCGGTATCTAGATCTTTCAGGATAGGAAGAACAAAATGATAGCTTTGTCACAGGTTGGCTACACTATCAAGAGTCATGCCTCCAACGTACCAGCATGCATACCACTATTGAGATGTGGGAGTCACCCTTTGGTACATCAAAAGACACAAGTCGAGATAACGGGCCCACTATCCATCTTAGGATTAAGATACAATACAAATGATTGTCTAAAGTGAATCGATTTGCTAAGACAGAATTATCAATCCAAATCAATTCACTTTATGTCCCGATCCAACATATTGTCACCTATGACAACGTGCCAATGTTTCTATTCACTGAAGTCCAACTCCGATGGTCAAGACAAACCATCTCCCTATAGGGATATAGACAACATAACAATCTTTGCATGAATAAAACGCCCAACTTTATTCCATCGATTGCGGATCATATGTTTTAGACCGTCACCTTAAGAATTGTGTCTTTTGCATAATCAATCCATGATATGCCCAATTCTTAAAGGTTTAGACCGACAGTCTCAGACTACTATTTACTTAACATACATTCAACAAATATAAATGTAAAGAGAACAAGATTTGGTATATATAAATGAATAAATTCTTTATTGATAAAAATGTCTCAAAAAGCGTATTACATTTTTACTCCTTAGGGCATACATATCTAACATAAGGTGGTATAACTGTACTATGATAACAGTGCGGCGGTATCCAATGTTAAGGAACCAAGATTTCACAAGAAGAGTAAGCATATTGATCAGAAGTATCATGTGATAAAGGACTTCGTTGAGGGCGGCCATGTCACTATGTGCAAGATCGTGTTAGAGGACAATTTAGCTGGTCCATTTAGAAAGACATTTACTGGGAAAGTCTTCGAGAAGCATGTGGAAGCTATGGGAATGCGAGATTTGTCATATTTACTCACTTAGTGCAAGTGGGAGATTGTTAGACATGTATGCCCTAAGGAATAAAAATGTAATAAGTTTTTGGAGACATTTTTATTGATAAAGAATTTATTCATTATTTATATACCAAATATTGTCCTCTTTACGTTCATATTTGTTGAATGTAAGTTAAGCAAACAAAAGTCTAAGACTATCGGTCTAAACCTTAAGAATTGGGCATATGATGGACTGATTATGTGGAAGACATGATTCTTAAGGTGATGGTCTAAATCATAAGATCCGCAATCGAGGGAATAAAGTTGGCCGCTTTATTCATGCAAAGATTGTTATGTTGTCTATATCTTTTTTGGGAGATGGTTTGTCTTGACCATCGGAGGTGGACTCCGTAATAGAAACATTGGCACGTTATCATAGGTGACGATGTGTTGGATCGGGACATAAAGTGAATTGATTTGGATTAACAATTCTGTCTCGACAAATTGATTCACTTTAGACAATCATTTGTGTTGTATCTTAATCTTGAGATGAATAGTGGGCCCGTTGTCTTGGCTTGTGTCCTTTGATGTACCAAAGGGTGACACCCACAACTTAATAGTGGTATGCATGCCGGTACGTTGGAGCAGGACTCTTGATAGAGTAGACCTGTTATTCATAGATGTGGAATCCATAGCTCCTCTTTAAGAGTAAGGATATCCTCTTATATGCG
Source organism: Artocarpus heterophyllus (assembly GCA_025403435.1). NCBI lineage: Eukaryota > Viridiplantae > Streptophyta > Magnoliopsida > Rosales > Moraceae > Artocarpus > Artocarpus heterophyllus. Next base: position 30,591,339 of record CM046342.1, on the reverse strand, counting down.
TTATCCTGAAATTGAAAAACTGGAGTGCTCAACCATTTGAATACATAGGTGTAACCGAATGGTATACTGTCTCTGGATGGTAAGTTTTTCGATGGTCAGATAATGGAGCGTAAGATAAAAATAATCGGGAAGGTAAGACAGAACTTGTCCTTAAGCTGATTGTGGATTATCATATGGGGATATGATACACTTTGATATGTCATGGAGACTTATCTATACGGGCTTCGTAATTCTATAAAGTTTGAGAGTGCAGCTCCAAACTTTTAGTGGAGTATCGTTGGAGTTGATGATTGTGAACTGTATATTTGGGATATTGGGTTTCATAATTATCGAGAGCCTAAACTTTATGGGTCCATTTTGGTCCCCTTTGCTAGCTCACAAATCCTATAATGATACGGCGTGCTTTTTCAATAATTGGTGACTTATGTCGGATTTATCGGATTGGTTTCAAATTTGAAAGAATCAAATAATTCATGTCTATTTATTGGTTGAATTAATTTTGTAATAAAATTAATTTAAGATAAACTTGTTGAATTAGTGGGATCGGATAATTCTTGTCTGTTTATCGGTTGATTTAATTAGATAAATTAAATCAAGATAAACTTGTAGAATTATTAGAAATTGATTTATTTTCTTAGAGATTATCTAGATAAAGTTGTTTTGATCAGATAACTTCTCTATTGTGATATTTGAATTAAAACTGAGACTTTATCCTATAGAATCCCAGGTGAAAAATAAAAGATTCGCGTGATTTTTATTTGGCAGTTCAGCTTGCCGATGGACATGTTCGGCCTGCCGATGGGGGCTGTTCGGCCTGCCGATCAGTGAAGGAAAAGATCACGCGTTTCCACGTAGATCTTATCAGATATTGATCCGAACTTGATTTTGTTTTGAGTTTTTGAGACCTAATCTGATAAGGACTAACCCTCGGGCCAATCTCTATATAAAGGGAGTAAGTCTTAAGAGTTACTTAGATCAATTGAGAGATTAAGAGTGATACTCTGCTAGTAAGAATCTGAAAACTCTCTGAGAGTTTTTGTTCACAAATCACGAACACTTGCTTTAGGTTCTCTTGATTGGTTGGAAGGAGAGTCACCTAGTGGAAGAGCTGTATGTGTGAGCCCACACTCACTCCGGTCGTGGATAGAGAATAGCAAAGAAGACCAGTTGGTTAAGGCTCTTTTAGAACGTTACTTTTCTTCACGTTTTGTGAGAGTTCTTCGGCATATAAAGGTTAGTAAGATCTGGTTAATTTATGCATATAGCATGTCAAACTTGTGTTTTAGAAATAACTTTGATGAAAAAATTTTAAAATTTCGTTGCGTACTATTTTTCTGACAATTGGTATCAGAGCAATGCTTTTGTACATAAATTTACAAGTTTGTGATCATGTTATATGTATAAATTTTGTGATCTTAATCTCTCATATGCTTGAATTTAATTTTATAGAGAGTTGGTACTTTAGGTTTCGATATGTTAGATAGGTTGTCATGGATTACGTGGTGAATGTTTATTAATTAATTATGGTTGATTAAATTCTTATTTAATTAATTATTAATTAATTAATTTATATCGGTTATGGTTCCTTAGAGGTTAGAATGTGTATCTAGGTTTTTCATGTAATTAGATGGCGTACTATTATCTCCATCTAAGAATTATTATTTACTTTTAAATTTATAAGAATTTTGTAATTAAATAATTATTCAGAAAAGACGGATCTAGAAGAATGATGATGGCACACCCAGGTATTTCCTGAGTCTCTAATTTTTCTTTTTGAATTGTTGAAAATAAAATTCATGAATTGCATCAAAAATTGTATTTTCTGGAATGGGAGATTTCTGCTCGGTCGGCATGCCAAAGTCACCAGTTCGACAGGCCGATGGTCATAGATCTACCGGACGTGTGGTTCGGCAGGCCGTTAGTGGGGCAGAAATCAAGCAGCTCTGGTGGCAGGCCAAACTTTCAGTTTGGCCAGCCAAACTTTCATGAGTCGCAGGCCGATCTTCTTGATCGGCAGGTCGATCACTTAGATCAGCCAGCCGACCGAGAGCTAAAAAATTTACAAAAAAGGTGCAGTTTTTACGATACAATTTTAATTTTATTTTTGGGATAATTCTGATAAATATTAAATTTGGATATGACCAGAAATATGAAGCATTCGATTCATACGGGATTGAAGACTTATAGATGGGAATTACATGAACAAGGATACAGCTTGAGGATTAAAGGATAAAGAATCGATATCATGTCTTGATTATTCTCTTGTAATCTTAGTTTTCTATTCTCTAGGGTGGAGCCATAATATTACGGTTATTTATTATTTTGCTTAATTGCTTTGCTTGTCAGAATTATAATATGATTTTTCCATGTATATTGATAACATGTCATATAGAATAGGAAGTGCCGCTCATATTAAAATTGTTCATGCATATTCTTAAAATAAAACCTTGATTTTAAAAGATTGAGTGGGAGAAGGTTTTCGAAGAGAGAACGTAAGGCCTCCATCGTTGGTCCATAGCTAGAACATGGTGGTCCCGACCCCTAGGAAGGGATTTCTATCATGTACCAGATTGGATCTCTAAGACGATAAGGTATTTTAGCATGATTTATGATTGCACAATCCTAGGTGGTGATTATAAATCATGGATAAAATATTGAAACGATGGTTATACACTCACGTTAATTTTATTATTAACCTCCCCTAGGAGCTCTGTTAATAAAATTAATGGCCAAAGAAACAATTATTAATATATACTGGACCATACGGGTCCTAGATGGCATATATTAATCAGGAGAGGATACGTGTTCCTGATTGAATTTGGCATGACTCCCCTAGGAGCTTATTGAATTCTGAGTTGGGAATTATCGTTGTAAGGTTGTAATATTTTTAAGGTTTTGACACATAAACACATTTGTAATTTTTACATGATTATCTTATCTTACTAAATAATTATTGTATGTTTGCTTATGTTTGGTATATGATTCTTTATTGTAGATTAAAAATGTCTAAAAACGCTTTATCATCGATACTTAACAAAAACCTATTAACTAGAGAGAATTATAATGATTGGAAATGGAACCTGGATATCGTCCTCTCCTTTGAGAAACTGAAATATGTACTGACAACCCCATGTCCTCCCGAGCCTACGGGAGACTCAACTAATGAGCAATTCCAAGCGTATGATCGCTGGAAAGATGCTAATGATCAGGCCCACTGCATGTTATGGCCAGCATAAATAATGTGCTGCAGGCTCAACATCAGGATTATGAGACTGCTAAGCAGATCTTGGACAATCTTGAGGATATGTTTGAAGGCCAGGCCATAACAAAACGACAAGGGGTACTTCAAAAACTTCTAAACTATAGACAGAGGCCGGGGAAATCTGTAAAGGAACATATGATGTTGGTCATGGGTTACCTCGCTGAGGTTCAAACCAATGGAGCCGACATCGATGCTGAAACTCAGACGACTATGGTCTTTGAGACTCTGTCTAAGGAATTTATTCCACTCAGAGCTACTTTTAATTTAAGCAATAGATGGGATATGAGCTTGACGGAATTGATGAAATAGTTACAGGAGTTCGAACTGCTGATAAGAGAGTCTCCTACAAGTGGTGAGGCCAACATGGTAGCTGCTTTTGGTTCCAATCTCAACTCTGGGAATGGAAAGAAGCAACGAGCCAAGAACGAGAAGTCTTTTATTCCTGTTACCACCAAGAGCAAGAAGAAGAAGAAGAAGAGCCCAAAGAAGCTTAAGTGCTTTTTCTATGGAAGGGTCGGGCATATAAAGAAGCATTGCAAGGACTTCCTTTCCAAAGGAGGTAGGTGTGATCTTCTGTATTAAAAACTTGTTTGGTTGAGGAATCAAGTGACATTTGGGTCATAGATTCTGGTGCAACTAATCATGTTTGTGTTCCTCTGCAGGGATTCAAAGAAACGAGAAGTCTACTGCATGAGGACTTCACGCTTCGGATGGGCGATGGATCCTTGGTCTTAGCGGAAGCAGTGGGAGATGTCTATCTTTATTTTGATAATTATAGGAATTTATTTTTGCAAGATTGTTTTTATGTTCCTAAATTTAAAAGGAATTTAATTTCTATAGCTTGTTTATTTAAAGATTCCTACTTGGTTTCTTTTAATGATAAAGTGGTGATTCGTAAAAATAAATCTTTTATCTGTTCTGGATGGATGCAAAATAATCTATATTTTATCAAACCTAAGATGGACTTATTGCTTAATGTTGAGATAAATGATAATAACTCTAAAAGACTTAAAACTTCCCACTCTAACAAGACTTATCTTTGGCATTTGCGCCATGCTCATATTAACCTGAATAGGATTCAAAGGTTGGTAAGGGATGGACCTTTAAGTCACTTAAAGGTGGAATCTATACTTCAATGTGAATCTTGTTTGGAGGGTAAAATGACCAAAAGACCATTCGGGTCTAAGGGCAATAGGGCCAAAGGAGTTCTAGAACTTGTGCATAGTGATGTTTGCGGACCCATGAACATCCAGGGATGAGAAAGGTATGAGTACTTCGTCACTTTTTTTGACGAACTCAAGATATGGGTTTGTGTACCTAATGCACCACAAAAGCAAAACTTTTGACAAGGTCAGGGAGTTTTAGGCTGAAGTGGAAAAGCAATTGGGTAGACCCATAAAGGCACATCGATACGATCTTGGTGGAGAATACCTTTCTGATGAGTTCTTAGGATACTTGTTAGAGAATGAGATTTTATCCCATTTCCCTACGCCGAGCACTCCGCAGCAGAATGGCATAGTGGACGAGAAGAAATAGGACTTTGTTGGGCATGGTCAGGTCCATAATGAGTTATTCAACATTGCCTTTATCCTTTTGGGGATATGTACTACAAACCACATGTTATCTTTTGAACAATGTGCGTTCAAAATCGGTCTCTAAAACTCCTCACGAGTTGTGGACGGGTAGGAAGACATCCTTAAACCATATTCACATATGGGGATGTCTGGCTCATGTCCTGTTTAAGGATCTGAATAAGTTGGAAGCACGTTCACAAGTTTGCATGTTTGTAGGATATCCGAAAGGGACTAAAGGGGGTTATTTCTATAACCCAAAGGAAAATAAAGTTGTGGTTTCAACTAATGCAACTTTCCTTGAGGAGAGTTACATGGACAACTTTAAACCTCAAAGCAAAGTGGTGCTTGAGGAGTTAAGGATTGATCCGATCACTCCAGAGGTTCCGAATGAAACCATTTCGATCAGTATAGAAAAACCAAACAAACCTAAACAACAACCTCAGGGGCTTCGGCGTAGTGGGAGGATCGGGTGTCAACCTGAGAGGTATATGTTCAATAGCGAGGTCTTCTTGGCTGAACCGGATGAACATGACAGGGATCCTTATACTTACGTAGAAGCTATGGAGGATGTTGATTCAAAACTCTAGACAGAGGCCATAAACATAGAGATGAAGACTATGGAGACTAATCAGGTCTAGGAGCTTATGGATCTTCCCAAAGGGGTGAAACCCATAGGGTGTAAGTGGATCTACCAGAGGAAAAGAGGAGTGGATGGAAAGGTCAAAACCTTTAAGGCTAGGCCAGTAGCTAAGGGTTATATGCAAAAGGAAGGAATCGATTATAAGGAAACCTTTTCGCCTGTAGCCATGCTTAAGTGCATCCGGATTCTCTTGTCCATAGCTGCCGCTCTGGACTACGAGATTTGATAGATGGATGTCAAGACAACTTTTCTTAATGGCTATCTTGATGAGTCCATTTATATGGAACAACCAGACGGGTTCAAGGTCACAGGTCAAGAAGGTAAGGTTTGTAGGTTGCTAAAGTCAATTTATGGACTTAAGCAGGCTTCTCGTTCTTGGAACATAAGATTTGATCGAGTGATCAAGACTTATGGGTTCTCACAAAATGTGGATGAACCATGTGTTTACAAACACATGAAGGATGGGAATGTGGTTTTTCTACTACTCTATGTAGATGACATACTGCTAATTGGCAATGACGTTAGGGCATTGTCATCTGTCAAATTATGGTTGACTAAGTAGTTTGACATGAAGGACTTGGGTGAGGCCAATTTTATTCTCGGTATCCATATCTTTCGAGATAGGAAGACCAAAATGATAGCTTTATCCTAGGCTGGCTACATAGTTAAAATTCTTAGGAGGTTTGCAATGTAGGATTCCAAGAAAGGTGGGCAACCATCTAGGTATGGAATTACTCTTTCTAAGAAAGACTCTCCAAAGTCTTATGAAGAAAGAGAATACATGAAGATGGTGCCTTATGCTTCGGCAGTGGGTAGTCTCATGTATGCCATACTTTGCACACGACTGGATATTAGTTATGCGGTCGGGATTGTAAGTCGATTTCAGGCGGATCCAGGACCGAACCATTGGGTTGCGGTAAAGCATATTTTCAAGTACCTGAGAAGGACTTGAGGGTATATGCATGTATATTTAGGTGAGGACTTGACTCCTCTAGGATATACTGACTCTGATTTTCAATCCTGTCTGGATTCTAGGAAATCGACTTTGGGTTTTGTGTTTACTCTGGGCGGCAGTGCCATCAGTTGGAGAGGTGCTAAGCAAGATTGCACTTTGGATTCAACGATAGAGGCCGAGTATGTGGCGGCTAGTGATGCTTCAAGAGAAGAAGTGTGGCTTTGTAAGTTCCTTGGGGATCTTGAGGTAGCTCTTGGTATGGATAAGCCGGTATCACTGTACTGTGATAACAGTGCATCGGTAGCCAATGCTAAGGAACCAAGATTTCACAAGAAGAGTAAGCATATTGATTGGAAGTATCATGTGATAAAGGACTTCGTTGAGGGCGAGCATGTCACTGTGTGCAAGATCGTGTCAGAGGACAATTCAGCTGATCCATTTACGAAGACACTTACTGGGAAAGTCTTCGAGAAGCATGTGGAAGCTATGAGAATGCGAGATTTGTCATATTTACTCACTTAGTGCAAGTGGGAGATTGTTAGACATGTATGCCCTAAGGAGTAAAAATGTAATAAGTTTTTGGAGACATTTTTATCAATAAAGAATTTATTCATTATTTATGTATCAAATATTGTCCTCTTTACGTTCTTATTTGTTGAATGTATGTTAAGCAAACAAAAGTCTGAGACTGTCGGTCTAAACCTTAAGAATTGGGCATGTGATGGACGGATTATGCGAAAGACACGATTCTTAAGGTGATGGTCTAAATCATAAGATCCGCAATCGAGGGAATAAAGTTGGCCTCTTTATTCATGCAAAGATTGTTTTGCTGTCTATATCCCTTTTGGGAGATGGTTTGTCTTGACCATCGGAGGTGCACTCCGTGAAAAGAAACATTGGCATGTTGTCATAGGTGACGATGTGTTGGATTGAGATATAAAGTGAATTGATTTGGATAAAAAATTATGTCTCGACAAATCGATTCACTTTAGACAATCATTTGTGTTGTATCTTAATCTTGAGATGAATAGTGGGCCTGTTGTCTTGGCTTGTGTCTTTTGATGTACCAAAGGGTGACACCTACTTCTTAATAGTGATATGCATGCCGGTATGTTGGAGGCATGATTCCTGACAGCGTAGACCTGTTATTCATAGATATAGAATCCATAGCTCCTCTTTAGGAGTAATGATATCCTCTTGTACGTGTTATCCTAAAATTTGAAAACTGGAGTGCTCAACCATTTGGATACGTAGGTGTAACCGAATGGTATACTATTTTTGGATAGGAAGTTTTCCAATTGTGAGATAATGGAACATAATATAAAAATAATCAGGAAGGTAAGACAGAACTTATCCTTTAGCAGGTTATAGATTATCATATGGGGATACGATACACTATGATATGTCGTGGAGACTTAGCTATATGAGCTTTGTAATTTTATCTTGTTCGAGAGTGCAGCTCCAAGCTTTTAGTGGAGTAGCATTGAAGTTGATAATTATGAAATGTATATCTAGGATATTGGGTTTCATAATTATCGAGAGCTTGAACTATATAGGTCCATTTGGTCCTCTTTGCTAGCTCACAACATCCTGTAACGATACGGTGTGCTTTTCTAATATTTGGTAACTTATGTCGGATTTATTAGATTGGTTGAAATTTGGAAGAATCAAATAATTCATGTCTGTTTATCGGTTGAATTAATTTTGTGATAAAAAATTAATTCAAGATAAACTTGTTGAATTGTAAGGATCGGATAATTCTTGTCTATTTATCAGTTGATTTAACTTTGGATAAAATTAGATTAAGATAAACTTGTAGAATTATTGGGAATTGATTTATTTTCTTAGAGATTACTAGATAAAGTTGTTTTGATCAGATAACTTCTCTATTGGGTTATTTGAACTAAAACTGAGACTTTATCCTATAGAATCTCGGGTGAAAAATAAAAGATTCTCGAGATTTTTATTTGGCAATTCGGCCTGCCGATCAGCGAAGGATAAGATCACTTGTTTCCACGCGGATCTTATCAGATATTGATCCAAACTTGATTCTGTTTCGAGTGTTTGAGACCTAATCTGATAAGGACTGACCCCAGGACCAATCTCTATATAAAGGGAGTAAGTCTTATGAGTTACTTGTTGGAAAAAGAGTGCGTAGCAGAATTTTAAAAATTTATATATCAGAGTAATTTCCAAAAACACAAGTTTGACATGCTATATGTATAAATTAATCAGATCTTACTAACCTTTGTGTGCCGAAGAACCTCTGCAAATTGTGAAGAGAAATAACGTTCCAAAAGAGCCTCAACCAACTAGTCTTCTTTGCTATTCTCTATTCACGACCAGAGTGAGTGTGGGCTCACACGTACAGATCTTCCACCTGTGACTCTCCTTCCAACCAACCGAGAGAACCCAAAGTAAGTGTTCGTGATTTGTGAACAAATACACTCAGGGTGTTTTTAGATTCTCACTTAGCAGAGTATCACTCTTAATCTCTCAATTGATCTAAGTAACCTGTGAGAATCACTCCCTATTTACAGAGGTTGGTCCTAGGGTCAGTCATTATCAGATTAAGTCTCAAAACTCGGATCAGAATAAAATTCAGATCAATATTTGATAAGATCTGCGTGGAAATACGTGATCTTATCCTTTGTTGATTGGCAAGCCGAACCACCTGATCGACAGGCCGAACAAGTCCCATCGGCAGGCCAAACACGTCCATCGGCAGGCTGAGCTGCCGAATAAAAAATCTCGCAAATCTTTTATTTTCCACCCGAGATTCTATAGGATAAATATCTAAATCAAATTCGGATCACCTGATCTTATCTGATAAGTCTCAAAACTCGGAACAGAATCAAATTTGGATCAATATCTGATAAGATCTGTGTGGAAATACGTGATCTTATCCTTCGCTGATTGGCAAGCCGAACCACCTGATCGGCAGGCCAAACACATCCATCGGCAGGCTGAACTACCGAATAAAAAATCTCGCAAATCTTTTATTTTACACCCAAGATTCTATAGGATAAATATCTGAATCAAATTCGGATCACTTGATCATATCTGATAAGTCTCAAAACTCGGATCAAAATCAAATTTGGATCAATATCTGATAAGATTTGCATGGAAATGCATGATCTTATCCTTCGCTGATTGGCAGGCCGAACCACCTGATCGACAGGCCGAACAGGTCTCATCGGCAGGCCGAACACGTCCATCGGCAGGCTGAACTGCCGAATAAAAAATCTCGCGAATCTTTTATTTTCCACCTGAGATTCTATAGGATAAAGTCTTAGTTTTAATTCAAATAACCGAATAGAGAAGTTATCTAATCAAAACAACTTTATCTAGATAATCTCTAAGAAAATAAATCAATTACCAATAATTCTACAAGTTTATCTTGATCTAAGTTATCTAAAATTAAATCAACCAATAAACAGACAAGAATTATCCGATCCCAATAATTCAACAAGTTTATCCTGAATCAATTTTATCACAAAATTAATTCAACCGATAAACATACATGAATTATTTGATTCTTTCAATTTCAACCAATCTAATAAATCCGACATAAGTCATCAATTATTAGAAAAGCATGTTGTGTCGTTACAGGATGTTGTGAGCTAGCAAAGGGGACCAAATGGACCTATATAGTTCAAGCTCCTGATAATTATGAAACCTAATATCTCAAATATACATTTCATAATTATCAACTCCAACACTACTCCACTATAAGCTTGAAACTGCACTCTTGAACTACATAGAATTACAAAGCTTGTATAGTTAAGTCTCCGTGACAAATCATAGTGTATCGTATCCCCATATGATAATCCATAATCAGCTTAAGGACAAGTTCTATCTTACTTTCACGATTATTTTTATCTTACGTTCCATTTTCTCACCATCAGAAAACTTACTATCCAATGACAGTATACCATTTGGTTACACCTATGTATCCAAATGGTTGAGCGCTTTAGTTTTTCAATTACAGGATAACGCATATAAGAGGATATCATTACTCTTATAGAGGAACTATGGATTCCATATCTATGAATAACAGGTCTACACTATCAAGAGTCATGTCTCCAACGTACTGGCATGCATACCACTATTAAGATATGGGTGTCACCCTTTGGTACATCAAAAGACACAAGTCAAGACAACGGGCCCACTATTCATCTCAGGATTAAGATACAACAAAAATGATTGTCTAAAGTGAATCGATTTGCCGAGACAGAATTATTAGTCCAAATCAATTCACTTTATGCCCCAATCCAACATATCGTCATACCGAGTCCACCTCTGATGGTCAAGACAAACCATCTCCCAAAAGGGATATAGACAACATAACAATCTTTGCATGAATAAAGCGCCCAACTTTATTCCCTCGATTGCGGATCGTATGATTTAGACTATCACCTTATGAATTGTGTCTTCCGCATAATCCGTCCATCATATGCCCAATTCTTAAGGTTTAGACTGACAATCTCAGACTATTGTTTGCTTAACATACATTCAACAAATATGAACATAAAGAGGACAAGATTTGGTATATAAATAATGAATAAATTCTTTATTGATAAAAATGTCTCCAAAAACTTATTATATCTTTTCTCCTTAGGGCATACATGTCTAACATACTTAGATCAATTGAGAGATTAAGAGTGATACTCTACTAGTGAGAATCTGAAAACTCCCTGAGAGCTTTTGTTCACAAATCATGAACACTTGCTTTGGGTTCTCTCGATTGGTTGGAAGGAGAGTCACCTAGTGGAAGAGCTATACGTGTGAACCTACACTCACTCCGGTCGTGGATAAAGAATAGCAAAGAAGGCCAGTTGGTTGAGGCTCTTCTGGAACATTACTTCTCTTCATGTTTTGCGAGAGTTCTTCCGCATATAAAGGTTAGTAAGATCTGGTTAATTTATGCATATAGCATGTCAAACTTGTGTTTTGAAAATTACTCTGCTGAAAAAATTTTAAAGTTTTGTTACGTACTATTTTTCAAACATCAGGTGCAAGTATTATGTTGGTAAGCCTAGAAAATCATAAGATGGCGGCAACAGTGAGGTTTAAGTTCAAAGCCTCAAACAATGAGGTTAAGTATGAAGTGATGTCGGCAAGATTACGCTTCGCCCATCATATAAAAGTTGACCTGTTGGAAGTCTATAGCAAGTCTCAGCTCGTCGTTAATCAAATCTCATATATGTACAAGGCGAAGGTTTGGGTAGTGATGAGATACCAGCAGAAGGTGAAAGAAGAACTTCTAAAGTTCAAGTCTTGTAAAATCATGCAGACACGTTGAGCTACGAACAGCAATGCAGACGTTCTCACTCGACTGACGACACCAAAAGATTGTAGCTACTGAGAGTGATCTCGATAGAGGTCTTGGAAGTCCCAACTATCCAATGGGAAGAGGTAGAGAAAGTTATGCCTATTACATAAGGAGACAATTGGATGACTCCTCTAATCAGATATCTGCTCAATGGAGAGTTGCCATTTGACCTAGTAGAAGCAAAAAGGACACGCTCTAAGTCAGCACTCCATATGCTACATGATAGTATACTTTACCGACAAGGTAACTCTAATCCACTCTTACTATTATGCTCGTACCGCAAATGAACGGATCATATAAAGTAATAAAGTGACAAATAAGGTCGAGTATCATCCCACGAGGATTGACTTTGTTGAATTTTTAGACTAATTGCTATGGTGTTCGGAACTCAATTTTATCTAAGAAAATATTAAATTTGAATTAAAAAGAAAATATAATTAAAATTAAACTAACTAAATTAAGCAGCAATTAACAAAACAACACAAGATGATGATTTTGAAAAAATGGAACTCTATGTGATAGGTGTCTAGGGACTTGGTTTCACTCTATCCTACTTATGCTTGTTCGAATTGGTACTTGTAAACTCATTTTATTCTAATTCATTGATTAAGAATTTAACTTTAACACATTCCCTTTCTTAAGCGTCAATGAGCTTATATGCATGGATAAATAGGTCATTGTCTTTAACTAACTTGTTTATCTACACACTCATTAAGCATATCCTAAAGTGACCATCAAAGTGCTATTGATTCTCTCGAACTCAATGGCACTAAGATTGTATAACTCAAAACTAACAAATGAAATTAATCTCTCTTAAGCATTAGAGTCATAAGTCAAAAACCAATAATTCGTTTCTCAATAAATTAGAGCATTAAGAAAAAGAGACAAAAATGAATTGAATGAAAAATTTGTTAACAATTATCTAACAATTCCAAGCATAATTTAAATAAAGCTACATCAAGCACCTAGCAATAAAATTTAGCCAATCATCGGAAATTCCATAAATAAGAACAGAAAGAAATCTAAAAGTACAAATAAGTTCATGCAAATCTGCAATTACAAATTTCAATATGAAAATCAAAATAAAAGAGAGATTAAGAGAAAATTCTAGTTAAGAAGATCTCCAAAGTTTCAAAGCTTCAAGAATCTTCAAGAAAATTATCCAAAAAATTTAGCTTCTAAGCTCCTTCTCTTTCTAGAATTTTGAGCCTCCAAATCTTCCTTGAAAACTGTACCTCCTCCTTATCTTTTTGGCTTCTTAAAGTTTTTAGTGTGAAGGTTTCAAAATTAGGTCAATTTGCCGCACTTAGGTCACATTTTGGACCAAAATCAGCCATTATATTAGTTTCAGCATGTTTGGGGCATGCCCCAGCGCGTATAGCTGCGCAATAGGGGGCCTCACAGGCTCATAGACTGTGCTAGGTGCTGTGTGGGCGTGCTTTGTTCTCTACACTAGATACTTTCTGTGCACGCCTGCAGATCTACATGACCATGCAACGGGCCTTTTTGCACATGAAAATTTTGATTTTAATCCAATTTTGATGCCATTTTTTTCCATTCAACCCAAATTTATTAATTTCCTACAAAGTAACACCAAAAACATTAAAATATTAAACATGCTTGGGGATTTTTACAATATTGAGGATTAAGAAATGGTTGATTTATGAGTAAATACTCATTCATCAAACACCTCCAAACTTAAACATTTACTTGTCCTCAAGAAAACAAAAGGACGTTGAGGAACGATGCAAATAAAACCATAAGAAAACAAAAGAAAGAACGAAGTATGAGTGTTGTATCTATTCGATAACTAGCCAAACAACTCAAAAACCATAAAATGCTTCAAAGCTGCAAAGAAATACAAGCATTGAGATTATAGGAATTTTAGTGTTAAACATCGATTTCACCTCATTCAGGAATCCCTAAGTGTAAGTATGTGTTGAATCACTCTCATTATGATCTAAACACTAGTTAACTTATGTAATTAGATGGGCAATGAAAAATCTCTAGAAAAAGAAATTCAGAAATACCATAAGCCTATTCTTTGATTCACTCTCCAGTAATAGTGCATCATCAAAGATCAAGGATTGTCAAGGCATATAATGCAAGGCTAGGGCAACGAGTGGATGAGAAAGGATATGTTTACAGCTTGGATCATCTTAAATATGCAATGCACCTTGTGGACCTTGCATGAAACGAATGAAAACTCACAACCCAATTCCCACTTGATCATTATTCTATTCAATAATCATTCCTATAAAACATGACTCACAAGTATTTGCTAAAGCTCAAAACATGCTATTCACAAGTATTTTCCTCCTTTGTGACTCTCTTGGTTTTCTAACACTTTTCTTTTTTTGTCATTTCTTTCCCTCAACATGTTGAGGAACGTGGCTAGGCGCTTGACTCATCTTTGTCATTGCAATGACTTCAATTAACCTTTTTGGTCATGCAACGAAGCTTCTGACAACTTCACCCACAGTTGTTGCTTTAATTGTCGGAACATTCAATTTAGCCGTTCTATCTCTAGGGGTAATGATTTTAACACATATGTTTTTGTCCCTTAAGGGTTTTCCATGGATTGTATCAGTTGGAAGACTCTTCATTCATGCCTTCCCAAGCGCAATAAGTATGCATCCGCCATTAATTCTATCATCAACAAAGAGCATATATTCTTGATATGGTTCAGGTTTTTGACGATGAGGTGACAATTGGACATCTGGGGCTTATGGAGTTTTTGCTTATTGTTATGAGGATTGCTACTAACTTTGAAGCTATTGTGTTGTGAAATGGTCTCATCCGTTGGTTTGGCATCTCCTAGGGAAATAAATTTGGTCACAAGACCTTGCAGTTTTGCAATTTCCTGCTACATCTTTGACATTTAGGAATCAAATTTTAAAATTAGTTGGAGGTCGAAGTATTGAGGCTACTTGATATACTTAGATTGATCGCGAACATGTCCTAAATGTTCTGGTTTCCCTAGTGTCCTCACTAGTATATCTTTGGTATCGACGGACTCGAAGGTCCGTTGACTTTATTGCATCGTGTGCTCATCTTGTAAAACAACAACAAACCAAGTTGTTCTTAATATGCTTCAGAAGTTATGAAATTACAAATTAAGAATTTGAGTTCAATAAACTTAAAATCAAGTTCCCAATTTCTATACAATTTGAATTTTTAATTTATCCATTAGGACTTTGATGCGATTTTACCACATCTTCTCCCGTGAGGATAGCATACTCGTCTCAGCTAACTGTATTTTGCTAGGTTAGTAATATATTAATGATAGAATAGTTGATATGTGTAATATGAGTAAGATAACAACATATCAATGATTGCTTAGGCACTCTATATCTGTCTTAGCCAACTATTGAAACGTATTCATTTTGTGCTCTAATTTTTCTTGCATGTGCCGATAGAAATTGGAATTCAATGGAACACCGATACTTAATAAAAGCTTCCTAATCTCATTGTTTTATAGAGGGGTGGTAGTGCACTACCGTAGGAGGCCACTTAAATACATTTTTATCGTCATTCGGAATGAAAAGTTAGGCTTTCCAAAAGTGACATAGAGATTAAATCTAAACCACTTTGCTAATTTACCAAAAATCTTCAAAGCTTTTTTCCTATATCACTCCTCGACTATGAAAGCTTTGTAAATCTCTCTCTAAATAACATCCCTTACTTAGTCAAAATCTTTAGTTCTCCAAACTTTAATCCATATTGGAATGTGTTCTCAACTAAGGACTCCAATCCAACTGGTTAGTTCATTTTTGGGTGTACCCTCTGGTTGGCCTTTTGTGTCAAACATTACTTCAATTCTTAAACCTCTTTTCTTCATCTGATGAACTTTTTTCATTAAAGTTGCTCTCTGTTCAAATCCACTTTGAGATCGAATTTGGTGCATCTTTAGAACTTGCTAACTTATTTTCCCCTGCTAGTTGAGAGAAAGATGGCATGCACTCTTCATACTCTTCATTATAGTGGTCATTATCGCTCTCTTGTGGCATATTTACCTAATCTAAAACAAATCCTCATAGAAACGCAAACACATAAATTGATATAAGCCAATCAACCAAATTACAAGATTTAATTTGAAAACAAAAAGTAAACTAAAATTATTAGTGATAGTGAATAAAACAAAGTATGAAAGAACCAAATGAACATTTATTTATACGTCAAAACCCAAATCAGACCAAAATCAATTATTTCCATCCATGACGCTTGCTAAAAACAATTATTATGAACTTGATGTGGCATGGTTATTGATTAATAATAAAACAGTAGAAGCCAGGCCACTCTCAATTCCTTTTTACTACAAAATGTAAATTTTCATGTTAGCTAATGCTATTAAGAGCAACATACTGTCACACACAAGTGATATATAAAAGGCTTATGAAACATGAAAAATACCTTAAGAGAATAAATGCCTGAAAACTTATATCTAGCAGAAAAACTACAAGCTTATCATAGAACTAAATACATGCTCAGTAATGCTGAATTCCTTTGTTCCACTTTGGTATATTTTTCAAATAACTCAAGATGTGAAATTTGAAATAAAAGCAAAAATTTTGAGAAAAATATTTAAAAATTAGGCTAGGATATTAGAAGTTCCACTTCTACACAGGACAATACTTTGATCGCACAAAAACCCATTTATTTAAGCAACAAAACATTGCTTTAAAAGTAAACAATAGATCAAAAGAACGAAAGAATCGAGCTCCATATTTTTGCTCTAAGGAAAAAAAAAGTTCAACATTTCCATGCATCATTTCTTTATTTACAAGAATAGGTTATTATCTCTAACAAACTCCATTTCATTTCTCTTTTTCACCACAATCACCATTAACAATTATTCAACCAATACCTGTTATATAAATAGGACTTACAGAACAACTGTGGCGGTGAAAAGAAGTAGATGGCGATGGTGGGTTGTCAGATTCGAGGGACAAGAAGAGGCATGAAAGAGAGAGAGAAAGGCATATGGCGACGGCATGGATTTGAATCGATGGTGGCGGTAGCGATGGTGTAGCATAGGCTAGGTTGAGGGCGGTGGTAGTGATGCTTTTGAGGAGGGCTAGACTATGAGAGAGAGGGTTAGAGCTTAGGGGTCAGAGAAAGATGGGAAATTTTAAAATATAAGCCTTAGGTCGAGGGCACGGTTTGGAGTGGGGGCTAAAACTACACTGTTTAGCCCCTACATTACATGACGGTTTTTTTTTTTTTTTAAAAAACCGTCGTATAATAACAACCTACATGATGGTTTCTTAAAAAACCATCATGGAATGTTAAAGCTTTCATGATGATTTTGTAAAAATACCGTCGTGAAAAATTGGTCAAAAACACCAATTTGTTAGAACTTTTTATCTTCTGTAGAGAGTGGCCAATCTGTGCCACGCATCCAATGGCTCATAGTATTTATTTTTTGCTGTTTTTATCATGAAAATAACTATATATAGATATATCCCTTAGCTTTAAAAAAAAGAAAAAACAAAACAAAAAACTACATTGAAATAAATTGACATAAATTTGTTTATAAATGCTCATTTTTTCCTCTTTGTTCTTTGCCTCTTCAACACATATCCATTCTACATCTTCACAAAGCAAGTAGGAAACATCATCATCAAAATCATCAATTTCTTCAATTGGTGGCAATCCTTTTATGAATGAGGGGATGTCTATGTAATCCTCGGCAACTTCTTTATTGTCAATAGCTATTCTTAGCTTCATCGGGATGACTTGGGACAATTTTAAATCTTCGAGTCCGTAGTTGAAAAACTTGGATTGTTTGTGATGCCATAATGAAGAGATTATTTTAATATCCCAATCTTCTAAAGTCAACCACAGTGATGTCGTCATTATCGGTCTTAACAAAGTTATTGACGGCCCACTAGCACTTAAAAAGTGTCATGCAAAATCCTTCATAATCAAGTTTTCAAATATCTTCAATAAAACCAAAGTAGTGTAAGGTCTCATATATCGGATACTTATCCTTGGCGGAGGAAATATGCATAGTCTTGGCATAGAGAGACACACCGCTATTTTTTACAGGATGCTTTTCATTTCTTTCGTGAGTGTAAAAGGTGTAACCATTTATAGAATATGATGTATACCTTGCAACTACCAATGATGGTCTTTTAGCTAGGCTCTTTAAGTCTTGTGACATGTTTTTATCTTGTGATGTAGAGCACATGACATAGATGTGTGATCTAATCCACACCAAAAAGGTCTGGTTGTATTTATTTTGCAACCACTTCTCATTTCTTGCTCTTTTCAGTTTCACCTTTTTTAATTCTTCATATGCACCACAATGAAAGGCTCCATTTCATTCTCATTATGCAAGACATAAAGGCAAGCTTGCTCCTACTCACCTAGATTTACCGAGGAAGGATTGCCAATAGATAGTCCCTTAGGCTCAATGTTTATTGTCTTTGGCACCCCAATTGCTTCTGCATTGTACAAGTACTCAGACCAAAATTCAACCGATTCCTCAACTATGTAACTTTCTATGATACATCCCTCTGGCCTATTTTGGTTCTTCACATAGCCCTTCAAAACCTTCATATACCTTTTAAATAGGTATATCCATCTCAAAGATACCGATCCGTATAACTTAACTCCACGTACTAAGTGCACCATAAGATGAATCATGATGTTAAAAAATGCAGGTGGAAAATACTTCTTAAGCATGAAAAAGTTTTACACCAACTTCGATTCTAGTGCATTTAGCATAATTGGATCAATTTTCTTGGAGCGTATTAAATTAAAGAACAAGCACAACTTGGTAATTACAATCTCACATCCTTTGTTAGAATTCCCTACAATGCAAGTGGTAGTAATTGTTGCATTAACACATGACAATCTTGTGTTTTCATGCCAATAAGTTTAAAATCCTTCCCTGACACGGATTTTTTAAAGTTCAAAGAATAGCCTTCTGACATTTTCATTGAAGCAAGCCATTCACAAAGTTTTCTCTTTTTCCTTCTTGATAATGTGTGAATGTCTCTTTTTGGTAAGTATCTCTAACTTCGATTCTGTTTTCCCATAAGTTCTTTTGGTCATTGATTAATGGTGCCAAGTACATGCCAATGTCATTCTTAGGTTGATAAGGACCCGAAATCAATAAAGACAACATTAAGAACTTCCACTTCATGCATATTTTTGAAAAAAGATTGTAGTTGATAAGTATTACTTGCCAAGTACTATGCCTACTACTCATGTTATCATGTAGGTTCATTTTATCTATTGACAAAGAAAAATGTATATTTCTTGGATCCACACTAAACTCGGGATGATTAGCTTCAAAAGTCTTCTATTATGGTGAATCTGCAAGGTGTCTAGGCATACCATCATCAACCCATTTGTCATAACGCCATGTCAAATTCTTGGCATGCTCTGCATTTTGAATAAATGCCTCAAATGTGGTATCGATGGAATGTAACACAACACCTTCATCGACACTCCATTCTTACCATCTTTTGGCTCTTTTCCTTTTTCTTCGACCTTGACTCTTTACAAACTAGACAATAATTCTTATCCTCGTACTCATTCCTATAAAGAACATAATCATTTTCACAAGCATGAATTTTCTCATACTCTATTTCTGAGGTGCTCAAAGTCTTTTTAACCTCATACATGCTAGTTAGTAATTTATTACCCTTTGGAAGAAGTCTTTCTAGAAATTCCAAAAGATTTGAGAAACTAAAATCTATAGGGATAGATCTAAGAGGCTTATTGGCATAAGTCAGAGTACATACATTGACAAAGTATTGAATAGGTTTAGTATACAAGATTCCAAGAGAGCATTCATGCGAATGTCACATGGAATTAGTCTCAGCAAGACTCAGTGTCCAATGACATAGGATGAGTGAGACCGCATAAATAATATTCCATATGCTTCTACCATTGGATCTATCATGTATGCAATTTTATGTACTCGACCTGATGTCTCATATGCCTTAAGCATAACTAGCAGATACCAATCAGATCTAGGTGAAAGTCACTAGACAACAGTCAAGAATATCCTTAAATATTTGAGAACAACTAAGGATGCATTCTTACTGTATGGAGGAAAGGAAGATGAGCTTGTTGTAAGTGGTTACACAGATGCTAGCTTCTAGTCCGACAAGGATGACTTTCAATCGCAGTCAGGTTATGTGTTCTGTTTGAATGGAGGTGCAGTGAGCTGGAGAAGTTCAAAGCAAGACACCGTTGCTGATTTCACAACAGAAGCTGAGTATATAGCTGCCTCAGAAGCAGCTAAGGAAGTAGTTTGGATCAAAAAGTTTATTACTGGATTGGGTGTTGTTCCTAGTATATCAGATCCAGTAGACTTGTATTGTGATAATAACAGAGCCATAGCATAGGCCAAGGAACCTAGATCACATCAGCGATCCAAACACATAGGCATTATCATCTCATTTGAGAAATCATTGAGAGAGGAGACGTGAAGATATGCAGAGTACCTACAAATGACAATGTTGCTGATCCACTCACTAAGCTTCTTCCACAACATAAGCATGAGAGTCACACTAGGTCAATGGGTATTAGATACAATATTGATTGGGTCTAGTGCAAGTGGGAGATTGTTAGTGATGTGCCCTAGGCTAATTATGTAATGACCAAATTTTGACTTCGTTATATTTGCATTTTATTAATAAAGAGGCAGTTTCATTATTGTTTTTCATTCTAATTCTATGAATAGTTAATTCTGCCTAAGGTCATCAAGTATGTGACTTGATAGTAAAACTCTTAGGTGAAAATTGAATTCTATTCTAAATTATCCCTAGTCGGTCATTATTATTGGGATAATAATAAATGAAGACTAGTATGAAGTTTGACTGATGATTATGTTTTACTAATCATGTGTATGAGATACTAATTCAACTCATAGATACATATTTGAGAAATGATATATTGGATCGGCCAGCTATGAGAATATTTGATGGATAATTGTCATAAGTGATTCTCATCATACTAGTATTATCCTAGTCCTCTGACCTAAAATCACCATTGTTTCCTACATGACAAGTTCTATATTTTGACACATTATAATATTATCTTTATTAGGATGATGGAATGGATTGTTGTTAGATATAAAGTGAATCATGTGAGGATTGTGAGTGATTAAGAAGGAATTTGTCCCTCATTTATTATGAAAAAGATATCTATGGGCCCCTCGATAAGTTAGACTGAATAAAAATATATGGCTATACTGGAATAAATTGATAAGGGTTATCAATATCAGTCTACTTAAGATCGAGAAATAATACGATTGAATATTATAAGTATGACATAAATTATGCCTTATATTCAATCAAGGTATCTAGTGACAAAAGGACTTTAATACTTATTGTGGATTAGGTTATGTCGGATTATTGACATTCGCATAACTTGGGTAATCATAATGTCATGCTAGAGGCCGCTTATGATTTGTGGGCCAGAGACAGAATTTTAAGCCCACTACCAATGTTATGTGAACCTACAGGGTCGTACACTTAGAATAGACCAAAAACAAATTTTAGGTTTACTGTGTCTAAGTTCAACGAACCTGATAATGTCCAGATTTGATATACTAGATATGTCTAAGTTCATTGAATCTGACATTATCTAGATTCTCTGAATCATATTCAAATTACAGATATTGTCTAGATTCTCTGAATCATATTCGAATTACAAACATTGTCTAGATTCTTTGAATTATATTCGAATTATAGTTTACCCTAGTTAAAATCTAACTCTATCTTGAAGTTAATATATATATATATATATATCTATTTTAGGGTTTTTAGCTGTATTAAGAAGAAAAAAGGCGTTCTCTCATTCAAAAAGGCAAAAACATTAAAAGCCCTAAAAATTAGAGAGAGTCATTTAATGCAAGGAGAGGGTGCTAGCACACCAATTTGGTTTTTAAGAGAGTCTGTTCTTGTGGATACCTGTAGAGGGTGTTGCTCTAAGTAACAACGTCTGAATCTGATCTTGAATATGAAAAGCTCGAGTTAGGGTGTCACCAGAGTGAACCCGCTCTCTTCCTTCTAGAAATCTTTCCCCTTTTCTCACCCTAGTAAGATTCTATGACTTTCTTATCAATCTAATCGAATGACATAGATCCTGTGAGGATTTTGTGAGAATTAATTTTAATTTTTTATTGCTTATTTAAATCACAAAATCCAACAAAACCCAACATCAAGAAGATGAAGGCAAGAATGGTAAATAAGGGTCCCATAAAGGAAGATATCGACCCCAAGTAGGAAGAAGAGATTAATTATAGGTTCGGAATTGATGGAGGACTTGATTAAGGTGAATGCAGACAAGTGAGATTCATTGAAGGTACTCATGATCGGATCTAGATTGAGAAAGAAGCAAGCAGGCGAGCTCACAAAGTTTTTGAGTAGCAATCTTGACGTCTTTGGTTAGACTCACAAGAAAATGGTGGGAATTGATCCAGAGGTCACTAGCCACCATCTCAACATCGATCCAAGTTATCCCCTAAGTGACAAAAGAGACAACCGATGAATGCAAAAGGTATGCGGTGCTTCATGAAGAGGTCAACAAGTTGGAAAAGAGTGGGACCTAATTGGATTTCAAACCCAATGCTCGTCCACAAGCCTAACGAAAAGTGGAGAACTTGTATTAACTTTAGTGATCTGAACAAGGCATGTCCAAAGGATAGCTTCCCATTGCCAAGAATGGATTAGTTGGTTGATGCCATTGGGGGCATGAGTTATTAAGCTTCATGGATGCATACTTAGGGCACAGCTATATCCTCATGCACCTGCGAGACAAGGAACACACATTGTTCATCACAAATAAGGGGTTGTACTACTATCTTGTCATGTCTTTTGGATTGAAGAATGTAGGCACGACATACCAGCGCTTGGTAAATAAAATCTTTGCAGGATAGATTAGGAACACTATAAAGGTGTATGTCGATGATATGCTAGTGAAAAGCATGAAGGCAAGCTTACATATTGCTCATCTAGAGGAGATGTTTAAGATACTAAGGAAGTATAATATGAAGCTCAACCCTCTAAACTCTACATTTGGTGTGGAATCAGGAAATTTTTTAGGTTTCATGGTTAGTCATAAAGGAATTGGGGCTAACCTAGCAAAAATACAATCTCTTTTGGATATGGAGGCATCATGGAAGCCTAAAGAGTTACAAAAGCTGACAAGGTGCATCATTGTTCTCAACTATTTCAACTCGCAGGTGACTGATAAATGCATATCAATTTTGAAGTTTTGAAAGGAAAAAAACTATTCAAGTGGAATGCCAGAGTGTGACGAGGCATTTAAATGCCTAAAGGAGAACCTAGGGAAACCAAGGTTGCTTTTGAAAGCTCTACTAGGAAAGACCTTTGACCTTTATTTGGCTATTTCTTAACATGCATTGAGTTTTGTTCTAATCAGAGAAGAAAAGAAGTCTCAGCTACCAATCAGAGAAGAAAAGAAGTCTCAGCTATCTTGATGAGTCCATTTATATGGAACAACCAGATAGGTTCAAGGTCATGGGTCAAGAAGGTAAGGTTTGTAGGCTGCTAAAGTCAATTTATGGACTGTTTAAGGCTCCGAATAAGTTGAAAGCACGTTCGAAAGTTTGCACGTTTGTAGGATATTCGAAAGGGACTAAAATTCTATAACCTAAAGGAAAATAAAGTTGTGGTTTCAACTAATGCAACTTTATTCAAGGAGAGTTACATGGACAACTTTAAACCTCGAAGCAAAGTGGTGCTTGAGGAGTTAATGATTGATCCGATCACTCTAGAGGTTCCGAATGAAACCATTCTGATCAGTGTAAAAACCAAACAAACCTGACCAACAACCTCAGGGGTTTCGGCATAGTGGGAGGATCGGGCGTCAACTTGAGAGGTATATGTTCAATGGGGAGGTCTTCTTGGCTGAACCAGATGAACATGACAGGGATCCTTACACTTAGGCAGAAGCTATGGAGGATGTTGATTCCAAACTCTGGACAAGGCCATGAACATAGAGATAAGTCTATGGAGACTAATAAGGTCTGGGAGCTTGTGGATCTTCTCAAAGGGGTGAAACCCATAGGGTGTAAGTGGATCTACAAGAGGAAAAGAGGAGTGGATGGAAAGGTCAAAACCTTTAAGACTAGACTGGTAGCTAAGGGTTATACGCAAAATGAAGGAGTCGATTATGAGAAAACCTTTTCTCCTGTAGCCATGCTTAAGTCCATCCGGATTCTCTTGTCCATAGCTACCGCTCTGGACTATGAGATTTGGCAGATGGATGTCAAGATGGCTTTTCTGAATGGCTATTTTGATGAGTCCATTTATATGGAACAACTAGACGGGTTCAAGGTCATGGGTCAAGAAGGCAAGGTTTGTAGGTTGCTAAAGTCAATTTATGGACTTAAGCAGGCTTCTCATTCTTGGAACATAAGATTTGATAAGGTGATCAAGACTTATGGGTTCTCACAAAATGTGGATGAACCATGTGTTTGCAAACACATTAAGGATGGGAAAGTGGTTTTTCTAGAATTCTATGTAGATGACATACTGCTAATTGGTAATGACGTTAGGGCATTGTCATCGGTCAAATTATGGTTGACCAAGCAGTTTGACGTGAAGGACTTGGGTGAGGCTAATTTTGTTCTTGGTATCTAGATCTTTCGGGATAGGAAGAACAAAATGATAGCTTTGTCCCAGGCTGGCTACATAGATAAAATTCTCAAAAGGTTTGCAACGCAGGATTCCAAGAAAGGTGGGCAACCATCTAGGTCTGAAATTACTCTTTCTAAGAAAGACTCTCCAAAGTCTTATGAAGAAAGAGAATACATTAAGAAGGTGCCTTATGCTTCGACAGTGGGTAGTCTCATGTATGTCATGCTTTGCACACGACCAGATATTAGTTATGCGGTCAGATTGTAAGTCGATTTTAGGTAGATCTATGACCGAACTATTGGGTTGCGATAAAGCATATTTTCAAGTACCTGAGAAGGATTCAAGGGTATAAGCTTGTATATTCAGGTGAGGACTTGACTCCTCTAGGATATAATGACTCAGATTTTCAATCCTGTTTGGATTCTAGGAAATCGACTTCAGGTTTTGTTTTTACTCTGGGTGGCGGTGCCATCAGTTAGAGAAGTGCTAAGCAAGATTGCACTTTGGATTCAACGATGGAGGCCGTGTATATGGTAGCTAGTGATGCTTTAAAAGAAGTGGTGTGGCTCTGCAAGTTCCTTGGGGATCTTGAGGTAGTTCCTGGTATGGATAAGACAATGTGTGGTGCACAGCGGGAATTTTAAAAATTTTAACATCAGAGTATTTTTTCAAAACACAAGCTTGACATGCTATATATATAAATTAAACAGATCTTACTAAACTTTGCGTGCCGAAGAACCTCCGCAACCCGCAAAGAGAAGTAATGTTCTAGAAGAGCCTCAACCAACTGGTCTTCTTTGCTATTCTCTATCTACGATTGGAGTGAGTGTGGGCTCACACGTACAGCTCTTCCATCGATGACTCTTCTTCCAATCAATCGAGAGAACCCAAAGCTAGTGTTCGTGATTTGTGAACAAAAACTCTCAGGGAGTTTTAAGATGCTCACCTGAAGAGTATCACTCTTAATCTCTCAATTGATCTGAGTAACTCATGAGACTTACTCCCTTTATATAGCGATTGGTCCTGGGGTCAGTCCTTATCAAATTAGGTCACAAAAACTCGAAATAGAATCAAGTTTAGATCAATATCTGATAAGATCCGCGTGAAAACGTATAATTTTATCTCTCGTTGATCGGCAAGCCTAACAGCCTGATCGACAGGCCGAACAGCCTGATCGATAGGCCGAACACATAGATCGGCAGGCCGAACTGTCGCGTAAATATTTTCACGAATCTTTTATTTTCTACCCGAGATTCTATAAGATAAAGTCTCAGTTTTGATTCAAATAACCCAATAGAGAAGTTATCAGATCAAAATAAACTTTATCAAGATAATCTCTAAGAAAATAAATCAATTCACAATAATTCTACAAGTTTATCTTGATTTAATTTATCTAATTAAATCAACCTATAAACAGACAAGAATTATCCGATCCCAATAATTCAACAAGTTTATCTTAAATTAATTTTATTACAAAATTAATTCAACCAATAAACAGACATGAATTATTTGATTCTTTCAAATTTTAAACCAATCCAATAAATCCGACATAAGTCACCAATTATTGAAAAAACATGCCGTATCGTTATAGGATTTTGTGAGCTAGCAAAGGGGACCAAAATGGACCCATAAAGTTCAAGCTCTCGATAATCATGAAACCCAATATCCCAGATATACATTTCACAATCATCAACTCCAACGATACTCCACTAAAAGTTTGGAGCTGCACTCTCAAACTTTATAGAATTACGAAGCCCGTATAGAAAAGTCTCCATGACATATCAAAGTGTATCGTATCCCCATATGATAATCCACAATCAGCTTAAGGACAAGTTCTATCTTACCTTCCCGATTCCATTATCTCACCATTAGAAAACTTACCATCCAAAGATAGTATACCATTCGGTTACACCCATGTATCCAAATGGTTGAGCGCTCCAGTTTTTCAATTATAGGATAACGCATATAAGAGGATATCATTACTCCTAAAAAGGAGCTATGGATTCTATATCTAAGAATAACAAGTCTACGCTATCAAGAGTCACGCCTCCAACATACCAGCATGCATACCACTATTGAGATGTGGGAGTCACCCTTTGGTACATCAAAAGACACAAGTCTAGACAACGGGCCCACTATCCATCTCAGGATTAAGATACAATACAAATGATTGTCTAAAGTGAATCGATTTGCTAAGACAAAATTATCAATCTAAATCAATTCACTTTATGTCCCGATCCAACATATCGTCACCTATGACAATGTGCGAATGTTTCTATTCACGGAGTCCAACTCTGATGGTCAAGACAAACCATCTCCTTATAGGGATATAGACAACATAAAAATCTTTGCATGAATAAAGCGCCAAACTTTATTCCCTCGATTGCGAATCATATGTTTTAGACCGTCACCTTAAGAATTGTGTCTTCTGCATAATCAATCCATGATATGCCCAATTCTTAAAGGTTTAGACCGACAGTCTCAGACTACTATTTGCTTAACATACATTCAACAAATATAAACATAAAGAGAACAAGATTTGGTATATATATATGAATAAATTCTTTATTGATAAAAATGTCTCAAAAAGTGTATTACATTTTTACTCCTTAGGGCATACATATCTAACATAAGGTGGTATAACTGTACTATGATAATAGTGCGGTGGTATCTAATGTCAAGGAACCAAGATTTCACAAGAAGAGTAAGCATATTGATCAGAAGTATCATGTGATAAAGGACTTTGTTGAGGGCGGCCATGTCACTATGTGCAAGATCGTGTTAGAGGACAATTTAGCTGGTCCATTTAGAAAGACATTTACTAAGAAAGTCTTCGAGAAGCATGTGGAAGCTATGGGAATACGAGATTTGTCATATTTACTCACTTAGCGCAAGTGGGAGATTGTTAGACATGTATGCCCTAAGGAATAAAAATGTAATAAGTTTTTGGAGACATTTTTATTGATAAAGAATTTATTCATTATTTATATACCAAATATTGTCCTCTTTATGTTCATATTTGTTGAATGCATGTTAAGCAAATAAAAGTTTAAGACTGTCGGTGTAAACCTTAAGAATTGGGCATATGATGGACTGATTATGTGGAAGACATGATTCTTAAGGTAATGGTCTAAATCATAAGATCCGCAATCAAGGGAATAAAGTTGGCCGCTTTATTCATGCAAAGATTGTTATGTTGTCTATATCCTTTTTGGGAGGTGGTTTTTCTTGACCATCGGAGGTGGACTCCGTGAATAGAAACATTGGCACGTTGTCATAGGTGACGATGTGTTGGATCGGGACATAAAGTGAATTGATTTGGATTAATAATTCTGTCTCGACAAATTGATTCACTTTAGATAATCATTTGTATTGTATCTTAATCCTGAGATGAATAGTGGGCCCATTGTCTTGGTTTATGTCTTTTGATGTACCAAAGGGTGACACCCACATCTTAATAGTGGTATGCATGCCGGTACGTTGGAGCAGGACTCTTGATAGCGTGGACCTGTTATTCATAGATGTGGAATCCATAACTCCTCTTTAAGAGTAATGATATCCTCTTATATGCGTTATTCTGAAATTGAAAAACTGGAGTGCTCAACCATTTGGATACATAGGTGTAACCGAATGGTATACTGTCTCTGGATGGTAAGTTTTTCGATGGTCAGATAATGGAGCGTAAGATAAAAATAATCGGGAAGGTAAGACAGAACTTGTCCTTAAGCTGATTGTGGATTATCATATGGGGATACGATACACTTTGATATGTCATGGAGACTTATCTATACGGGCTTCGTAATTCTATAAAGTTTGAGGGTGCAGCTCCAAACTTTTAGTGGAGTATCGTTGGAGTTGATGATTGTGAAATGTATATTTGGAATATTGGGTTTCATAATTATTGAGAGCTTGAACTTTATGGGTCCATTTTGGTCCCCTTTGCTAGCTCACAAAATCCTATAACGATACGGCGTGCTTTTTCAATAATTGGTGACTTATGTCGAATTTATCGGATTGGTTTAAAATTTGAAAGAATCAAATAATTCATGTCTGTTTATTGGTTGAATTAATTTTGTAATAAAATTAATTTAAGATAAACTTGTTGAATTATTGGGATCGGATAATTCTTGTCTGTTTATCGGTTGATTTAATTAGATAAATTAAATTAAGATAAACTTGTAGAATTATTGGAAATTGATTTATTTTCTTAGAGATTATCTAGCTAAAGTTGTTTTAATCAGATAACTTCTCTATTGTGTTATTTGAATTAAAACTGAGACTTTATCCTATAGAATCCCAGGTGGAAAATAAAAGATTTGCGAGATTTTTATTTGACAGTTCAGCTTGCTGATGGACATGTTCGGCCTGTCGATGGGGGCTGTTCGGCCTGCCGATCAGCGAAAGAAAAGATCACACGTTTCCACACGGATCTTATCAGATATTGATCCGAACTTGATTCTGTTACGAGTTTTTGAGACCTAATCTGATAAGAACTAACCCCCGGACCAATCTCTATATAAAGGGAGTAAGTCTTAAGAGTTACTTAGATCAATTGAGAAATTAAGAGTGATACTCTGCTAGTAAGAATCTGAAAACTCTCTGAGAGTTTTTGTTCACAAATCACGAACATTTGCTTTAGGTTCTCTTGATTGGTTGGAAGGAGAGTCACCTAGTGGAAGAGCTGTACGTGGGAGCCCACACTCACTCCGGTCGTGGATAGAGAATAGCAAAGAAGACCAGTTGGTTAAGGCTCTTTTAGAACATTACTTTTCTTCACGTTTTGTGAGAGTTCTTCGGCATATAAAGGTTAGTAAGATCTGGTTAATTTATGCATATAGCATGTCAAACTTGTGTTTTAGAAATTACTCTGATGAAAAAATTTTAAAATTTCGTTGCGTACTATTTTTCCAACAATTGGTATCAGAGCAATGGCTTTTTACATAAATTTACAAGTTTGTGATCATGTTATATGTATAAATTTTGTGATCTTAATCTCTCATATGCTTGAATTTAATTTTATAGAGAGTTGGTACTTTAGGTTTCGATATGTTATATAGGTTGTCATGGATTACGTGGTGAATGTTTATTAATTAATTATGGTTGATTAAATTCTTATTTAATTAATTATTAATTAATTAATTTATATCGGTTATGGTTCCTTAGAGGTTAGAATGTGTATCTAGGTTTTTCATGTAATTAGATGGCGTACTATTATCTCCATCTAGGAATTATTATTTACTTTTAAATTTATAAGAATTTTGTAATCAAATAATTATTCAGAGAAGACGGATCTAGAAGAATGATGATGGCACACCCAGGTATTTCCTGAGTCTCTAATTTTTGTTTTTGAATTGTTGAAAATAAAATTGATGAATTGCATCAAAACTTGTATTTTCTGAAATGGGAGATTTCTACTCGGTCGGCATGCCGAACTCACCAGTTTGACAGGCCGATGGTCACATATCTACCGGACGTGTGGTTCGGCAGGCCGTCAGTGGGGCAGAAATCAAGCAGCTCTGGTGGCAGGCCAAACTTTCAGTTCGGCCAGCCGAACTTTCACGAGTCGCAGGCCGATCTTCTTGATCGGCAGGCCGATCACTCAGATCAGCTAGCCGACCGAGAGCTAAAAATTTTTTAAAAAAGGTGAAGTTTTTACGATGCAATTTTAATTTTATTTTTGGGATAATTCTGATAAACATTAAATTTGGATATGACCAGAAATATGAAGCATTCGATTCATACAGGATTAAAGACTTAAAGATGGGAATTACATGAACAAGGATACAGCTTGAGGTTTAAAGGATAAAGAATCGATATCATGTCTTGATTATTCTTTTGGAAAGGTGGTGGGAACCAGTGGTGGGAACCATTTTTACTGTAACATGTGAGAGTTTTATACTGTAGCATATTTTTTTATTGTTACTATAGCATGTGAGAGCTTTATACTGTTTATAACTGAGATTGTGGTGGGAACTGAGTGGTTCCCACCACTGCCAAACACCCCATTAGTTTTCTATTCTCTAGGGTGGAGCCATAATATTACGGTTATTTATTATTTTGCTTAATTGCTTTGCTTGTCTGCATTATAATATGATTTGCCATGTATATTGATAACATGTCATATAGAATAGGGAGTGCCGCTCATATTAAAATTGTTCATGCACATTCTCAAAATAAAACCTTGATTTTAAAAGATTGAGTGGGAGAAGGTTTCGAAGAGAGAACCTAAGGCCTCCATCGTTGGTCCATAGGTAGAACATGGTGGTCCCGACCCCTAGGAAGGGATTTCTATCATGTACTAGATTGGATCTCTAAGACGATAAGGTATTTTAGCATGATTTATGATTGCACACCCCTAGGTGGTGATTATAAATCATGGATAAAATATTGAAACGATGGTTATACACTCACGTTAATTTTATTATTAACCTCCCCTAGGAGCTCTGTTAATAAAATTAATAGCCAAAGAAACGATTATTAATATATACTGGACCATACGGGCCCTAGATGGCATATATTAATCAGGAGGGGATACGTGTTCCTGATTGAATTTGGCATGACTCCCCTAGGAGCTTGTTGAATTCTGAGTTGAGAATTATCGTTGTAAGGTTGTGATATTTTTGAGGTTTTGACACATAAACACATTTGTATTTTTTACATGATTGTGTTATCTTACTAAATAATTATTATATGTTTGCTTATGTTTGGTATATGATTCTTTATTGTAGATTAAAAATGTCTAAAAATGCTTTATCATCGATACTTAACAAAAACCTATTAACTAGAGAGAATTATAATGATTGGAAACGGAACCTGGATATCGTCCTCTCCTTTGAGAAACTGAAATATGTACTGACAACCCCATGTCCTCTCGAGCCTACGGGAGACTCAACTAATGAGCAATTCCAAGCGTATGATCGCTGAAAAGATGCTAATGATCAGGCCCACTGCTATGTTATGGCCAGGATAAATAATGTGCTACAGGCTCAACATCAGTATTATGAGACTGCTAAGCAGATCTTGGACAATCTTGAGGTATGTTTGGAGGCCAGGCCATAACAAAACGGCAAGGGGTACTTCAAAAACTTCTAAACTATAGACAGAGGCAGGGGAGATCTGTTAAGGAACATATGATGTTGGTCATGGGTTACCTCGCTGAAGCTCAAACCAATGGAGTCGACATCGATGTTGAAACTCAGATGACTATGGTCTTTGAGACTCTGTCTAAGGAATTTATTCCATTCAGAGCTACTTTTAATTTAAGCAATAGATGGGATATGACCTTGATGGAATTGATGAAATACTTACAGGAGTTCGAACTACTGATTAGGGAGTCTCCTACAAGTAGTGAGGCCAACATGGTAGCTGCTTCTGGTTCCAAACTCAACTCTGGGAATGGAAAGAAGCAACAGGCCAAGAACGGGAAGTCTTCTATTCCTGTTACCACCAAGAGCAAGAAGAAGAAGAAGAAGAGCCCAAAGAAGCTTAGGTGCTTTTTCTGTGGAAGGGTCGGGCATATAAAGAAGCATTGCAAGGACTTCCTTTCCAAAGGAGGTAGGTGTGATCTTCTGTATTAAAAACTTATTTGGTTGAGGAATCAAGTGACATTTGGGTCATAGATTCTAGTGCAACTAATCATGTTTGTGTTCCTCTACAGGGATTCAAAGAAATGAGAAGTCTACTGCATGAGGACTTCACGCTTCGGATGGGCGATGGATCCTTGGTCTTAGCAGAAGCAGTGGGAGATGTCTATCTTTATTTTGATAATTATAGGAATTTATTTTTGCAAGATTGTTTTTATGTTCCTAAATTTAAAAGGAATTTAATTTATGTAGCTTGTTTATTTAAAGACTCCTACTTGGTTTCTTTTAATGATAAAGTGGTGATTCGTAAAAACAAATCTTTTATCTGTTCTGGATGGATGCAAAATAATCTATATTTTATCAAACCTAAGATGGACTTATTGCTTAATGTTGAGATAAATGATAATAACTCTAAAAGACTTAAAACTTCTCACTCTAACAAGACTTATCTTTGGCATTTGCGCCATGGTCATATTAACCTGAATAGGATTCAAAGGTTGGTAAGGGATGGACCTTTAAGTCACTTAAAGGTGGAATCTATACTTCAATGTGAATCTTGTTTGGAGGGTAAAATGACCAAAAGACCATTCGGGTCTAAGGGCAATAGGGGCGAAGGGGTTCTAGAACTTGTGCATAGTGATGTTTGCGGACCGATGAACATCCAGGGACGAGAAGGGTATGAGTACTTCATCACTTTTATTGATGAACTCAAGATATGGGTTTGTGTACCTAATGCACCACAAAAGCAAAACTTTTGACAAGTTCAGGGAGTTTCAGGCTGAAGTGGAAAAGCAATTGGGTAGACCCATAAAGGCACTTCGATACGATCGAGGTGGAGAATACCTTTCTGATGAGTTCTTAGGACACTTGTTAGAGAATGAGATTTTATCCCATTTCCTTGTGCCGAGCACTCCGCAGCAGAATGGCATTGTGGAGAGAAGAAATAGAACTTTATTGGGCATGGTAAGGTTCATAATGAGTTATTCATCATTGCCTTTATCCTTTTGGGGATATGCACTACAAACCACATGTTATCTTTTGAACAATGTGCCTTCAAAATCGGTCTCTAAAACTCCTCACGAGTTGTGGACGGGTAGGAAGACATCCTTAAACCATATTCGCATATGGGGATGTCCGGCTCATGTCCTGTTTAAGGATCTGAATAAGTTGGAAGTACGTTCAGAAGTTTGCATGTTTGTAGGATATCCGAAAGGGACTAAAGGGGGTTATTTCTATAACCCAAAGGAAAATAAAGTTGTGGTTTCAACTAATGCAACTTTCCTTGAGGAGAGTTACATGGACGACTTTAAACCTCAAAGCAAAGTGGTGCTTGAGGAGTTAAGGATTGATCCGATCACTCCAGAGGTTCCAAATGAAACCATTTCGATCAATATAGAAAAACCAAACAAACCTAAACAACAACCTCAGGGGCTTCGACGTAGTGGGAGGATCGGGTGTCAACCTAAGAGGTATATATTCAATAGGGAGGTCTTCTTGGCTGAATCAGATGAACATGACAGGGATCCTTATACTTACGTAGAAGCTATGGAGGATGTTGATTCAAAACTCTAGATAGAGGTCATGACCATAGAGATGAAGTCTATGGAGACTAATCAGGTCTGGGAGCTTATGGATCTTCCCAAAGGGGTGAAACCCATAGGGTGTAAGTGGATCTACCAGTGGAAAAGAGGAGTGGATGGAAAGGTCGAAACC
This sequence comes from Artocarpus heterophyllus, assembly GCA_025403435.1. Taxonomy (NCBI): domain Eukaryota; kingdom Viridiplantae; phylum Streptophyta; class Magnoliopsida; order Rosales; family Moraceae; genus Artocarpus; species Artocarpus heterophyllus. The sequence goes on along the minus strand of CM046342.1, from coordinate 30,557,648 downwards.
TTCAAGGCTAGACTGGTAGCTAAGGGTTATATGCAAAAGGAAGGAATCGATTATAAGGAAACCTTTTCGCCTGCAGCCATGCTTAAGTGCATCCGGATTCTCTTGTCCATAGCTGCCGCTCTGGACTACGAGATTTGACAGATGGATATCAAGACAGCTTTTCTTAATGGCTATCTTGATGAGTCCATTTATATGGAACAACTAGACGGGTTCAAGGTCACAGGTCAACAAGGTAAGGTTTGTAGGCTACTAAAGTCAATTTATGGACTTAAGCAGGCTTCTCGTTCTTGGAACATAAGATTTGATCAAGTGATCAAGACTTATGGGTTCTCACAAAATGTGGGTGAACCATGTGTTTACAAACACATTAAGGATGGGAATGTGGTTTTTCTACTACTCTATGTAGATGACATACTGCTAATTGGCAATGACGTTAGGGCATTGTCATCAGTCAAATTATGGTTGACTAAGTAGTTTGACATGAAGGACTTGGGTGAGGCTAATTTTATTCTCGGAATCCAGATCTTTCGAGATAGGAAGAACAAAATGATAGCTTTGTCCCAGGCTGGCTACATAGATAAAATTCTTAGGAGGTTTGCAATGTAGGATTCCAAGAATGGTGGACAACCATCTAGGTCTGGAATTACTCTTTCTAAGAAAGACTCTCCAAAGTCTTATGAAGAAAGAGAATACATGAAGAAGGTGCCTTATGCTTCGGCAGTGGGTAGTCTCATGTATGCCATGCTTTGCACACGACCGGATATTAGTTATGCGGTCGGGATTGTAAGTCGATTTCAGGCGGACCCAGGACCGAACCATTGGGTTGCGGTAAAGCATATTTTCAAGTACCTGAGAAGGACTTGAGGGTATATGCTTGTATATTCAGGTGAGGACTTGACTCCTCTAGGATATACTGACTCTGATTTTCAATCCTGTCTGGATTCTAGGAAGTCGACTTTGGGTTTTGTGTTTACTCTGGGCGGCGGTGCCATCAGTTGGAGAGGTGCTAAGCAAGATTGCACTTTGGATTCAACGATAGAGGCCGAGTATGTGGCGGCTAGTGATGCTTCAAAAGAAGAAGTGTGGCTCTGTAAGTTCCTTGGGGATCTTGAGGTAGCTCTTGGTATAGATAAGGCGGTATCACTGTACTGTGATAACATTGCGGCGGTAGCCAATTCTAAGGAACTAAGATTTCACAAGAAGAGTAAGCATATTGATTGGAAGTATCATGTGATAAAGGACTTCGTTGAGGGCGGGCATGTCACTGTGTGCAAGATCATGTCAGAGGACAATTCAGCTGATCCATTTCCGAAGACACTTATTGGGAAAGTCTTCCAGAAGCATGTGAAAGCTATGAGAATGCGAGATTTGTCATATTTACTCACTTAGTGCAAGTGGGAGATTGTTAGACATGTATGTCCTAAGGAGTAAAAATGTAATAAGTTTTTGGAGACATTTTTATCAATAAAGAATTTATTCATTATTTATGTACCAAATATTGTCCTCTTTACGTTCTTATTTGTTGAATGTATGTTAAGCAAACAAAAGTCTGAGACTGTCGGTCTAAACCTTAAGAATTGGGCATGTGATGGACGGATTATGCGAAAGACACGATTCTTAAGGTGATGGTCTAAATCATAAGATCCGCAATCAAGGGAATAAAGTTGGCCTCTTTATTCATGCAAAGATTGTTATGTTGTCTATATCCCTTTTGGGAGATGGTTTGTCTTGACCATCGGAGGTGCACTCCGTGAAAAGAAACATTGGCACGTTGTCACAGGTGACGATGTGTTGGATTGAGATATAAAGTGAATTGATTTGGATTAATAATTATGTCTCGACAAATCGATTCACTTTAGACAATCATTTGTGTTGTATCTTAATCTTGAGATGAATAGTGGGCTCGTTGTCTTGGCTTGTGTCTTTTGATGTACCAAAGGGTGACACCCACATCTTAATAGTGATATGCATGCCGGTATGTTGGAGGCATGATTCCTAACAGCGTAGACCTGTTATTCATAGATATAGAATCCATAGCTCATCTTTAGGAGTAATGATATCCTCTTATACGTGTTATCCTGAAATTTGAAAACTGGAGCGCTCAACCATTTGGATACGTAGGTGTAACCGAATGGTATACTGTTTTTGGATAGGAAGTTTTCTGATTGTGAGATAATAGAACATAAGATAAAAATAATCAGGAAGGTAAGACAGAACTTGTCCTTTAGCAGGTTATAGATTATCATATGGGGATACGATACACTATGATATGTCGTGGAGACTTAGCTATACGAGCTTTGTAATTTTATGTTGTTCGAGAGTGTAGCTCCAAGCTTTTAGTGGAGTAGCATTGAAGTTGATAATTATGAAATGTATATCTAGGATATTGGGTTTCATAATTATCGAGAGCTTGAACTATATAGGTCCATTTGGTCCCCTTTGCTAGCTCACAACATCCTGTAATGATAGATGTGCTTTTCCAATAATTGGTAACTTATGTCAGATTTATTAGATTGGTTGAAATTTGGAAGAATCAAATAATTCATGTCTGTTTATCGGTTGAATTAATTTTGTGATAAAAAATTAATTCAAGATAAAGTTGTTGAATTGTAAGGATCGGATAATTCTTGTCTATTTATCAGTTGATTTAACTTTGGATAAAATTAGATCAAGATAAACCTGTAGAATTATTGGGAATTGATTTATTTTCTTAGAGATTATCTAGATAAAGTTGTTTTGATCAGATAACTTCTCTATTGGGAGACTTTATCCTATAGAATCTCGGGTGAAAAATAAAAGATTCTCGAGATTTTTATTTGGCAGTTCGGCCTGCCGATCAGGTGGTTCAGCCTGCCGATCAGCAAAGGATAAGATCACTTGTTTCCACACGGATCTTATCAGATATTGATCCGAACTTGATTTTGTTTCGAGTTTTTGAGACCTAATCTGATAAGGACTGACCCCAGGACCAATCTCTATATAAAGGCAGTAAGTCTTAAGAGTTACTTGTTGGAAAAAGAATGCGTAGCAGAATTTTAAAAATTTATATATCAGAGTAATTTCCAAAAACACAAGTTTGACATGCTATATGTATAAATTAATTAGATCTTACTAACCTTTGTGTGCCGAAGAACCTCTGCAATTTGTGAAGAGAAATAACGTTCCAAAAGAGCCTCAACCAACTAGTGTTCTTTGCTATTCTCTATCCACGACCAGAGTGAGTGTGGGCTCACACGTACAGCTCTTCCACCGGTGACTCTCCTTCCAACCAACCAAGAGAACCCAAAGCAAGTGTTCGTGATTTGTGAACAAATACACTCAGGATGTTTTTAGATTCTCACTTAGCAGAGTATCACTCTTAATCTCTCAATTGATCTAAGTAACCTGTGAGAATCACTCCCTATTTACAGAGGTTGGTCCTAGGGTCAGTCATTATCAGATTAAGTCTCAAAACTCAGATCAGAATAAAATTCAGATCAATATCTGATAAGTTCTGTGTGGAAATACGTGATCTTATCATTCGCTAATCGGTAAGCCGAACCACTTGATCAGTAGGCCGAACAAGTCCCATCGGCAGGCCAAACACGTCCATCGGTAGGCTGAACTGTCGAATAAAAAATCTCACGAATCTTTTATTTTCCACCCGAGATTCTATAGGATAAATATCTGAATCAAATTCGGATCACCTGATCTTATCTGATAAGTCTCAAAACTCGGATCAGAATCAAATTTGGATCAATATCTGATAAGATCTGCATGGAAATGCGTGATCTTATCCTTTGCTGATTGGTAGGCCGAACCACCTGATCGACAGGCCGAACAGGTCTCATCGGCAGGCCGAACACGTCCATCGGCAGGCTGAACTGCCGAATAAAAAATCTAGCGAATCTTTTATTTTTCACCCGAGATTCTATAGGATAAAGTCTCAGTTTTAATTCAAATAACCGAATAGAGAAGTTATCTGATCAAAACAACTTTATCTAGATAATCTCTAAGAAAATAAATCAATTCCCAATAATTCTACAAGTTTATCTTGATCTAAGTTATCTAAAATTAAATCAACCGATAAATAGACAAGAATTATCCGATCCCAATAATTCTACAAGATGATGATTTTGAAAAAATGGAACTCTATGTGATAGGTGTCTAGGGACTTGGTTTCACTCTATCCTACTTATGCTTGTTCGAATTGGTACTTGTAAACTCATTTTATTCTAATTCATTGATTAAGAATTTAACTTTAACACATTCCCTTTCTTAAGCGTCAATGAACTTATATGCATGGATAAATAGGTCATTGTCTTTAACTAACTTGTTTATCTACACACTCATTAAGCATATCCTAAAGTGACCATCAAAGTGCTATTGATTCTCTCGAACTCAATGGCACTAAGATTGTATAACTCAAAACTAACAAATGAAATTAATCTCTCTTAAGCATTAGAGTGATAAGTCAAAAACCACTAATTCGTTTCTCAATAAATTAGAGCATTAAGAAAAAGAGACAAAAATGAATTGAATGAAAAATTTGTTAACAATTATCTAACAATTCCAAGCATAATTTAAATAAAGCTACATTAAGCCCCTAGCAATAAAATTTAGTCAATCATAGGAAATTCCATAAATAAGAACATAAAGAAATCTAAAAGTACAAATAAGTTCATGCAAATCCGCAATTACAAATTTCAATGTGAAAATCAAAATAAAAGAGAGATTAAGAGAAAATTCTAGTTAAGAAGATCTCTAAAGTTTCAAAGCTTTAAGAAAATTATCCAAAAAATTTAGCTTCTAAGCTCCTTCTCTTTCTAGAATTTTGAGCCTCCAAATCTTCCTTGAAAATTGTACCTCCTCCTCATCTTTTTGGCTCCTTAAAGTTTTTAGTGTGAAGGTTTCAAAATTAGGTCAATTTGCCACACTTAGGTCACATTTTGGACCAAAATCAGCCATTATATGAGTTTCAGCATGTTTGGGGCATGCCCCAGCGCGCATAGCTGCGCAATAGGGGGCCTCACAGGCTCATAGACTGTGCTAGGTGCTGTGTGGGCGTGCTTTGTTCTCTACACTAGATACTTGCTATGCACGCCTGCAGATCTACATGACCATGCAACGGGCCTTTTTGCACATGAAAATTTTGATTTTAATCCAATTTTGATGCCATTTTTTTCCATTCAACCCAAATTTATTAATTTCCTACAAAGTAACACCAAAAACATCAAAATAACAAACATGCTTAGGGATTTTTACAATATTGAGGATTAAGAAATGGTTGATTTATGAGTAAATACTCATTCATCAAACACCTCCAAACTTAAACATTTACTTGTCCTCAAGAAAACAAAAGGACGTTGAGGAACGATACAAATAAAACCATAAGAAAACAAAAGAAAAAATGAAGTATGAGTGTTGTATCTATTCGATAACTAGCCAAACAACTCAAAAACCATAAAATGCTTCAAAGCTCCAAAGAAATTCAAGCATTGAGATTATAGGAATTTTAGCGTTAAACATCGATTTCACCTCATTCAGGAATCCCTAAGTGTAAGTATGTGTTGAATCACTCTCATTATGATCTAAACACTATATAACTTTTGTAATTAGATGGGCAATGAAAAATCTCTAGAAAAAGAAATTCAGAAATACCATAAGCCCATTCTTTGATTCACTCTCTAGTAATAGTGCATCATCAAAGATCAAGGATTGTCAAGGCATATAATGCAAGGCTAGGGCAACGAGTGGATGAGAAAGGATATGTTTACGGCTTGGATCATCTTAAATATGCAATGCACCTTGTGGACCTTGCACGAAACGAATGAAAACTCACAACCCAATTCCCACTTGATCATTATTCTATTCAATAATCATTCCTATAAAACATGACTCACAAGTATTTGCTAAAGCTCAAAACATGCTATTCACAAGAATTTATTCTAATTAATTTTTTTTTATTTTTTCTCCTTTTCTTTCTTTCTTATTTTTCTTTTTTTTTTAAATTTGAAATGAAATTCCCCAAAACTTGTTTAGTTTTATACATTCAGATAATGAGGGGAGAACATAATTGAAGTTAAGCAAAACAAAATGAAACTAAGCAAAACAAAAAATAAATAAAAAAAACATATGAGCACTCTAAGGATACAACTAAACAACAAATGCCAATCACATCACCTTTAATGCGTGCTCTCAATAATCAATCTTCAATCTCAAGCAATGATGCAAAATATGCCTATTGGTGATAGGGTAAGTGAAAAGGAAATCATACTACTACAAACATGGCCTTCCACAATGGTTTTAAACCATCATGGAAAACTTTTTAACCGTCGTGAAAACCTATGTTGTGGTACTAAATTGGGTTTTCACGATGGTTTCTTACCGTCATAGAATATCCGTTTAGTTGCCAATTTAGAACATTTGAGGCCCTCTATCACCATGGTTTTGTCTGAAAACTATCGTGGAAATGTAGCCTTCCACCACGGTTTTTTGAGAAAACCGTCATTGAAATACAACCTTGCACAATAATTTTCTCAAAAAAGGGTCATGGAAGGCCTTCATTACATAATAGTTTTTCACAAAAATCGCCGTGTAAGAATGTGTTTCCACAACGGTGTCTAATAAAAACTATCATGGAAATTTGGTCATGGACAAAAAAAAAACATTGAATTTCTGATTTCCCACAAGATGGATAGTCCCGTGTGTTATCCATTACTACAAAACCCTGACTGCAAAAAAAGACATATATATTGAAATGACAAAGTCTTTACAAAATCATTTACATTGAACTATTTTACATAATCATTTATCTACTTCTCTAACTATATGTGACATACTTATTTACAAGTCGTACCCACTCAATTTTAACTTCATTTATATTTGTGTGTATATAAAATTCCTTTTTTGATAGGACATGTATACCATTATTAATTATATCCTACATGTAATGTAGAACAAAAAAACCATGTTCTAAGTTTTCTTGTTGTCTTGAACACTTACGGTTGGAATATAGCATTCTGTTTGCTCGTCTTATTACATCGGTTCCCACTTGAAGTTTTCAATCATTAAGCGTCCTAACAAAATGTCATAATTAAAATGAATTAATAAACACAATTATGTAAAACTTAACATAATTTTATAAGAAAAATTGATAATTACAATTTTGTGAGTTAATGCGAAATCATCACGTGGTTGTGTCTGAGGGGATCAAACCAAAATATTTGGCCTTCCCATGTGAAACAAGTGTCAACATCTAATTTTCTCTAACATTGTATGGCATGAAGAATAAGTTCCTTTTTGGTGCTTGAGCTAATAGGTGGATGAATGATGTAGTACGCTCTCTAACATCACTTTATGGGTCTCTTGTAATACTTAAGACAAGGGCCGGAGATATGAAGCCAAAATTGTGAGCCTTTCCTTGACGTTTACAAGATTCCGCCAAAAAACTACAATGAAAAAAATGCATTAACTTATTTGAACACATGTTACAACTCTACATAGATTTAAAAAAGTAAGAAATAAGGATAAAGTTATTACCCAAAGTATTTTATCAAAAATAATAAAGTAGTAAATGTCTTTATACCTCACATAGATAGACATTTTATTACCAGTGATTCTTTCTAGTATCGGGCATTGAACCACCAACCCATCGCGCATGAAAGAATGTGCGTACAAAAGTGAACTGCATAAATTCTAGTGGTACTAAAGAGAAATTAAATGAAGGCAGGGGTTCATTCGTAATAGGTTATTTCCTAATTGCTTGTTCTTGTTCTACCTCAGATTGTGACTCTCTTGGTTTTCTAACACTTTTCTTTTTTTGTCATTTCTTTCCCTCAACATGTTGAGGAACGTGGCTAGGTGCTTGACTCGTCTTTGTCATTGCAACGACTTCAATTAACCTTTTTGGTCATGGAATGAAGCTTCTGACGACTTCACCCACAATTGTTGCTTTAATTGTCGGAACATTCAATTTAGCCATTCTATCTCTAGGGGTAATGATTTTAACACGTATGTTTTTGTCCCTTAAGGTTTTTCCATGGATTGTATCAGTTGGAAGACTCTTCATTTGTGCCTTCCCAAGCGCAATAAGTATGCATCCGCCATTAATTCTATCATCAACAAAGAGCCTGTATTCTTGATATGGTTCAGGTTTTTGACGATGAGGTGACAATTGGACATCTGGAGCTTATGGAGTTTTTGCTTGTTGTTATGAGGATTGCTACTAACTTTGAAGCTGTTGTGTTGTGAAATGGTCTCATCCGTTGGTTTGGCATCTCCTAGGGAAACAAATTTGGTCACAAGACCTTGCAGTTTTGCAATTTCCTGCTGCATCTTTGACATTTAGGAATCAAATTTTAAAATTAGTTGGAGGTTGAAGTATTGAGGCTACTTGATATACTTAGATTGATTGCGAACATGTCTTGAATGTTCTGGTTTCCCTAGTGTCCTCACTAGTATATCTTCGGTATCGACGGACTCGAAGGTCCATTGACTTTATTGCATCGTGTGCTCATCTTGTAAAACAACAACAAACCAAGTTGTTCTTAATATGCTTCAGAAGTTATGAAATTAGAAATTAAGAATTTGAGTTCAATAAACTTAAAATCAAGTTTCCAATTTCTATACAGTTTGAATTTTTAATTTATCCATTAGGACTTTGATGCGATTTTACCACATCTTCTCCCGTGAGGATAGTATACTCGTCTCAGCTAACTGTATTTTGCTACGTTAGTAATATATTAATGATAGAATAGTTGATATGTGTAATATGAGTAAGATAATAACATATCAATGATTGCTTAGGCACTCTATATCTGTCTTAGCCAACTATTGAAACGTATTCATTTTGTGCTCTAATTTTTCTTGCATGTGCCGATAGAAATTGGAATTCAACGGAACGCCGATACTTAATAAAAGCTTCCTAATCTCATTGTTCTATAGAGGGGTGTAGTGCACTACCATAGGAGGCCACTTAAATACATTTTTATCGTCATTCAGAATGAAAAGTTGGGCTTTCCAAAAGTGACATAGAGATTAAATCTAAACCACTTTGCTAAGTTACCACAAATCTTCAAAGCTTTTTTCCTATATCACTCCTCAACTATGAAAGCTTTGTAAATCTCTCTCTAAATAACATCCCTTACTTAGTCAAAATCTTTAGTTCTCCAAACTTTAATCCATATTGGAATGTGTTCTCAACTAAGGACTCCAATCCAACTGGTTAGTTCATTTTTGGGTGTACCCTCTGGTTGGCCTTTTGTGTCAAACATTACTTCAATTCTTAAACCTCTTTTCTTCATCTGATGAACTTTTTTCATTAAAGTAACTCTCTGTACAAATCCACTTTGAGATCGAATTCGGTGCATCTTTAGAACTTGCTAACTTATTTTCCCCTGCTAGTTGAGAGAAAGATGGCATGCACTCTTCATACTCTTCATTATAGTGGTCATTATCGCTCTCTTGTGACATATTTACCTAATCTAAAACAAATTCTCATAGAAACGCAAACACATAAATTGATATAAGCCAATCAACCAAATTACTAGATTTAATCTGAAAACAAAAAGTAAACTATAATTATTAGTGATAGTGAATAAAACAAAGTATGAAAGAACCAAATGAACATTTATTTATACGTCAAAACCCAAATCAGACCAAAACCAATTATTTCCATCCATGACACTTGCTAAAAACAATTATTATGAACTATATGTGGCATGGTTATTGATTAATAATAAAACAGTAGAAGCCAGGCCACTCTCAATTCCATTTTACTACAAAATGTAAATTTTCATGTTAGCTAATGCTATTAAGAGCAACATACTGTCACACACAAGTGATATATAAAAGGCTTATAAAACATGAAAAATACCTTAAGAGAATCAATGCCTGAAAACTTATATCTAGCGGAAAAACTACAAGCTTATCATAGAACTAAAAAAATGCTTAGTAATGCTGAATTCCTTTGTTCCACTTTGGTATATTTTTCAAATAACTCAAGATGTGAAATTTGAAATAAAAGTAGAAATTTTGAGAAAAATATTTAAAAATTAGGCTAGGATATTAGAAGTTCCACTTCTACGCATGGACAATACTTGGATCGCACAAAAACCCATTTATTTAAGCAACAAAACATTGCTTTAAAAGTAAACAATAGATCAAAAGAACGAAAGAATTGAGCTCCATATTTTTGCTCTAAGGAAAAAAAAGTTCAACATTTCCATGCATCATTTCTTTATTTACAAGAATAGGTTATTATCTCTAACAAACTCCATTTCATTTCTCTTTTTCACCACAATCACCATTAACAATTATTCAACCAATACCTGTTATATAAATAGGACTTACAGAACAACTGTGGCGGTGAAAAGAAGTAGACGGCGATGGTGGGTTGTTAGATTCGAGTGACAAGAAGAGGCATGAAAGAAAGAGAGAAAGGCATATGGCAACGGCATGGATTTGAATCGATGGTGGCGGTAGCGATGGTGTAGCATAGGCTAGGTTGAGGGCGGTGGTAGTGATGCTTTTGAGGAGGGCTAGACTATGAGAGAGAGGGTTAGAGTTTAGGGGTGAGAGAAAGATGTGAAATTTTAAAATATAAGCCTTAGGTCGAGGGCACGGTTTGGAGTGGGGGCTAAAACTACACTGTGTAGCCCCTACATTACATGACGGTTTTTTTAAAAAAAAAAAAAAACAGTCGTATAATAACAAGCTACCATGATGGTTTTTTTAAAAAAACCATCATGGCATGTTAAAGCTTTCATGATGATTTTGTAAAAATACCGTCGTGAAAAATTGGTCAAAAACACCAATTTGTTAGAACTTTTTATCTTTTGTAGAGAGTGGCCAATTTGTGCCACGCATCCAATGGCTCATAGTATTTATTTTTTGCTGTTTTTATCAAGAAAATAACTATATATAGATATATCCCTTAGCTTTAAAAAAAAAAGAAAAAACAAAACAAAAAACCACATTGACATAAATTGACATAAATTTGTTTATAAATGCTCATTTTTTCCTCTTTGTTCTTTGCCTCTTCAACACATATTCATTTTACATCTTCACAAAGCAAGTAGGAAACATCATCATCAAAATCATCAATTTCTTCATTTGGTGGCAATCCTTTTATGAATGAGGGGATGTCTATGTAATCCTCGGCAACTTCTTTATTGTCAATAGCTATTCTTAGCTTCATCGGGATGACTTGGGACAATTCTAAATCTTCGAGTACGTAGTTGAAAAACTTGGATTGTTTGTGATGCCATAATGAAGAGATTATTTTAATATCCCAATCTTCTAAAGTCAACCACAGTGATGTCGTCATTATCGGTCTTAACATAGTTATTGACGGCCCACTAGCACTTAAAAAGTGTCATGCAAAATCCTTCATAATCAAGTTTTCAAATATCTTCAATAAAACCAAAGTAGTGTAAGGTCTCATATATCGGATACTTATCCTTGGCGGAGGAAATATGCATAGTCTTGGCATAGAGAGACACACCGCTATTTTTTACAGGATGCTTTTCATTTCTTTCGTGAGTGTAGAAAGTGTAACCATTTATAGAATATGATGTATACCTTGCAACTACCAATGATGGTCTTTTAGCTAGGCTCTTTAAGTCTTGTGACATGCTTTTATCTTGTGATGTAGAGCACATGACATAGATGTGTGATCTAATCCACGCCAAAAAGGTCTGGTTGTATTTATTTTGCAACCACTTCTCGTTTCTTGCTCTTTTCAGGTTCACCTTTTTTAATTCCTTCATATGCACCTCAATGAAAGGCTCCATTTCATTCTCATTATGCAAGACATAAAGGCAAGCTTGCTCCTACTCACCTAGATTTACCGAGGAAGGATTGCCAATAGATAGTCCTTTAGGCTCAATGTTTATTGTCTTTGGCACCCCAATTGCTTCTGCATTGTACAAGTACTTAGACCAAAATTCAACCGATTCCTCAACTATGTAACTTTCTATGATACATCCCTCTGGCCTATTTTGGTTCTTCACATAGCCCTTCAAAACCTTCATATACCTTTTAAATAGGTATATCCATCTCAAAGATACCGATCCGTATAACTTAACTCCACGTACTAAGTGCACCATAAGATGAATCATGATGTCAAAAAATGCAGGTGGAAAATACTTCTTAAGCATGAAAAAGTTTTACACCAACTTCGATTGTAGTGCATTTGGCATAATTGGATCAATTTTCTTGGAGCATATTAAATTAAAGAACAAGCACAATTTGGTAATTACAATCTCACATCCTTTGTTAGAATTCCCTACAATGCAAGTGGTAGTAATTGTTGCATTAACACATGACAATCATGTGTTTTCATGCCAATAAGTTTAAAATCCTTCCCTGACACGGATTTTTTAAAGTTCAAAGAATAGCCTTCTGACATTTTCATTGAAGCAAGCCATTCACAAAGTTTTCTCTTTTTCCTTCTTGATAATGTGTGAATGTCTCTTTTCGGTAAGTATCTCTAACTTCGATTCTATTTTCCCATAAGTTCTTTAGGTCATTGATTAATGGTGCCAAGTACGTGCCAATGTCATTCTTAGGTTGATAAGGACCTAAAATCAATAAAGACAACATTAAGAACTTCCACTTCATGCATATTTTTGAAGAAAGATTGTAGTTGATAAGTATTACTTGCCAAGTACTATGCCTACTACTCATGTTATCATGTAGGTTCTTTTTATCTATTGACAAAGAAAAATGTATATTTCTTGGATCCACACTAAACTCGGGATGATTAGCTTCAAAAGTCTTTTATTATGGTGAATCTGCAAGATGTCTAGGCATACCATCATCAACCCATTTGTCATAACGCCGTGTCAAATTCTTGGCATGCTCTGCATTTTGAATAAATGCCTCAAATGTGGTACCGATGGAATGTAACACAACACCTTCATCGACACTCCATTCTTACCATCTTTTGGCTCTTTTCCTTTTTCTTCGACCTTGACTCTTTACAAACTAGACAATAATTCTTATCCTCATACTCATTCCTATAAAGAACATAATCATTTTCACAAGCATGAATTTTCTCATACTCTATTTCCGAGGTGCTCAAAGTCTTTTTAACCTCATACATGCTAGTTAGTAATTTATTACCCTTTGGTAGAAGTCTTTCTAGAAATTCCAAAAGATTTGAGAAACTAAAATTTGACCCCCCACCCAATGCTTTCAAATTCTATAATCCAACTGAAGTACACAATTTGGTAAAATTGGTACACCCCTCATAAAACGGTGTCTCAGCATCATTCAACATTGCCTCAAATAAGTCCGGATGATGTAAAAAGTATTCTTCCAAAGCATTGACCATGTCAACCACATTATAATCCCATTTTGAAATAAATGTTCTCTAACAATTGGAATTGAATGAGATCTATGGTTCCATATTAAACACAAGGACATCAAATTTTATCACTATGGATGTGAGATTTGGCAAAATCCAAGAACTCTTCTACACCATTCACATATTCTTTAGTCAGTCGAAAATCGCACATCTATTTCCTATCCATTTCGTAAGTCCTATATCAAAATATATATAATGCAAATAAATTAACAACCAGTTCACAAACTAATTAACCTACCATATATAAATCATACTATAAATCTACTAATTTCACAAATTATTCATACCAATCAATTTCAATATAGCGAATCATACTCAAATATCCACAAATTACACATACCCATCATATTCGAATAATAAATCATATTCATATAACAAATTAATCATCTATACCCAAATAACTAATCATATCCATAAAACAATAAACATTGATTATAATACTAATTGATCCATAAATTAATCATACCCAACGTATCTAAAAAACTGATCAAGATTATAAATTCACAAACCAAAAAGCTAATGAACAAAATCAAAATCTATTTATAAATATACCTAATAAAACACTTACAGTTAGGAAAGAGATTAAGGTTGTGTTTTTGAGAGCTGGGTTTGTGATTTATGTCTGATTATCCAGCTAAAATAAAGATTTTAATGCACCTTCCATGACATCCATGACGATTTTCTTAAAAACCATCTTGAAAAGACTAACCTTCCACAATGATTTTTATGAGAAACTGTTGTGGAAAGTGTAATTTAATATAACGGTTTTTCCTAAAAACTGTTGGGAAAGACCTCCCCTACTACCATAATGGTTTTCATCTTCATAGGCGAACTCCCTACTTTGTTTCTCCCTTACCACGATGGTTTTTAAAAAAGGCCGATAAAAGAGGGTGGTATAATCTCAAATTTCTTGTAGTATTATAAAATGGCTTGGTTAAACTTATATGAGTAATGAATGAAATAGGTCACAAACAGCTCAATGGAGGAAATTAGCAGTATAGTTTACATAGGTTGGTTTCAAAGGCTTAAACATTTTAACAAAATGCTTCGATTATCTCTCCAATGACACTTACTCTAGGATTTCACCTCGAGTTTCACTAAAATGGATTTTAGAGTTCATGAGATAGGAGAGGATATCAACGTAACCAGTGTGGTAACTGGTATGGCTGCAATAAAGGACAAACTGTGGAAAAATGGTTCAAATAATTGTCGATGATGTGGATGAACTATACCAATTGTTTGTTCTAGTTGGAAGCAGACATTGGTTTGATTTAGGAAGCAAAAACATCATAACAACTAAGATATTGCCTTTGCTTCGTAAGTTTGGCATAGATCCGACATTTATGGCGAAATCTGGGAGCCGTACCAACAAAGTTGTCGCAAAATTATAGGACTGAAGGAGTGCATGCAAAGCTACACTTACATGTTAAGCAGTGGATTTACCCCATTCTCTAGTTTAAGGCTTAATGACGCTATTTTTAATCACCGTCTCTGTTCTTAATTTAGACAAACAAGAAAGTGAAGTATTTCGAAGAATGTTTGATAAGAGAATGAAGAAGGGTGAAATACAGGTGTTCTTTCTCTTGAATTGGTGCATTCCAATAAGTAATTTTACATTCTGCAAGTATATTTATGCATTTACTATCTATATATGATTGCGTGTTGCAGGCACAGATGATATGTACGCTGAAACATGCCTCTAGTTCTTGTGCAACGCCAGAAGAAGTTGGTTCCAGCTCAAGGGTATGTGAAGCTGAAGTCATGAACTCCATGCTGGGGAAACCTAGGCTATAAGTGTTGATTTGATTTATACGTTCGTAGAGTTTAGTATCCGTTGTTGTAACTTTGAACAAACAAATAACTTCTGACAACATAGTAGTTGTCAGATTTGGTAACCAACAGTCGGGGAAGAAGAGCAAGTATATGACACTACTGTATATTATTCCATTGGAGGAGTCCCTTATGTTTGAAACAGAGCGAGAACTTAGCTTGGGCATCTTCACAACATATCGATTTGTTTTTTCCACACCATATTTTGACTTTCTTCTTCTTTGACCCAGAAGTCCTAGAAAATCTTAAGACTGCTTGAACACAATGGGCTTTTGCGCCTCGCGAATTTTTCGCCGGCTCACTTGATTGGCCGAAACTAACTTACCTTGTGTGCTGGTGTTGATTTGGTACTGTTGTGTTAGTTTTGACCTTGTTGGCAAATATCATGGCAATTCTTTACCATCTTTAACTACTAAAGAGTAAAGACCCAGAAAAGTAAGTGAAAAAGAATAGAATACTTCTGTGTTTCAACGATAGAGATCATTAGTATATATATGGATGAGAAGCTTCAATTTATGCGGATGGCTTATCCAAGAATTCCAGTAACATTTTTTTAGCTTGCTAATGCGTCTATTTATTCTGTTTTCTCATCAACCGAGTCCCAAGAACGATGATGATAAAATCATATTGGTGAATTTGAAATTTATATTTTCCGAGGATAAAACTAGGATTGCTAACTGAATTGTTTGTTCAGTTATATGTGCAAGGCCATAGATTAGTTCGAGCTGAAACTTTAAAAAAATCCCTGCTAAACATGCACACATATAGTGCAAAAAATGCAAGGTGCTCCACAGATGCAATGGGTCCTGCAGAGATGGTTTCAGCATTGAGAACCACCTTATCTCTCTTGGCAGAGCCAGCTCCGTGTGCAGCAAAATAGGGTCGCTCTTTATAATGCATAAGGTTCTAGGTTGTTTCACCCAAGAACTTTATAACAAAGCAGTATGCACAAAAAGCTGTACAAGAGATAAATTCTAGTCCAAACTACGGCAAAAAGAACGGTGTTCGTTGCTGTAGCTATGCTTTGGCAATACAATGAAGGCCATAATCTGCTGCCTGATCTCTACTTATGCCTCCAGCAAATCTTCTGTTTCATTTTGGACACACACTCTTTTGCTTTTCCTTGTTGCAAAAGAAACTATCCTAGTTTTCAGTTTTCTTCTCTAGCTCAGCATCCAGAATGGTCTCATAACCGGTGCTGACATTACAGTCATCACGGCAGTTTCATTCAGGACTATATCTCTTGTTTTGGCAAAAGCAACTGAAAGGGGAACCTGATCGTGTTCCCTTTCTAACTCTGCTATCATTTGTGTCTAAGAAGTGGACAAAATAGAAATAGATATTTTTCTAGTCTGAATAGAGATTTTGGTAATAATAATCATACCCGAATTGCATCTTTCATTCTCTCTCTTTCTGTTTCAGCCAAGAGAATCCTTTCTTTTCTTTGAGCCTAAATAAACAAGAAAACAAAAGAAACATCAATTTGTGAAAGCAGATTTATATTTCATCTGTCTTGTACTATATTTGGATAATAAGACCTAAAATTATTTCATTCAGCAAAAATAGTCACATTTACGTCACATACCTCAAGAACTAACTTCTGCAGAATCTCCTCAAGATGTTCAATCGTTTTAAGATGTTGTCTATATTTACCCTTTATAATCTGCAGAGTCAGGAGTTCATTAACACGAGAAAAGATCTATTGTATCTGATAAATTATCAGGCATGGAAAGTTTACCTGTGTGCCTTGTGGGCCATATATATCATCTGCTTTAAGTATGCTCAATAAATTGGCATCTCCTGTTGCAACGATAATTCTACTTCCCGCACCAAACCAATCACGCCTTCTGGCTAGTGCATTTAGTTGCTCCAATTTAGCCACATCGTCCAGAACTACAAGAACTCTTCTGCTTTGTAATGCGGTTTGAATCATAGTGATTCCCCTACTAACATCTTCTTATTGCAAGTCATGATAATCATCATCCGTTAAAATATCATAAAGCAGTTGTTCATGTAGTTGTACTAGTCCATCCGTTTGTTTCCAAATATTACTCACATTTCACAAGAAACTGCCGCCCTCAAATCCAAGAAAATTTTTATTATATACAGCTTTTGCAATGCTCGTCCTGCTTAACTTGTCTGCTCCATACATACGTATAATGAGAACATCATCTGTGATGACACTTAGCAAGTAATTTAGGTTCTGTTTACCATCGTCTTTGGTTTGCAGTTGGAGATGGATAGACGTGAACATCTTGACGTCTACTTGAAACTTGTTTACAAATTCTTTTATAAACTTCTTTATGTGCCTGCCATTAACCACAAAACTGTTACAGTCAACTGTAGATGCAGTTTTATGTCCAACTTATCAATATAATGTCTAATCGTTTCACCAGTAAAATCAAATGAAGGTTACTTATATCCACTATCAAGCACCCAATGCCAAGAGCAACTTAAGCACTGGTTTTAATTTTATTTTTTTTTTGGACACAAACTAAAGTTCTTCCCACGTTCGACAGAAAAGCGGAAAATTACTACTTCTAAGCTTCACTCAAAAATAGATGTTCTTTAGTTCAACTGTTACGTACAATCAGAAGCCATTGCCATAGATCAGAATTTTCCTTTAATTCCGGGTGCCATATTTATCCTCATGATTTTTTTTTTTTTTGAACAGCATGATACCTGCTCTTTAGCAATTTTTTAATAAGAAAATAATAATTATTACCATTAGGAAGTTTCATTCTGCTGCAAATCCCATCCAAAGGAACAACCTGCAGCTTCCTTCAAAGACGCTCTCCACTTAAGAATCTTATTCTCAACAGTAAAATCCAAGGCAAAACGCTCTTCATGCATCAAAAAAGCCTTTTCAAAACTCCACTTCTGTTTGTAAACATCTTCAGGACTCGCATCACAGAAAATTGGCACCACAAACTGTAACGCCCCGAAATTAATTGAATGATAGTGTAACATAAAATGATGAATTAGTATGCCATAATTAATGTTTCAACATTAATTTGATTATTTGGTTAAGTTTTAAATTTTAGGTTGTTTTGTTAACTTAATAAATTCAAATGATTTCTTATTGTTTTAAAATGATGTTTTGAGTTTTAAAACACAACAATTTGTAAAATGTTAAAAATATTCCGTTTTACAAAACATGGGCGGCACATGGTTTTCGTATAGTAAAACCGCCCACCGTTTCTCTCTATTTATTCCCTCTCTCACTCTCTTCCTCTCACTCTCTCTCATCTCTCTCTCTCTCTCACTCTCCCTCTCGGTCTCTCCTCTTCTGTCTCAATTTCTCCTCAAATTTTTGAATCAAAATTCGAGTCCAAGCTTCGGGTTAGAAAGGAGGAAGCTCGGGAACGAGATTTGGCAACCAAGAACGCAGATTGAAGCTTCGACTTGAGGTTAGTTTTGAAATTTCTAAACTTTTTTTTAATTTTCAATTTTCATGCATTTTTGAAATCTAAGTTTGTTTGAACTTAGAAAACCATTGATTTGAGTTAAAGGAACTTAGAACAACTAGAATCCAAGCTTAGATTGAAGAAAAACATATTAGATTCAAGATTTTTCATTTTTTCATCATTTTTCTCATTTTTGGATTTTTGGGATTTTCGTGTTTAAATCTTGTTTAAATGAGTTCAAAAGTGTTCTATTATACTTTTTCTATCATCTATGAATATTTTTCATGTCTGAGATATGAGAAAAACAGGTTAGAATCAAAATTTAGATTTTGAGAGATCGAAACCCGTGGCTGGAATTTTTGGGTTTTTTCAGTTCGATAGGCCGAACTACGTGTTCAGCAGGCCGGATTCAAAGGATCGACAGGCCAACACATCGGTTCGACAGACTGGAGAATGTCCGGCGGACCGGACCTGATTTTCGACAGGCCAAACTGCACAGTTCGGCCGGCCGAAGTAGGGAGTCTTGCAGGCCGATAGAGCATGGGAAATTTTGTGATTTTTCACTCGTTTTTACTGTTTTGAACACCGATTTAAATTCCAACCTTGTAAAATGATTTTAAAGATACAAATGGCACACTAGGACATCATGAAATGGTTTAGCAACATAGAATGTCTCGAACTAGATATTAATCGACTTAGTATGTATTTAGGATCGTTCGTGGTTCCGCGGAACTAACGTATAGTGGACCAGGATTACGATGTAGGGCACCGGGATGAGTATCGAGGTAGAACTTCTACCCTTTCTTTGGTAACCCAATTTCAAGATGATTTGGCTTTGAAAAGGGTTTCTATAAAAAAATGTTTTCAATGGTTGATTGAAAATGAATTTAATGGTTATATTTTAATAAACTGTAAACTGAAATGAACTCCATAATGAATATAAATGACAATACTCTGTAAATGGGTTTTGAATGATGATGAATATAAACACAAGGGCATGATGCCATATCAGAGATCGGGTCGTGTAGCGATCGACCTTGGGGGCAAGTCCCGAAACCCAACTGGGCCACTACGGTGGTAATATTCATATGGTTTGCCTAGGAAAAAGAAATTGATGATATTTCTAGTCGACCAATAAATTGTTTTAGGTAAGAACATTTTTATTTAAATTTACTTATTTATTTAATATTTCTTCTATATAATTCCCTGAATAATGAGATTTTCTTTTAAATTAAATGATTTATTAAAACATAGTCCTACTGAGTCTTTCGCTCATGTTTTATTTGCTTTAAACTTTCCCCCTCTAGGTGGATTTCCATTTAGGTTCAGGGAGGACCCAACAGACAGAACTCAGGAGCAATAGAAGGATTAGTAGGTCATTTGTATTATCTAAACAAGGCATGTAATGTTTTTAACTTTATTCGTACATGGACTGTGGTTGTATTATTATATTGTCAGTACTATGTGTGTGCACAAGTTGTGAGTCAGCGGGACCTATACTCACAGTTCTTTATTATTTTATTATTTTATTATTCACTTAATGTTTATGACTTCTTTTATACAAGGTCGTTTTGGAACTTTTACATTTTATTATCTAATTTAACCCCCTAAAATTCTTGATTTTAATTAAATTCTTCTTTTAATTAATTTAAATAATCTACCACGTCACCTCCCGTACTCTGGGGCGTGACAGAAATGGTATCAGAGTTCAAGGTTATGAACCTTGGAAATTGTGCACACATAGGTATGACAATGAAATGCCTCTGACAGTCTAAAATTTATTTTCAGAAGTGAGAGAATGGCACCTAAACATCGTTCGATAGCTGACGCCGAGTTCAAAAATGATGAGGGCATGATGAGGTCTATGTTTGCGGCTTTTCGACAGATGGCAGTCAGGGCTAGACCGGAGGATTCTGATGTTGGTCGTCAGCATACGTATTTTAAGGAATTTTGATGTGTGTCTATTTTGACTTTTGATGGTAATGGGGATCCGCAATTGGCAGAATATTGGCTAGACTCGATCGTGAAGCATTTGGATACCCTTGGTGTGCCTGATGAGTATCGTGTGGAGTTTGCTGCATATAAGCTCGAGGGTGGTGCTAACACTTGGTAGAAACATGCTAAGCATTTGGAACGCGGTGGCGATATCAGTTGGGATAGATTTGAGGAACTGTTCTATGACCATTTTTTCTGCAGGGGTATAGAGATCAGAAGGCAGCTGAGTTCTACAGGTTGTAGCAAGGTGATTTGTCAGTTCGGGAGTATGAGGCAAGGTTTAATGAGTTGGCTAGGTTTGCTCCATGAACAGTGGCATCAGAGTGTGAGAAGTGCATTAAGTTTCAGGAAGGGCTCAAGGCTCCTATTCGGCGACAGTTGGTTGCTCTATGACTTAGGAGTTTTGGAGAGCTTGTGTCGTCATCAATGTCAGTGGAGAATGATTATGCGTAGCATTATGAGGATTGAGCAAAGGCTTCAGGAGGATCGTTAAGGAGCGGTAGGAAGAGCACCAGTAGCCGTCCAACTCCGGGGAAGAACAAGCAAGGTGGCATGAATAGTGGTAGCAGCAGTTCATCTGGTAGCGGGCGTAGTAATCCCTACAACTTTTGTTGTCATTTCTGTTAGCAACCCGGACACATCAAGAGGAATTGCCCGATCATGAGTGCCCGTCTTAGATCTCAGACCGGAGAGGATGCTAGTCGTCAGTCTTAGCCTCAGACCCTACCTCCGCCTCAACAATATCCGCAGTTGCAGTATCCTTAGTTCTCTCCTGAATAGTTCTCATATCCGGCACGAGGACAGAAGCTGCAACATTTCCAGCGTAGCGTCCCTCAGTATCGAGTACCAAGTGCGGCTAGTGTGCAGTCGTCTCTGTCTCAGCAGCATCCGCAGAATAATCTAGGACCTAGCAATGTTGGAAAAGGCAAAGGAAAGGCACCAGTGCAGGTTCATACAATGGCATCAGGTGGTTCAGATTCTCAAACCAGTAACGCGGTTGTTGATGGTACGATCTTAGTTTCTCAATCCTTAGCTCATGTTTTATTTGATACAGGTGCCATTATTCTCTCATTTCAAGTTCTTTTGTACATGCTTTGGGATTAGAGGTAGAAGAGTTTCATGAACCGCAAGTCATAACTTCTCCCTTGGGGCGGGTGTGTGTGAATTGTGTATGTAAATCTTGTAAAGTAAAGATTAGGGATGGGATTTTGAAAAGTGATTTGATTATACTCCCCATGAGCTCATATGATGTTATTCTGGGGATGGACTGGTTGTCTAGGTATAATGCAGTTGTAGACTACCAACTTAGAAAAGTAACCCTAGTTTCTGATAGGGGGACGATGATCACTTACCAGGGTGGTGGTGATTGGTTAATGAGTGAGCATCTCATGAAGTCGTGTTTAGGAGGGCGAAGAAATTTGGGTTGTTGTGCTTTTCTTGCGGATCTAGAGTGCGAACCTTATGCTTTGAGAGGAAGTGTAGCGATTCCGGTGGTTGATGAGTTCGAGGATGTCTTCCCCGATGAATTGCCAGGATTACCACCGCATCGAGAAATCTATTTTGGTATTGAGTTGTTTTCGAAAACAGCACCGATTTCTATAGCACCTTATCGGATGGCGCTGGCAGAAATAAAAGAATTGAGGAGGCAACTTCAGGAGCTTGCTGATAAAGGGTATATTCGAAATAGCACATATCCATGGGGAGCACCGGTTTTGTTTGCTAAGAAACATGATGGGACTGTCAGGTTGTGTATAGATTATCGACAGCTGAATCGTGTCACAGTAAAGAATAAGTATCCCTTGCCTAGGATCGATGAGTTGTTTGATTAGTTGGGAGGTTCATGATACTTCTCAAAGATTGATTTACGTTCTGGGTACCATCAACTTAGGATTAAGGAAGAGGATATTCCCAAGATAGCTTTTAGGACCCGATATGGACATTTTGAGTTTTTAGTTATGTCGTTTGGGTTGACGAATGCTCTGGCAGCTTTCATGGATCTGATGAACAGGATATTTAAGCCGTTTTTGGATCAGTTTGTGATCGTGTTCATTGATGACATTTTAGTGTATTCTAAGACTTGGGAGGAGCATGAGCAGCATCTCCGGATTGTGCTTCAGACTCTGCGGGAGCACCAGTTGTATGCCAAGAGGGAAAAGTGTGAGTTTTGGTTGACTGAGGTTAAGTTTTTAGGTCATGTCATCTCTAAGCATGGTATTTCTGTGGATCCGTCCAAGATTAAAGCCATAGTGGAATGGGAACGATCGAGGAATGTAGCAGAGATTCGTAGCTTCTTAGGTCTTGCTGGTTATTATAGGAAATTTGTAAAGGATTTTTCGAGGATTGCAGCTCCATTGACGAGATTGATCAAGAAAAATGTCAGGTTTGAGTGCGATGAAGAATGTGAGCTTGCTTTTCAGGAATTGAAAAACTGGTTGACTTTAGCTCCAGTGTTGGTTATTCCTAACAATGACAAGCCGTATGAAGTTTACGCAGATGCTTCAGGGCGCAGACTTGGTTGCGTATTGATGCAGTATGGACGCGTGGTTGTATACGGGTCAAGACAGCTACGGCCTCACGAGCGAAATTATCTTACTCATGACTTAGAGCTCGCGGCAGTGATTCACGCGTTGAAGATTTGGAGATGTTATTTGTATGGAGCGTCGTTTTAGGTCTTCTACGATCATAAGAGTTTGAGATATTTGTTCACTCAGAGGGATCTTAATTTGAGGTAGTGTAGATGGATAGAGTATATGGAGGATTATGATTTTGCATTGTAGTATCATCCCGGGAAAGCTAATGTGGTCGCGGATGCGCTTAGTAGGAAGTCTTCAAGGACTCTCGCTTGTTTGGCTTTTGAGGACTAGAGTAGGGATGCGACAGTGAGCGAGTATGGGCTACGGTATCATGAAGACTATGATCGAGTTTTGGTATATCATGTGGAGGCGACCCCAGCTCTTGTTTAGATGGTAAAACAAAATCAGTGGCGAGATCAGCATTTGCAAGGGATTTGGATGCGGATTCAGAACGGGGAATAGTTTGAAGAATGGAGAGTTCATGTAGATGGATCATTGTATTTTCGGGAGCGTCTTGCAGTTCCAGCTATCGTCGAGGTGACGAAAGCCGTTTGGACGAAGCTTATAGGTCTCAGTTTTGCCATTCATCCGGGGAGCACAAAGATGTATCGTGATTTGAAGAGGCAATATTGGTGGAGAGGCATGAAGAAAGATGTTCGAGAGTACGTGGCCAAGTGTACGACATGTCTTTAGGTGAAAGCCGAGCATTAGAAGATTGTAGGTGAGCTTCAACCGCTTCCTATTCCAGGGTGGAAATGGGAGCATGTAATGATGGATTTTTTCACAGGTTTGCCGAGGACGGAGCAGCAGCATGATGCAGTTTGGGTCGTGGTCTACAGGTTGACGAAATTGGTGCATTTCATTCCGTTCAGGTCGACATGTTTGAGGAAGATTCTTGGGGATTTGTATCTATAGAACGTAGTGAGATTGCATGGAGTTCCTTTGTCCATCACTTCTGATCGAGACACCAGGTTTAATGCTAAGTACTAGAGGAGTTTTCAGGAGGCTTTAGGTATAGATTTGGACTTCAGTACGACGTTTCATCCTCAGACTGATGGGCAGTCTGAGTAGGTTTTTCAGATTCTTGAGGATATGTTGCGTGCCTGTGTGTTAGACTTCAGCAGCAATTGGAAGAAATATTTGCATCTGGCAGAGTTCGTGTACAACAATAGCTATCAGGCAAGTATTGGTATGGCACCATTTGAGGCGTTGTATGGGCAACCGTGTCGGTCACCGGTGTATTAGGCTGAGCCGAAAGACAGGGTTATTCTTGGGCCGAATGAGATCCGTGATAGCAATGAAAAAGTCACCATGATTCGAGGTCGATTGAGGGCAGCTCAGAATCGACAGAAGAGTTATGCGGATAGAAGATGTAGACCCTTAGAGTTCACGGTAGGAGATTTCGTTCTCTTGAAGGTATCGTCTCGTAAAGGGATTATGCAGTTCGGAGTAAGTGGAAAGCTTGCACCGAGGTATATTGGACCATTCGAGATCACTCAGCGTATTGGTGTGGTTGCTTATCGACTTGACCTTCCGCCCGAACTTTCTCATGTTCACAATGTGTTTCATGTGTCGATGCTTAGGAAGTGTCCGCCTGAGCAGGGTAAGATAGTTTCATTTCACGATGTGCAGGTTCGGGAAGATACGACGTACGAGGAGGTGCCGATTCAGATCATCGATCGAAAAGTAATTAGTTTGCGTCGCCGTGAGATACCGTTGGTAAAGGTCGTGTGGCAGCATCACGGGGTTGATGAAGCCACTTGGGAACTAGAGTCGAGTATGCGAGAATTGTATCCACATTTGTTTTATTTCTGAAGTGAGTTGTAAATTTCGAGGGCGAAATTTCTTTTAAGGGTGGAGAGTTATAACGCCCCGAAATTAATTTAATGATAGCATAACGTAAAATGATGAATTAGTGTGCCATAATTAATGTTTCAACATTAATTTGATTATTTGGTTAAGTTTTGAATTCTAGGTTGTTTTGTAAACTTAATAAATTCAAATGATTTCTTATTATTTTAGAATGATGTTTTGAGTTTTAAAACACAACAATTTGTAAAATGTTAAAAATATTTCGTTTTACAAAACGTGGGTGGTACATGGTTTACGTACTATAAAACTGCCCACCGTTTCTCTCTATTTATTCCCTCTCTCACACTCTTCCTCTCACTCTCTTTGATCTCTCTCTCTCTCTCTCATGTGATCTCTCTCACTCTCCCTCTCGGTCTCTCCTCTTCTCTCTCAATTTCTCCTCAAATTTTTGAATCAAAATTCGAGTCCAAGCTTTGGGTTAGCAAGGAGGAAGCTCGAGAACGAGATTTGGCAACCAAGAACGTGGATTGAAGCTTCGATTCCAGGTTAGTTTTGAAATTTCTAAACTTTTTCTAAATTTTCAATTTTCATGCATTTTTGAAATCTAAGTTTGTTTGAACTTAGAAAACCCTTGATTTGAGTTAAAGGAACTTAGAACAACTAGAATCCAAGCTTAGATTGAAGAAAAACGGATTAGATTCAAGATTTTTTATTTTTTTCTCATTTTTCCCATTTTTGGATTTTTGGGATTTTCGTGTTTAAATCTTGTTTAAATGAGTTCAAAAGTGTTCTATTATGCTTTTCTATCATCTACGAATATTTTCTATGCCTGAGATATGAGAAAAACAGGTTAGAATCAAGATTTGAATTTTGGGAGATCGAAACCCATGGTTGAAATTTTTGGGTTTTCCAGTTCTGCAGGCCAGACTCATCGGTTCGGCAGGCCGAACCTGGAGAATGTCTAGCCGAACGGACCTGATTTTCGACAGTGCAGTTCGGCCGGCCGAAGCAGGGAGTCCGGTAGGCTGACAGAGCATGGGAAATTTTGTGATTTTTTACCCGTTTTCACTATTTTGAACCCCGATTTAAATTCCAACCTTGTAAAATGATTTTAAAGATACAAATGGCACACTAGGACATCATGAAATGGTTTAGCAACATAGAATGTCTCGAACTAGATATTGATTGACTTAGTATGTATCTAGGATCGTTCGTGGTTCCGTAGAGCTAACGTATAGCGGATCAAGATTACGGTGTAGGGCACCAGCATGAGTATCGAGGTAGGACTTCTACCCTTTCTTTGGTAACCCAGTTTCAAGATGATTTGGCTTTGAAAAGGGTTTCTATAAAAAAATGTTTTCAATGGTTGATTGAAAATGAATTTAACGGTTATATTTTAATAAACTGTGAACTAAAATGAACTCCATAATGAATATAAATGACAACACTCGGTAAATGGGATTTGAATGATGATGAATATAAATACAATGGCATGATGCCATATCAAAGATCAGGTCGTGTAGCGATCGACCTTGGGGGCAAGTCCTGAAACCCAACTGGGCCACTACGGTGGTGATATTCATATGGTTTGCCTAGGAAAAGAAATTGATGATATTTCTGGTCGACCAATAAATTGTTTTGGGTAAGAACAGTTTCATTTAAATTTATTTATTTATTTAATATTTCTTCTATATAATTCCCTGAATAATGAGATTTTCTTTTAAATTAAATGATTTATTAAAACATAGTCTTATTGAGCTTTTCGCTCACATTTTATTTGTTTTAAACTTTCCCCCTCTAGGTGGATTTCCATTTAGGCTCAGGAGGACCCAGCGGACAGAACTCTGGAGCAGTAGAAGGATTAGTAGGCCATTTGTATTATTTAAACAAGACATGTAATATTTTTAACTTTATTCGTACATGGACTGTGGTTGTATTATTATATTGTCAATATTATGTGTGTGCACAAGTTGTGGGTCAGTGGGACCCATACTCGTGGTTCTTTATTATTTTATTATATTATTATTCGCTTAATGTTTATGACTTCTTTTATACAAGGTTGTTTTGAAACTTTCACATTTTATTATTTAATTTAACCCCCTAAAATTCATGATTTTAATTAATTTAAATAATCCACCACGTCACCTCCCGTACTTCGGGGCGTGACGCAAACTGCGATCAAGCTGTTTGCACTCAACGATCTTGACCAATTCGTCAAGGCATCACCTAGAAGTGTCGTAGTTGCTGGAGAAAACTACGATGGCGACTCTAGACATCTGAATGGCTTTGAGGAGATCTTTGGCGATCTTTGTTCCTTTCTCGAGATTTGTGTCGTCTTTGAATTTTGGCATCCCGGCTTCGCTCAAGGCCTTGTGGGGGTCATTGGTGAGGCCATGGCGAGTGCCTTCGCCTCTAAAGCTCAAGAACACGTCGTGCCTTTGCTGGGTTGTGGTTGATCTGAATGAAAAGGAGGATGTGCACCATATTTCTGACTCTGAGGAGACCATTTCATTCCAGACTGCCTACAAAATGAGCGTCAAAATTCCTACCGGAGATCACCATCTTTCTAATTCCATTCTTGACTTGGTTGATTTGCGTGATTTTTAAATTAATAATTTCCAACAATGATAATAGTACGTTATGCTATTTTAAAGTAAAATTTTCTTTTTTTAATTACCATAACTTATTAGTGCATGTTTTCAAACATCTTATTAAAATGAAAAAAAAGATAAACAAAATTGTAGAGCTTGATTCAAATTTAACAACTTAAAATAGAGAACTTTTCAATACCTTGCCACAAAATTTTTCTTATAATAGTTATTTGTTATAATTATGGATAAATATATTTTTTATTTTTTAGGAAAATCATTTTTATCTTTATGTGTAATACAAAAATTTTAACTAAAAAAAGAATCTAATACCTGTTGGAAAAAGACATGACCGACTCCTGACTCTAAAATGGTGTTTGACAAGTGTGGTTGAAACAAACTTTTTGGTTACTAATAAGGTGTTTGGTAAGCATGGTTAGAACCGATTTTTTCGTTAGAAAATAGTATAAAGCTTTCACATGTTACAATAAAAAACAAAAAATTGATACGGTGTAAAACTCTTACATGATACAATGTTTTGAACCAAAAAGTTAGTTCTAACCATGCTTGTCAAACACCTTATAAATAGTATAAAACTATCATATGTTACAGTAAAAAGGTAAAAAGTTGCTAATGATAATGAGCAGGTAACTGGAGTGAGAAAGCCCGGAAGAAGGTATGCAAGAGAAGACGAATACTATTTTAGTTTAGTGTGCAAGTTCCGATTTCGATATCGATTGCTTGCGAGTGCCTATTATAACTACCAACTAGTTAGTTGAGCGAGTGGATCCGTTTGCTTCTGTCTTTCTGTTCCTACTAGCTTTCCCGCTTGCCTATTCCTTCTCCTTTGACTGCAATTTCTGCTCCTACACCAATACGAGCAACTGTTGTTGTACAGTGTAAAGCTCTCATATGCTACAGTGTTTTGAACTAAAATATTGATTTTAATCATGCTTGCCAAACACCTAAGTAGACCAATAGCTAAGAATACTAACATGTAAATAAACTGTCAAAAAAGAAACGTAAAAAAATATGTTTATAAAAGATTGAAAATATGTGAGTATTTTTGTTTTTATTTGTGTTGTGTGTTCTAAATTATTATCATAATATATCAGTACTTATAAATATTTTTGCCATTTTTTGGTAAAATAATTAGTTTTTGTGGGTTTAAAGGTCAAGATATTTAAAAGTTGGAACAAAAAAGGAGAAAAATGGTCCAACAAACTTAAAAAAACAAAACACAAATAAAAGCAAAAATAATTAACCATTATTCACTTAATCGGTAAGACTTTTACATGCTTACTTAGTAAGACTTCTTGACAAAAACCGTGACTACCAATATTATTCACTAATGAAGTTCCCATAGTAATCTTACAGCATGCAATTCCACAAATCCAATGGGCATCTAAACTGCAATTGCCTCCTATGGATATCTATGGAGACACATTTTCTCGATGTTAAAATTCCTAAACATATTATGTATCGTGAATTCCCTTATAGTTCTAAAGTGGACTATTGATGCAAAGGTCACAAGTAATCTTAGAAATAACTTGGTTTGGAGCTCTACACTCAGAATTTAACTACCTTTGCCTACTATGCAACAAAGCACAAGGACTTTTACGAGGAGGCTAGGTATGAATAGCATGTTTAACTCTCAAGTTTAGGAATTCAGTGCCTAGCCATCAATTTGGTGCCCCTCCCCCTCCTCCAATAAATAAGGATTCAAATACTCTCTTTTGCGATTCTCAAAGATCCTGTGGTTGTTCAAAACAAGGGCATATCAAATCGCTCACAATAAAGAGCGAATGCAGACAGCAATGCGATCACAGATAGCTCTAGAATCTCCTACCAATTGGTGTCTATACACCACTCTTGGTCCTTTTTAATTGGAGTCCGATTCTAATGTTACAGAAGCATAATAAATGCTGATTTATAAGAATAATGTTACTTTCTTATCTATTTTTACATCTTTATAAGCATAAAAAACACTTTACAGTAACAGACACCTTCATGCTTGCCTTGAACTAGTTTGTGACAACTCATAATCCAAGGTATACGAGTTTATACTGAGAGAGTCCACATTTATGAGGTATATGCCCAAATAAATACTAGGGTATTCAATAAACTACTTTCTTTAAGCTTGAATTTTGTCCAATCCTTTTACTTCTTCATGCCACGCACCAGACTATAGATACTACCTTCAAGCACAATTGTTAGATTAAAGTCAACATTTATCTATATGCCTAAAAAAGATTCCTTACCATGTCGTTCATGTTTTTATTCAATTCACCTCCTAACAATTTTCATCTGAACGTGTAACGCCCCGAAATTTATTTAATGTTAAGGTAAATGTAAATGATGAATTAGTGTGCCATAATTGACGTTTTAACATTAATTAGATTATTTGGTTGGATTTTGAAATTTTGGTTGTTTTGTTAAATTAACGAATTCGAAGGATTTCCTATTTGTTTTAAAATGATGTTTTGAGTTTTAAAACACCACAATTTGTAAAATGTTAAAAATATTCCATTTTGCAAAACCGTGGGCGGCACATGGTTTTCGCACAGTAAAACCGCCCACCGATTTCCTCTATTTATTTCCTTCCTTCCTCTCTCTCTCCTCACTCTCCGGTTCTCTCTCTCTCTCTCTACCTTCCTTCACCGTGAGTCTCCCTCTCTCTCAAATTCTCTCTCAAAATTTTTGAAAACAAATTCGAATCCAAGCTTCGGGATAGCAAGGAGGAAGCTCGGGGACGTGATTTGGCAACCGAGGACGCGGATTGAAGATTCGATTCGAGGTTAGATTCGAAATTTCTAAACTTTTTACAAAATTTTCAATTTTGTGTGTTTTTGAAATCTAAGTTTGTTTTAGCTTAGAAAACCGTGGATTTGTGTTAAATGAGCTTAAAACAACTAGAATCTAAGCTTAGATTGAAGAAAAACGGATTGAATTCAAGATTTTTCATTTCTCTCCTTTTTTTCTCATTTTCGGATTTTTGAGGATTTTAAGTCTAAATCTTGTTTAAATGAGCCCAAGCATGTTTTAGAATGTTTTTCTATCAAGTATAATTGTTTTTCATGCCTGGGAATTGAGAAAAATAGGTTGGAATCCAGATTTGGATTTTGGGGATCGAGAAACCCGTGGCTGGGATTTCTGGATCTTCCCAGTTCGGCAGGCCGTAGTTCATGTTCGGCAGGCCGGAGTGATGATCGGCAGGCCGGTGTTCTTCCGACCGGCAGGCCGAATCTAGGGAAATGTTCGGCAGGCCGAACCTTGTTTCCGGCAGGCCGAACTGTGCAGTTCGGCAGGCCGAAGCAGGGCGTCCGGCAGGCCGACCGAGGCATGGAAAATTTTGTGATTTTTACCCGTTTTCACTGTTTTGAACCCAGATTTAAATCCCAACCTCATAGAATGATTTTAAAGGCACAAATGGCACACTAGGACATCATAAAGTGATTTAGTAACATAGAATGTCTCAAACTAGATATTGATTGATTTAGTTGGTATCTAGGATCGTTCGTGGTTCCGTGGAGCTAACGTATAGCGGACCGGGATTTCGGTGTGGGGCACCGGCACGAGTACTGAGGTAGGACTTCTATCCTATTTCTTTGGTAGCCTGGTTTTGAAATGATTTGGCTTTGAAAATGATTTCTATCAAAATGTTTTCAACGGTTGTTTGAAAATGGTTTTATCGGTTATATTTTAATATACCGTGATTATGAAATGAATTTCATAATGAATGTAACTGACAACACTCGGTAATTGGGTTTTGAATGATAATGATAATAAACACTAAGGCATGATGCCATATCAGAGATCGGGTCGTGTAGCGATCGACCTTGGGGGCAGGTCCCGAAACCCAGCTGGGCCACTACGGTGGTGATATCATGGTTTGCCTAGGTAAAAGTAAATTGGTGTTTTGATTTGACGAGTGGACTGTTCTGTGACAGAACGGTTCTACTCAAATTATTTATTTATTCATTTAAGTTTCCTTTGTATAACTTCAAATGATGCTATATTTCTTTGCATTAAACTATTTTATAAAACATAGTCCTACTGAGCCTTTCGCTCACGTTTTATTGTTTTAAATTTCCCCCATCTAGGTGGTCTTCCATTTAGGTTTGGAGAAGATTCTTCAGACCGAACTCAGGAGCAATAGGAGAGTTTATTTATATTCTGTATTATTAATCAGGGCATGTAAGACTTAACTTTATTTGTACTTGGACTGTAATTGTATTTATGATATTGTCAGTACTATGTGTGTGCACAAGTTGTGGGTTGTGGAACCCATATTCGCGATTTTTATTCAATTATTATTATTTGCTAAATAGTTATAAATTCGTTTATCAAATGTGGAGGAAAATCTCTTTATTTCTTACTTAATTGGATTCTTAAACACTTAATTTTAATTAAATCCGCTTTTAATTAATCTAAATATTCTGCCACGTCACCTCCCGTACTCCGGGACGTGACAGAATGGTATCAGAGCTCAAGGTTATGAACCTTGGGAATTGTGCACACATAGGTTTGACAATGAAATACCTCTGACAGTCCAAATTTTGTTTTCAGAAGTGAGAGAAAGGCACGTAGACGTCGTTCGACAGCTGACGTCGAGTTCGGAAATGATGAGGGCCTGATGAGGTCTATGATTGCGGCTTTCCGGTAGATGGCAGCCAGGGCTAGACCGGAAGACTCCAGTGTTGGTAGTCGGCATGCTTTCTTTAAGGAATTTCGACGGGCGTCTATTTCGACTTTTGATGGCAATGGGGACCCGCAGTTAGCAGAGTATTGGTTAGATTCGATCCTGAAGCATCTAGATACTCTTGGTGTGCCTGAGGAGTATCGTGTGGAGTTTGCGGCGTATAAGCTCGAGGGTGGCGCTAACACCTGGTGGAAACAAACTAAGCGTTTGGAGCGCGGTGGTGATATCAGTTGGGACAAGTTCGAGGAGCTGTTCTATGATCGGTATTTTCCGCAGGGGTATAGAGATCAGAAAGCAGCTGAGTTTTATAGATTGCAGCAGGGTGATATGTCAGTTCGGGAGTATGAGGCAAAGTTTAACGAGTTGGCTAGGTTTGCTCCATCAGCTGTGGCATCGGAGCGTGAAAAGTGTATCAAGTTCCAGGAAGGGCTCAAGGCTCCTATTCGGCGGCAGTTGGTTGCTCTACGGCTTAGGAGTTTCAGAGAGCTTGTGTCGTCGGCGATCTCCGTGGAGAATGATTATGTGCAGTATTGTGAGGACCGAGCCAAGGCTTCAGGAGGACCGTAGAGGAGTGGCAGGAAGAGCATTAGTAGTCGTCCAGCTCCGGGGAAAGGCAAGCAAGGCGGTGCGACCAGTGGCAGTAGCAGTTCGTCTGGCAGCGGGCGCAGCAATCCCTACAGCTTTCATTGTCATTTCTGTCAGCAGCCCAGACACATCAAGAGGAATTGCCCGATCAGGAGTGCTCGTCTTGGATCGCATACCGGGGAGGATGCCAGTCGTTCATCTCAGCCTCAGCCTCAGACCCTACCTCCGCCTCCGCAGTACCCGCAGTTGCAGTATCCGCAGTTTTCTCCTCAGCAATTCTCATATCCGGCACGGGGGCAGCAGCCGCAGTATTTTCAGTGCAGTGTTCCTCAGTATAGAGCTCCGAGTATAGGTAGTGTGCAGTTGTCTCCATCTCAGCAGCACCGGCCGAGTAATCCGGGACCTAGTAATGTCGGTAGAGGAAAAGGGAAAGCGCCAGTGCAGGTTCATGCAATGGCATCTGGAGGGTCAGATTCTCAGACTGGTAACGCGGTTGTCGACGGTATGGTTTTGGTTTCCAGATCCTTAGCTCGCGTTTTATTTGATACCGGTGCCTCTCATTCTCTCATTTTGAGTTCTTTTGTACATGCCTTGGGATTAGAAGTAGAAGAGTTTAATGAACCCCTAGTCATAACTTCTCCCTTGGGGCGGGTGTGTGTAAATTGTGTGTGTAAATCATGTAAAATAAAGATTGGGGATGAGATTTTGAAAAGTGATTTGATTGTACTCCCCATGAGCTCCTATGATGTGATCTTAGGGATGGACTGGTTGTCTAGGTATAGTGCAGTTGTAGACTGCCAACTTAGAAAAGTGACCCTAGTGTCTGATAGGGGGACGGTAATCACTTACCAGGGTGGTGGTGATTGGCTAATGAGTGAGCGCCTTATAAAGTCGTGTCTAGGAGGGCGAAGGAATCTAGGTTGTTGTGCTTTTCTTGCCAATCTGGATTGCGAGCCCTATGTTTCGAGTGGCAGTGTAGCGATTCCGGTGGTTGGTGAGTTCGAGGATGTCTTCCCCGACGAGTTGCCAGGATTACCACCGTATGGGGAGATTGAGTTTGCTATCGAGTTGTTTCCAGGGACATCACCGATTTCTATGGCACCTTATCGGATGGCGCCAGCAGAAATGAAGGAATTGAGGAAGCAACTTCAGGAGCTTGCTGATAAAGGATATATTCGGAATAGCACATCTCCGTGGGGAGCACCAGTTTTGTTCGCTAAGAAGTACGATGGGACTCTCAGGTTATGTGTGGATTATCGGCAGCTGAATCGTGTTACGGTGAAGAACAAGTATCCCTTGCCTAGGATTGATGAGCTATTTGATCAGTTGGGAGGTTCGCGATACTTCTCGAAGATTGATTTGTGTTCAGGTTATCATCAGCTCAGGATCAAGGAAGAGGATATTCCCAAGACAGCTTTTAGGACTCGGTGTGGGCACTTCGAGTTTCTGGTTATGTCTTTCGGGTTGACGAATGCTCCAGCAGCTTTTATGGATCTGATGAACAGGATATTTAGGCCGTATCTGGATCAGTTTGTGATCGTGTTCATCGATGATATTCTTGTGTATTCTAAGACTTGGGAGGAGCATGAGCTGCATCTTCGGATCGTGCTTCAGACTTTGCGGGAGCACCAGTTGTATGCTAAGAGGGAAAAGTGTGAGTTCTGGTTGACTGAGGTCAAATTTCTGGGTCATATCATCTCGGAGCATGGTATTTCAGTGGATCCGTCCAAGATTGAAGCTATATTGGAGTGGGAATGACCAAGGAATGTAGCGGAGATTCGCAGCTTCTTAAGTCTTGCTGGATATTACAGGAAATTTGTAAAGGATTTTTCGAAGATTGCAGCTCCGTTGACGAGATTGATCAAGAAAAATGTCAGGTTTGAGTGGGATGAAGACTGTGAGTCTGCTTTTCAGGAATTGAAGAACCGGTTGACTTCGGCTCCAGTGTTGATTATTCCTAGCAGTGATGAGCCGTATGAGGTTTATGCTGATGCTTCAGGGCGTGGACTTGGATGCGTGTTGATGTAGCTTGGACGTGTGGTTGCGTACGGATCGAGACAGCTACGAACTCACGAGCGGAATTATCCTACTCACGATTTAGAGCTTGCAGCGGTGATCTACGAGCTGAAGATTTGGAGGTGTTACTTGTATGGAGCGTCATTTCAGGTCTTCTCCGATCACAAGAGTTTGAGGTATTTGTTCACTCAGAGGGATCTCAATTTGAGGCAGCGCAGATGGGTGGAGTACATGGAGGATTATGATTTTGCGTTGCAGTATCATCCCGGGAAGGCTAATGTGGTCGCGGACGCGCTTAGCAGGAAGTCTTCAGGGATTCTCGCTTGTTTGATTTTTGAGGACTGGAGCAGGGATGCGACAGTGAGTGAGTATCGGCTACTGTATCATGAAGACGGTGATCGAGTTTCGTTATATCATGAGGAAGCGACTCCAGCTCTTGTTCGGATGGTGAAGCAAAGTCAGTGGCAGGATCGACATTTGCAGGGGATTTGGTCTCAGATTCA
This sequence comes from Artocarpus heterophyllus, assembly GCA_025403435.1. Taxonomy (NCBI): domain Eukaryota; kingdom Viridiplantae; phylum Streptophyta; class Magnoliopsida; order Rosales; family Moraceae; genus Artocarpus; species Artocarpus heterophyllus. Next base: position 30,522,286 of record CM046342.1, on the reverse strand, counting down.
GAACGGGGAGCAGTTCAAGGAATGGAGCGTGAATGCAGATGGATCGTTGTACTTCCGGGAGCGTCTTGCAGTTCCAGTTATTACCGAGGTGACGAAAGCCGTTCTAGACGAAGCTCATAGGTCTCAGTTCGCTATTCATCCGGGGAGCACCAAGATGTATCGTGATTTGAAGAGGCAGTATTGGTGGAGAGGCATGAAGAAAGATGTTTGCGAGTACGTGGCCAAGTGTTCGACGTGTCTTCAGGTGAAAGCTGAGCATCAGAAGCCTGCAGGTCAGCTTCAGCCGCTTCCTATTCCAGGGTGGAAATGGGAGCATGTGACGATGGATTTCCTCACAGGTTTGCCGAGGACGGAGCAGCGGCACGATGCAGTTTGGGTTGTGGTCGATAGGTTGACAAAATCGGCGCATTTCATTCCGTTTAGGTCGATGTGTTCGAGGAAGATTCTCGGGGAGTTGTATATGCAGAACATTGTGAGGTTGCATGGAGTTCCTTTGTCCATCACCTCTGATCGAGACACCAGGTTTAATGCTAAGTACTGGAGGAGTTTTCAGGAGGCTTTGGGTACGGATTTGAACTTCAGTACGACGTTTCATCCTCAGACTGATGGGCAGTCTGAGCGGGTTATTCAGGTTCTCGAGGATATGTTGCGTGCTTGTGCGTTGGACTTCGGCGGGAATTGGAAGCAATGTTTGCATTTAGCGGAGTTCGCGTACAACAATAGTTATCAGGCGAGTATCGGTATGGCACCATTTGAGGCATTGTATGGGCGACTGTGTCGGTCACCTGTGTGTTGGGCCGAGCCGGAAGATAGAGTTATTCTTGGGCCGGAAGAGATTCGTGACAGCAACGAGAAATTCGCGGTGATCCGGGATCGGTTGAGAGCAGCTCAGAGTCGGCAGAAGAGCTACGCGGATAGGAGACGTAGACCCTTAGAGTTCGCGGTTGGAGATTTTGTTCTCTTGAGGGTGTCACCTCGTAAGGGAACTATGCGGTTCGGAGTGAGTGGGAAGCTCGCGTCGAGGTATATTGGGCCGTTCGAGATCACTCAGCGTGTTGGTGTGGTCGCTTATCGGCTTGATCTTCCGCCCGAACTTTCTCATGTGCACGATGTGTTTCATGTGTCGATGCTTAGGAAGTGTCCACCTGAGCAGGGTAAGATAGTATCGTTTCGCGATGTACAGGTTCAGGAAGATACGACGTACGAAGAAGTGCCGATTCAGATTATCGACCGGAAAGTGATTAGCTTGCGTCGTCGTGAAATACCGTTGGTAAAGGTCGTGTGGCAGCATCACGGGGTTGATGAAGCCACTTGGGAATTAGAGTAGAGTATGCGGGAGCTGTATCCGCATTTGTTTTGTTTTTGAGATGAGTTGTAAATTTTGAGGGCGAAATTTCTTTTAGGGGTGGAGAGTTGTAACGCCCCGAAATTTATTTAATGTTAAGGTAAATGTAAATGATGAATTAGTGTGCCATAATTGACGTTTTAACATTAATTAGATTATTTGGTTGGATTTTGAAATTTTGGTTGTTTTGTTAAATTAACGAATTCGAAGGATTTCCTATTTGTTTTAAAATGATGTTTTGAGTTTTAAAACACCACAATTTGTAAAATGTTAAAAATATTCCGTTTTGCAAAACCGTGGGCGGCACATGGTTTTCGCACAGTAAAACCGCCCACCGATTTCCTCTATTTATTTCCTTCCTTCCTCTCTCTCTCCTCACTCTCCGGTTCTCTCTCTCTCTCTCTTCCTTCCTTCACCGGAGTCTCCCTCTCTCTCAAATTCTCTCTCAAAATTTTTGAAAACAAATTCAAATCCAAGCTTCGGGATAGCAAGGAGGAAGCTCGGGGACGTGATTCGGCAACCAAGGACGCGGATTGAAGCTTCGATTCGAGGTTAGATTCGAAATTTCTAAACTTTTTACAAAATTTTCAATTTTGTGTGTTTTTGAAATCTAAGTTTGTTTTAGCTTAGAAAACCGTGGATTTGTGTTAAATGAGCTTAGAACAACTAGAATCTAAGCTTAGATTGAAGAAAAACGGATTGAATTCAAGATTTTTCATTTTTCTCCTTTTTTTCTCATTTTCAGATTTTTGAGGATTTTAAGTCTAAATCTTGTTTAAATGAGCCCAAACATGTTTTAGAATGTTTTTCTATCAAGTATAATTATTTTTCATGCCTGGGAATTGAGAAAAATAGGTTGGAATCTAGATTTGGATTTTGGGGATCGAGAAACCCGTGGCTGGGATTTCTGGATCTTCCCAGTTCGGCAGGCCGAAGTTCATGTTCGGCAGGCCGGAGTGATGATCGGCAGGCCGGTGTTCTTCCGACCGGCAGGCCGAATCTGGGGAAATGTTTGGCAGGCCGAACCTTGTTTCCGGTAGGCCGAACTGTGCAGTTCGGCAGGCCGAAGCAGGGCATCCGGCAGGCCGACCGAGGCATGGAAAATTTTGTAATTTTTACCCGTTTTTACTGTTTTGAACCCAGATTTAAATCCCAACCTCATAGAATGATTTTAAAGGCACAAATGGCACACTAGGACATCATAAAGTGATTTAGTAACATAGAATGTCTCAAACTAGATATTGATTGATTTAGTTGGTATCTAGGATCGTTCGTGGTTCCGTGGAGCTAACGTATAGCGGACCGGGATTTCGGTGTGGGGCACCGGCACGAGTACTGAGGTAGGACTTCTATCCTATTTCTTTGGTAGCTTGGTTTTGAAATGATTTGGCTTTGAAAATGATTTCTATCAAAATGTTTTCAACGGTTGTTTGAAAATGGTTTTATCGGTTATATTTTAATATACCGTGATTATGAAATGAATTTCATAATGAATGTAACTGACAACACTCGGTAATTGGGTTTTGAATGATAATGATAATAAACACTAAGGCATGATGTCATATCAGAGATCGGGTCGTGTAGCGATCGACCTTGGGGGCAGGTCCCGAAACCCAGCTGGGCCACTACGGTGGTGATATCATGGTTTGCCTAGGTAAAAGTAAATTGGTGTTTTGATTTGACGAGTGGACTGTTCTGTGACAGAACGGTTCTACTCAAATTATTTATTTATTCATTTAAGTTTCCTTTGTATAACTTCAAATGATGCTATATTTCTTTGCATTAAATTATTTTTATAAAACATAGTCCTACTGAGCCTTTCGCTCACGTTTTATTGTTTTAAATTTCCCCCATCTAAGTGGTCTTCCATTTAGGTTTGGAGAAGATTCTTCGGACCGAACTCAGGAGCAATAGGAGAGTTTATTTATATTCTGTATTATTAATCAGGGCATGTAAGACTTAACTTTATTTGTACTTGGACTGTAATTGTATTTATGATATTGTCAGTACTATGTGTGTGCACAAGTTGTGGGTTGTGGAACCCATATTCGCGGTTTTTATTCAATTATTATTATTTGCTAAATAGTTATAAATTCGTTTATCAAATGTGGTGGAAAATCTCTTTATTTCTTACTTAATTGGATTCTTAAACACTTAATTTTAATTAAATTCGCTTTTAATTAATCTAAATATTCTGTCACGTCACCTCCCGTACTCCGGGGCGTGACAGAACGTCAATTACATTCTTTCTGAAATAACTGATTATATCTTTATGACTGTAAATACACAGAATGATGTTCCTTCCTTTACATGTCATTGGACATGAGCTTTAAAATCTTTGTTCCAAGCCTAGCCATCTTTTTATCCTAGCCTACAAAATTACTTCAAAGACCTGCAAAGCAATATTATATCCCTGCCTTTCCTGTTATTACCTATTGCCTCCTGACACAGTCACGTTATTGCCTCTTAGGTGTCGCTCAACCAAGGTAGCTCGTTGACACAACTCCTTTTCGCACAACACTTGTCCCTAACAGTCTAACTTCCCTAGGGCAAAAAGATCCTCTGTACGCATGTCGGATAGCCGGTTGCGGTATATAAGACCTTGAATATATATATATATATATATTATTTTTGGCCTAAATGGTACAAATTTTAATATGAGGACTATTCATAAAGTGAGAAGATGGTGCATAATCTTTTATGCGATAATGTCAGTAGTTTTCGTTCGAAATTTAGTAGAGGGACCAATCATGATATACGTTTTAAGTTTAATGAACTAATTATAAGATAAAGTTAACTATAATGACTAATTTTAGAGAGAAAAGTGCTCAGAGATTATTCATAAATTTATTCCTTTATGTAATTACTTCTATATGACTTATAATGTTGTATGATCAACTCATTTTCGAGTGCTATATATCAAACTCAAATAATTGTTAGTTGAATTGTTAGCCATATAAGTTTTGATATTATAGGCCAATGTAAATAGAAAAATTTACTCAGTAAGTATGCCTTCACCATGGTTAACTCGTCTTACCGAAGGAGAATGATATTAAGATTGACTTAATTTTACAATTCAATTCTGAATTAATGCTATGTTTAAATTCTTGAATTATATAGGTTTATGTATATCTTTTAGGATTGTTTAGAATACTTAATTATTTTTATGTTATCGTTTTGATTTTTTTCATAAATGGCTTAATGAATAATCAAGGTTTGTTGTCCTATTTTCTTTTCCTCTTAGCTATTTTTCTAATTAATTTTGACATCTAAATGAATTGTTTAATTACTCTTAATATTTAGGCCCCATTTATGCGTTTAGGTTGTTAAGTTTAAATGATGTGTTGAATATATTGTGAGGGATAATGGGATAGAAAAATAAAGATATCAGATATGGACTCTTCAATGAATGTAATTCAATTAGCAAGGATTGTTGATTCGTTGATGGATATTAGGATGCTTGGTTTCCTTTCCCTTGGATTCTTGTTCCTTATTTAACTCCTCTGTTTCTCTTCTTTGATCGATGCGTTTCTATCCTTTTAATGGTTATATTTTGTAACGCCCCGAAATTTATTTAACGTTAATGTAATGTAAATGATGAATTAGTGTGCCATAATTAATGTTCTAACATTAATTAGATTATTTGATTGGATTTTGAATTTTTTGTTGTTTTGTTAATTTGGTGAATTCAAATGATTTCTTATTGTTTTAAAATGATGTTTTGAGTTTTAAAACACAACAATTTGTAAAATGTTAAAAATACTCCGTTTTGCAAAACCGTGGGCGGCATATGGTTTTCGCACAGTAAAACCTCCTACCGATTTTCTGTATTTATTCCCTTTCTCTTCCTCTCTCTCTTCACTTCTCAACTCACTCTCTCTTTCTCCTCTCTCCCTTGATCTCTCGGCAGTCTCTCTCTCTCTCTACATCTCTCTCAAATTTTTAAACAGGCTCGGGGACGTGATTTAGCAACCGAGATCGTGGATTGAAGCTTCGATTCGAGGTTAGATTTGAGATTTCTAAACTTTTTTCAAAATTTTCAATTTTGTGCATTTTTGAAATCTAGGTTTCTTTAAGCTTAGAAAACATTGGATTTGAGTTAAATGAACTTAGAACAACTAGAATCTAAGCTTAGATTGAAGAAAAACAGATTGAATTCAAGATTTTTCATTTTTCTCCTCATTTTCTCATTTTTGGATTTTTGAGGATTTCGAGTTTAAATCTTGTTTAAATGAGTCCAAACATGTTCTAGTATGTTTTTCTATCAACTATGATTGTTTTTCATGCCTGGGATTTGAGAAAAACAGGTTAGAATCAAGATTTAAATTTTGGGGATCGAGAAACCCGTGGCTGGGATTTCTGGATTTTCCCAGTTCGGCAGGCCGGAGTGGGGATCGGCAGGCTGGTGTTCTTTCGACCGGCAGGCCGAACCTGGGGAAGTGTTCGGCCGACCAAACTTTGCTTCCGGCAGGCCGATCGAGGCATGGAAAATTTTGTGATTTTTCACCGTTTTCACTGTTTTGAACCTTGATTTAAATCCCAACCTTATAGGATGATTTTAAAGGTACAAATGGCACGCTAGGACATCATGAAATGATTTAGTAACATAGAATATCTCGAACTAGATATTGATCGACTTAGTTTGTATCTAGGATCGTTCGTGGTTCCGCAGAGCTAACGTATAGCGGACCGGGATTATGGTGTAGGGCACCAACACGAGTATTGAGGTAGGACTTCTATCCTATTTCTTTGGTAGCCTAGTTTTGAAATGATTTGGCTTGAAAAGGATTTCTATTAAAATGTTTTCAACGGTTGTTTGAAAATGAATTTATCGATTATATTTTAATATACCGTGATCTAAAATGAATTTCATAATGGATGTAATTGACAACACTCGGTAATTGGGTTTTGAATGATAATGATAATAAACACATAGGCATGATGCCATATCAGAGATCGGGTCGTGTAGCGATCGACCTTGGGGGCAGGTCCCGAAACCCAGCTGGGCCACTACGGTGGTGATATCATGGTTTGCCTAGGAAAAAGAAAAATGGTATTTCTAATTGTGCGAGCAGACTGTTCTGTGTCAGAATAGTTCTACTCAAATTATTTATTTATTTATTTATTTATTTAAGTTTTCTTTTGAGTACTCCTAACAATAAATTGTTTCTTTAAATTAAATTATTTTTATAAAACATAGTCCTACTGAGCCTTTCGCTCACGTTTTATTGTTTTAAATTTCCCCCCTCTAGGTGGCTTCCTATTTAGGTTTGGAGAGGATTTTTCGGACCGAACTCAGGAGCAATAGGAGGATTGATTTATATTTCGTATTATTTAATCAAGGCATGTAAGAGTTAACTTTATTTATACTTGGACTGTGATTGTATTTATGATATTGTTAGAACCATGTGTGTGCACAAGTTGTGGGTTGTGGAACCCATACTCGCGGTTCTTTATTAATTTTTATCACTTGCTTAATATTTATAAATTCTTTTATAAAAAAGGTGGTGGAAATCTTCTTATTTCTCACGTAATTTGATCCTTAAACCATTGGTTTTAATTAAATTCTCTTTTAACTAATCTAAATAATCCGCCACGTCATCTTCCGTACTCCGGGGCGTGACATATTTCTCCTTGATTCTCATTGTCTATAGATTTTACAATGTACGAGTATTATTAGAATGCTCACAATAATTGCACAACTCCAGAGCTCTTTGGGACCTAGACGGAGAGAGGGAATGAGGAAGCAAGGAAGGGTGTTATAATTTCAGGTAACGCTAGCATGATCCACGTGATTTGATATATGCATATTTCTATAGCCTGTTCTCTTGACAATAGGAGGAAATTTAATATGAAAAAAGAGTTTCCCCCGTCAATTAGGGAATAAGTTACCCGATTTACTTAATTTGTCAAGATGTAGGCATTACCCATATGATACTTTTCCTTTGAGTTGTGTGTGTTCGCTGTAAACCATAACCTTCTTGCTACATACCATAACACATAAAGCATTAAAAATTCACCAATTAGAAGCCTCAACTTCATTAACCTTACAAGTATCGAAAGTATTTCAATGTAAAGGGATTTTCTCTTGGAGTTAGAAATGAATTATTTCACTCAAAGTGGGAATACAATTTTAGGACAAGTAGACAAACAAACATCGATCAAAAGATAGACAAATCAATGGCTCAGAGCATTCAATCATTATTACCACAAACTAGCTTTCAGGATTTCATTAAAGTCAAATAGAAAATCACATATATGAACAAAGAGCCAAAATATTTTTTGTATTTTTTTTGTTTTTGTTTTGTTTTTTTTTTAAGAGGCAACATACAATTTAACGATGCAATAAATATAGAGTGATATTCCTTTAGACAAGCCGTCGTGTAACACTATATGTTATTACAATCAAACTACATAATTGCTTTGAAGCTACAACCAAACAAGGCTTATTGCAAAAGTTCCGTCTAACAAAAAGTTAATTCTCAAGCATATGCACCTAGCATATCACAAATAATGATAAAGCCACCAGAAAATCCAATCAAATGGACTAATAACTACAATAAATATTTAATCAAAACGAATAATTATTAAGTATTACTATTGTCTCCAATAGGTTTTAATGTCCTAAAATGTTGCATAATAACTTTGTTGTTAGTGCCATTGAAGATTTTTTCTTAGTAAACACAAATAATTTGTCATTCATCCACTATTACCTATCAAGGAGAATCTTTATTATTTTACAAAAAAATTGATTTCTATTTTCTTTTCAAAATATTTATCCTACTATGTTCATTGAATTTTCATCTAAATATTAGGCTAAAAATCAATTTATTATATAATAAGTAAAGCAAACAAAAATAGAATGTCAAACAAAAACACAAAAAAATTATAAACATATTCAAATCGTATCTATTTGGTAACTTTGTTTGGTTTAAACTTTTTTTTCCTCAACATGATCAACATTTTTTGATCTGAAGAACAACTCACTAGAATGGAATATTTGATGAAAAAATGTACATTTGAAAACCAAATCAAGACATATCTGATAGAATTTATGATATACACTAAAAAAATCTTTAAATATAAAGAAATGTCAAGATCAATATAGTCAAATATGTACATTTGGGCAAAAGATCAACGAAAAAATAAAATAAAATTAACTTATGGATAATCCCAGCTGTTAATTAGAGGAGAAGACCTTTGCTAATCATATATGGATACTAGTTGGGCTTTAGCTTATAGTGATAATTTTTCATGTTTTGGGGGAAAAATCAAGTTTTTTAGGAGGAGGGGGGCCATAATAATTTGAGTACAAAAATATATATATATATATATATATATATATAAGTGCATATATATATATATATATATAAGTGCATCTATGAAAAAGTTGAAGGGGCTTAAACCACCCACCACCACCATCCCCCCCTCCACCGGTTTTCTTCAGTTTGGTGCCTAGTCACAAACTATGTAATGGTGTTCTAAACAGTAGTTTTACCAACTGAAAAGGTCAATATGAAAGTCCAAAAGTTGTTTTTTATGCTCTCTTACTAAAAAAAATGAAATGCTTAAATATGGGAACTTTCATAGTCAAAATGCATTAATATCTATCTTACTACAAGGTTTAGAGTGTGCAAAACGAAACTCTGGAAGTCATTTCTTAGTCATAAACACAGCAAAAACTGTCTTAAACGAAACATTATGAGATCATACTCAACCAAGTCTTAAGCATAACAATGCTTATCACCACAACGAAAATCAGATGTGTCCTTAGTGTCTCATTTATACGTGCAACGTGAAGAGAATAAGAAATAATTTGCATGAATAATGAGCATGCAATATATGAGCACAGAGTATCCTGACATGATTTTCCAAAAGCACAAAAAATAAAAAAATAAAAAAAGTGAAAAGAACTAAATAAAATTAAAAGATACAAAACAGTATGACCCGACTCCTAAAAGTCAGGTGGCTTTGTCTTCCCCCTTTCTCATGGTAATCCTTCAAAGCACAGATGCCAAACCTTTATTCGTCCATCCTATGAGCATTGGATTACTGTAACGCCCTGAAATTAATTAAGTGATATTAGTGCATAAAATGGTAAATTAATGTGCCATAATAAATGTTTTGAACTTAATTTGATTATTTTTGTGGGATTTCTAAATTAATGTTATTTTTCATTATTTTAATGATTTTTAAGTACTTCTAATTATTTTAATTGTTATTTTAAATTTTGAAACAAAATGATTTATCAAATGCCAAACATATCCTGTTTTACAAAACCGTGGATTTAAGATCTAAGTTTGTTGAAGCTTAGAGAACCTTTAATCCAAGTTAGAGGAGCTTAAAACATTTAGAATCTAAGCTTTGTTTGATTTAAAACGGATTTGAATCAAGATTTTCTATTTTTCTCTATTTTTGGAATTTTTCAAAATCTTTGTGTAAATCTTATTTAAATGTGTTAAAAAGTAATCTACTACATTTTTCTATCATCTATGAGTGTTTTCTATGCCTGGGAATTGAGAATATAGGGAAGTGAGAAAACAGGTTGACATCGAGGATTGGAGCTCGGGAAGCTGAGGCTTGGGTTCTAGAAAATTCTAGAATTTCCCAGTTTGGCTGGCCGGATTCATACGTCTGGTAGGTCGAACCTGGAAAAGTTCAGCCGACCGAACCCAGATGGCTGGCAGGCCAAACTGCACAGTTCAGTAGGCCAACCTAGGGAGACCGACAGGCCGACCAGGTATAGTAAAAATTGTTATTTTTCACTCGTTTTTACTATTTTGAACCCCGATTGAGATTTTAAGGTTACAATACGATTTTATAAACACAAATGGTAGACTAGGACACCATGAAATAGTTTAGCAACGTAGGATATCTTAAGCTAGATATCGATCGACTTAGTTATTATATATTTAAGGTTGTTCGTGGTTTTGCAGAACTAATGTGTAGCGGACCAGGATTATGGTGTTGGACACCAGCATGAGTATTGAGATAGGACTTCTACCCCTCTTTCTTGGTAACCTAGTTTTAAATGATTTTAGCCTTAAAAGGATTTTCATCAAGATGTTATAAGTGATGAATTGAAAAAGGGTTTTGATGGAGGTTTTCCCAAATAGTAGATTAAGGTGATTTTTATAATGAACCACATAATGAATGTAAAATGAAAATACTTAATGAGATTTTAATAATTATAAAAAGATATATATATATATATATATATGGGCTTGACGCTATATCAGAGATCATGTCGTGTAGCATGCAACCTGTAACGCCCCGAAATTTATTTAATGTTAATGTAATATAAATGATGAATTAGTGTGCCATAATTAATGTTTTAACATTAATTTGATTACTTGGTTGGGTCTTGAAATTTTGGTGGTTTTGTTAAATTGATGAATTCAAATGATTTCCTATTGTTTTAAAACACAACAATTTGTAAAATGTTAAAAATACTCTGTTTTACAAAACCGTGGGTGGCACATGGTTTTCGCATAGTAAAACCGCCCATCGATTTTTTCTATTTATTCTCTCTCTTCCTCCTCTCTCCTCACTTTCTCAAACCTCTTCTCTCTCTCTCCCGTGGCCCTCTTCACACTCTCTCTCTCGGTTTTCTCTCAAATTCTCCTCAAATTTTTGAAATCAAATTCGAATCCAAGCTTCGGGTTAGCAAGGAGGAAGCTCGGGGACGTGATTGGGCAACCGAGAACGCGGGTTGAAGCTTCGATTCGAGGTTAGTTTTGAAATTTCTAAACTTTTTCAAAATTTTTCAATTTTGTGCATTTTTGAAGTTTAGGTTTGTTTAAGCTTAGAAAACCTTGGACTTGAGTTAAATGAACTTAGAACAACTCAAATCTAAGCTTAGATTGAAGAAAAATGGATTGAATTCAAGATTTTTCATTTTTCTCCCTATTTTCTCATTTTCAGATTTTTGAGATCTTTGAGTTTAAATCTTGTTTAAATGAGTCCAAATGTGTTCTAGTATGTTTTTCTATCAACTATGATTGTTTCTATGCCTGGGATTTGAGAAAAACATGTTAAAATCAAGATTTGTATTTTGGGGATCGAGAAACCCGTGGCTGGATTTCTGGGTTTTCCTAGTTCGGCAGGCCGGATCACGTGTTCGGCAGGCCGGAATAGGGATCGGCAGGTTGGTGTTCTTCCCTCTGGTAGGCCGAACCTGGGGAAATGACCTGCCGACTGGACCTGGCTTCCGGTAGGCCGAACTGTACAGTTCGGCCAGCCGAAGCAGGGAGTTCGGCAGGCCAGCCGAGGCATGGAAAATTTTGTGATTTTTCACCTATTTTTACTGTTTTGAACCCTGATTTAAATTTCAACCTTATAGAATGATTTTAAAGATACAAATGGCACACTAGGACATCATGAAATGGTTTAGTAACATAGAATGTCTCGAGCTAGATATTGATCGACTTAGTTTGTATCTAGGATCGTTCGTGGTTCTGCGGAGCTAACGTATAGCGGACCGGGATTACGGTGTGGGGCACCGGCACGAGTATTGAGGTAGGACTTCTACCCTTCCTTGGTAGCCTAGTTTCAAAATGATTTGGCTTTGAAAAGGATTTCTATTAAAATGTTTTCAACGGTTGTTTGAAAATGGATTTATCGGTTATATTTTTGATATACCGTGATCTGAAATGAACTTCATAATGAATGTAATTGACAACACTCGGTAATTGGGTTTTGAATGATAATGATAATAAACACATAGGCATGATGCCATATCAGAGATCGGGTCGTGTAGCGATCGACTTTAGGGGCAGATCCCGAAACCCAGCTGGGCCACTACGGTGGTGATACTATTATGGTTTGCCTAGGAAAGAAAAAAATGATATTATTGGTTATACGGGTAAACTGTTCTGGGTAAGGATGGTTTTACTCAAATTTATTTATTTATTCAAGGTTTCTTTTAAATAACTCCTGAATAATGACCTATTTCTTTAAATTAAATTATTTATAAAACGTAGTCCTATTGAGCCTTTCACTCACGTTTTATTTGTTTTAAATTTCCCCCTCTAGGTGGTTTTCCATTAGGTTTGGAGAGGAATCTTCAGACAAGACACATGAGCCGTAGAGGGACTAGTAGCTTAAATTGTATTATTTAAATCAAGGTATGTAAGATCTTAACTTTATTTGTACTTGGACTGTGATTGTATTTATGATATTGTCAGTACCATGTGTGTGCACAAGTTGTGGGTCTGTGAGACCCATACTCGCTATGTTATTCTTTTATATAAATTTTTCATGAATGGTTTTCTTTAAATTTTCATATTTTATATTTAATTCAACCCCTTAATTTTTGATTTTTAATTAAATTCTCTTCTAATTAACTTAAATAATCCGCCACGCCATCTCTCGTACTCCGGGGCGTGACACAACCTTTGGGGCAAGCCTCGAAACCTAGCTGGTGCCCGGTGGTGTTATCTATGGTTTGCCTAAAAAAGAAAAAGGTATTTTCTGGAAAAACTGTTTTCAATAAGATTTATTCAAATGAATTTATTTATTTAACTTTTTTTTAATTATTTCTTTGAAAGGAAAAATTTTACATTCAAATTATTTATCTGTTTATAGAACATAGTCCAACTGAGCCTTTTGCTCACATTTTATTTGTTTTTAAATCTTACCCCCAGGTGGAATACAGCTAAGGATTAACTAAGGGTCCACAGACCGGACTTGTGACTCGTAGAAGACCTGGGTAGGTTTTGTACAAAATAATCAAGGCATGTATTATTTTAATTTGTCTTTTTATTTGGACTATAGTTGTAATTCAAATATTGTCATACTGTGTGTGTGCACAAGTTGTGGGTCCCAACGCGTATTTTCTTTCTCTTTATTATTTTATTTTATTTTATTTTATTTGCTTAATCATTATAAATGTTTGCCTTAAAAGGGGTTTTAAATTAGCACATTTTTTATTAAATAATTAAATTCTTTAATTTGTGTTTTAATTAAATTTTCACTTAATTAACTTAGCTAGCCTGCCACGTCACTTCTCATACTTCAGGGCATAACAGAATGGTATCAGACCTCGTGGTTATGAACCTTGGGAATTATGCATACATAGTTACAATAATGAAATACCACTAACAGTCCAAATTTTGTTTTCAAAAGTGAGAGAATGGCACCTAGACATCATTCGACAGCTGACACTGACCTTGAAAGTGATGAGCACATGATGAGGGCCAGGTTTGTTGCATTCTGGCAGATGGCAACAAGGCAAAGACCAGAGGATTTCGAGGCTAGTCATTAGAACGTGTACTTTAAGGAGTTCTGACGTGCGTCTGTTCCAACCTTCGACAGGATGGAGATCCACAAGTGGCCGAATATTGGCTAGATTTGATCGTGAAACACCTGGATACTCTTGGCGTGCCAGCGGAGTATCGTGTGGAGTTTATAGCATACAAGTTCGAAGGTGGGGCTAATAGTTGGTGGAAGTAAGCAAAGCGCTTAGAGAACAACATGAACATTAGCTAGGACAGCTTCGAGGAGCTATTCTACGACCTCTACTTTCCACAAGGATATAGAGACCAGAAGGTGGCTGAATTCTACAGATTGTAGTAGGGTGATATGTCAGTCCGGGAGTATGAGGCAAAGTTTAACAAGTTGGCCAGTTAGGTCCATCTATAGTGGCATCAGATCGCAAGAAGTGTATTAAGTTCCAAGAAGGGCTTAAGGCTTCTATTCAACGACAGGTGGTTGCCCTGCGACTTAGGAATTTTGGTGAGCTTGTGTCATTAGCGATATCTGTAGAAAATGATTACACACAATATTGTGGATCGAGCCAAGACGTCAAGAGAACCATAGAGGAGTGGTAGGAGGAGCACCAGCAGTCGACCAACTCCAAAAAAAAAAAAACAAACAGGGTAACGTGTATAGTGATAGCAATAGTTCATCTAGCAGCGGGCGCAGCAACCCCTACAGTTTCTATTGCCACTGTTGCCAGTAGTCGGGACACATCAAGAGGAATTGCCCTATCAGGAGTGCTCATCTAGGACTCTAGGCTGGAGAAGGAGCCAGTCGTCACCCTTAGCCTCAGACTCTACCTCTGCCTCAGCAATTCACTTAGCTGCAGTTCCATCAGTTCTCTAACCAACAACAGCCATACCTAGCACAAGGGCACCAACCGCAGAACTTCCAATGTAATTCCCCTTAGTACCAAGCGCCGAGTATAGCTAGCTTGTAGTCACCTCCATCGTAGCAATATCGGCCGACTAACCCAGGACCTACCAATGCTAGTAGAGGAAAAGGAAAAGCTCCAGTTCAGGTTCATTCGATGACAACAGGGAGTTTGGATGCCCAGACCAACAAAGCAGTTGTCGATGGTATGATCCTAGTTTCTCAGTCACTAGCTCATGTTTTATTCGATATTGGTGCCACTCATTCTCTCATTTCAAGTTCTTTTATACATGCCTTGAGGTTAGAGATAGAAGAATTTGACGAACCCTTAGTTATAGCTTCACCCTTGGGACGGGTGTGTGTGAACTGTATATGTAAATCTTGTAAAATAAAGATTAGGGATAAGATTCTGAGGAGTGATTTGTTTGTAATCCCCATGAGTTCATATGACATAATCCTAGAGATTGACTGATTGTCCAGATATAATGCAGTTGTAGACTGTCAATTTAGGAAAGTGACCCTAGTGTTTGGCAGGGGAACGACAATCATTCACCAGGGTGTTAATGATCGAATAATGAGTGAGCGTCTTATGAAGACATGTCTCAAAGGGTGAAAGAATCTTGCTTGCTATGCCTTCCTCATGAATCTGGAAGGAGAGCCTAGCGCCTTGAAAAGAAATGCGGCAATCGCAGTGGTGAATGAATTTGAAGATGTCTTCCCCAATGAATTGCTAGGACTACCACTGTATCGGGAGATTGAGTTCAACATTGAGCTACTTCTGGGAACAGCTACAATTTCTATAGCACCTTTTCGGATGGCACCAGCAGAGACAAAAGAATTAAGAAAGCAACTTCAGGAGCTTGCTAATAAAGGATATATTCAGAATAGCACATCGCTATGGGAAGCACCAGTCTTATTTGACAAGAAACATGATGGAACCCTCAGGTTGTGCATAGATTATTGGTAGCTAAATTGGGTCACGGTCAAGAACAAGTATCCATTGCCTAGAATCGATGAATTGTTTGATCAGTTGGGAGGTTCGTGGTACTTCTCAAAGATAGATTTGCGTTTGAGATACCACCAGCTCAGGATTAAAGAAGACGACATTCCCAAAACAGCTTTCAGGACCCAATATGGACACTTTGAGTTTCTGGTGTTGTCGTTTGGATTGACAAATACTTCGGTAGCTTTCATGGATCTAATGAATAAGATATTCAAACCCTACCTGGATCAGTTAATGATCGTGTTCGTCAATGATATCTTGGTTTATTCTAAGACTTGGGAGGAGCATTAGCAACATCTTAGGATTGTTCTTCAGACTCTGCGGGAGCATCAGTTGTATGCCAAGAAAGAAAAGTACGAGTTTGGGTTGATAGAAGTTAAGTTTCTAGGACACATCATCTCCGAGCAAGGTATCTCCATGGATTCGTCTAAGGTGAAAGCCATAGTGGAATGGGAACAACCAAGGAATGTAGCAGAAATTCGTAGTCTCTTGGGACTCGTAGGATACTATAGGAAATTTGTGAAGGATTTCTTGAAGATAGCAACGCCGTTGACAAGATTGATCAGGAAGAATGTTAGGTTTGAGTGGGATGAAGAATGTGAGTTTGCTTTTCAAGAATTAAAGAATCGGTTGACCACAACTCCGGTGTTGATTATTCCAAATAGTTAAGAGCCGTATGAAGTTTACAAAGATGCTTCAGGACGTGGACTCAGGTACGTGTTGATGCAATGTGGCACTTGATGGCGTATGGATCGAGACAGCTACAACCTCATGAGCGAAACTATCCTACACATGACTTAGAGCTCGCAACTATGATTCACGCACTGAAGATCTGGAGATGTTATTTGTTCAGAGCGACCTTCCAAGTATTCTCCGACCACAAGAGCTTGAAGTATCTATTCATCCAAAGAGATCTATACTTAAGGTAGCGAAGGTGGATGGAATACATGAAGGATTATGATTTTGCGCTACAGTAACATCCCAGGAAAGGTAATGTAGTTACAGATGCACTCAGTCGAAAGTCTTCAGGGATTCTTGCTTGTTTGGCTCTTGAGGATTAGAACAGGGATGCAACAACAAGTGACTACAGGCTATAGTACTATGAAGATTATGACCAAGTTTTAGTGTATCATATGAAGACAACCCCAACTCTTGTTTAGATGGTGAAATAGAATCAATGGCGAGAGCAGCATCTGCAAGGAATATGGACGTGAATTCAGAATGGAGAGCAATTTAAAGAATGGAGGATATATGCCGATGGATCACTGTACTTCAGGGAACGCCTAGTAGTTTCAGCAATCGCATAATTGACGAAGGTCGTAATGGATGAAGCCTACAAGTCTTAGTTTACCATTCATTCAGAAAGGACGAAGATGTATCATGATCTGAAGACGCAATACTAGTGGAGAGGTATGAAGAAAAATGTCTGGGAATACATGGCCAAGTGTGCGACTTGTCTTTAGGTGAAAGCCGAGCATCAAAAGCTAGTAGGTCAACTTCAGCCACTTCCTATTCCAGGGTGGAAATGGAGCATATCATGATGGATTTCCTTACTAGTTTGTCGAGGACAGAGCAAAGGCATGATGCAATTTAGGTCGTGGTCAACAGGTTAACAAAATCAGCACATATCATTCCATTCAGATCGATAAGTTCGAGGAGAATTCTCAGGGAATTGTACCTGCAGAACATAGTAAGATTGCACAGAGTCCTATTGTCCATCACATCTGATAGAGACACCAGGTTCAATGTCAAGTACTGGAGAAGCTTTTAGGAGGCTTTGGGTGCGGATTTGAATTTCAGCACAGCATTTCATTCTTAGACTGATGGGCAATTTGAGTCGGTCATTCAGATTCTTGAAGACATGTTACATGCATAAGCGTTAGACTTCGGCGGGAACTAGAAGAAATATTTGCATTTGATAGAGTTTGCGTACAACAACAGCTATCAGGCAAGCATTGGCATGGCACCATTTGAAGGGCTGTATGGGTGACCATGTCAGTCATTGGTGTGTTAGGCAGAACGAGAAGATAGGATTATTCTTGGGCCAGGTGAGATTCGCGAAAGTAATGAGAAAGTCGCTGTAATCCGATATCGATACAAGGTAGCTTAGAGTAGACAAAAGAGTTATGCAGATAGAAGTCGTCGACCCTTGGAATTTGAGGTAGGGGACTTTGTTCTCTTGAAGGTATCACCTCGTAAAGGCATCACGTGATTCAGGGTAAGTGTTAGCTCACACCGAGGTATATTGGACCCTTTGAGATCACTCAACATGTTGGTGTAGTTGCTTATCGACTCGACCTTCCTCCTGAACTATCCCATGTTCATGATGTATTCCACGTGTCGATGCTTCAGAAGTGTCCACTAAAGCAAAACAAGATAGTCTCATTCCATGATGTGCAGATTTAGGAAGACATGACATACAAAGAGGTGCCAATCAAGATTGTCGATCGAAAAGTGATCAGCTTGTGTCGTCATGATATACTGTTAGTAATGGTCGTGTGGCAGCATCACGGGCTTGATGAAGCTGCTTGGGAATTAGAATCGAGCATGCAACAGTTGTATCCGCATTTGTTTTGTTTCTTAACCAATTTGTAAATTTCGAGGGCAAAATTTCTTTTAGGGGTGGAGAGTTGTAACGCCTCGAAATTAATTAAGTGATATTAGTATGTAAAATGGTGAATTAGTATGTCATAATAAATGTTTTAAACTTAATTTGATTATTTTGTGGGATTTTTAAATTAATATTATTTTTTTGATTATCTTAATAATTTTTAATTACTTCTAATTATTTTAATTGTTATTTTAAATTTTGAAACAAAACGATTTGTCAAATGCCAAACATATCTTGTTTTACAAAACCGTGGATGGCACACGGTTTCTCCTCATCAGTTTTACTCTCCCTCTCCCTATTTATTTCTTCCTCTCCCTCTCTTTCCCTCACTCACTCTCAGCTCATCTCTCATTCTCTCTCTCGCTCGTCCCCCTCTCCTTCTCTCTTTGCCTCTCTTTCTCTCTCATTTCCTCTCAAATTTTTGAATCAAAAAATCAAGACCAAGCTTAGGTTTAGTGGATGGAGGCTCGCGAATGTGATTGAGCAACCAAAAACACGATTTAAAGTTAAACCTTTTTTTTAGTTTCTCAATTTTCTTTGTATTTTAAGATCTAAGTTCGTTTAAGCTTAGAGAACCTTTAATCTAAGTTAGAGGAACTTAAAACATTTAGAATCTAAGCTTGGTTTGATTTAAAATGGATTTAAATCAAGATTTTATATTTTTCTCCATTTTCAAAATTTTCCAAAATCTTTGTGTAGATCTTGTCTAAATGTGTTAAAAGGTAATCTACTATGTTTTTCTACCATCTATGAGTGTTTTCTATGCCTAGCAATTGAGAAAACAGGTTGAAATCAAGGATTGGAGCTTAGAAAGCTGAGGCTCGGGTTTTGAAAAATTTCAGAATTTTTCAGTTTGGCAGGCTGGATTCATAAGTTTGGTAGGCCAGATTCATATGTCTAGCCGACCGAACCTGGAAAAGTTCAACCGACCGGACCCAGATGGCTGGTAGGCAGAACTGCACAATTCGGTAGGCCGACCTAGGAAGACCGACAGGCTGACCGGACAAAGTGAAAATTTGTTATTTTTTACTCGTTTTTACTGTTTCGAACCCCAATTGAGATTTTAAAGTTACAATATGATTTTATAAATACAAATGGCACACTAGAACACCATGAAATAGTTTAGCAATGTAGGATATCTTAAGCTAGATACTAATAGACTTAGTTATTATATATTTAAGGTTGTTCGTGGTTTCGCGGAGCTAACGTATAGCAGACCGGGATTACGATATGGCACACCAGCACGAGTATTGAGGTAGGACTTCTACCCCTCTTCCTTGGTAACCTAGTTTTAAATGATTTCGGCCTTAAAAGGATTTTCATCAAAATTTTATAAATGATGAATTGAAAAAGGGTTTTGATGGAAGTTTTCCCAAACAGTAGATTAAGGTAATTTTTATAATGAACCACATAATGAATGCAAAATGAAAATACATGGTAAGATGAGATTTTAATAATTAGAAAAAGATATATATATATATATATATACGGGCATGATGCCATATCAGAGATCGGGTCGTGTAGCGTGCGACCTTGGGGGCAAGTCCTGAAACCCAACTGGGTCACTCCTTTGGTGTTATCTACATTTGCCCAAGAAAGAAAAAGGTACTTTTTGGACGAACTGTTTTCAATAAGATTTATTCAAACGAATTTAGTTATTTAACTTTTTTTTAATTATTTCTTTGAAAGCAAAAATTTTACATTCAAATTATTTATCAATTTTCAGAACATAGTCCTACTAAGCCTTTCGCTCACATTTTATTTGTTTTTAAATCTTACCCCTAGGTGGAATATAGCTTAGGATTGACAAAGGGTCCACAAACCGGACTTGTAACCAGTAGAAGACCTAGGTAGGTTTTGTACAAAATAATCAAGGCATGTATTATTTTAATTTTTTTTATTTGGATTGTAGTTGTAATTCAAATATTGTCGATACTTTGTGTATACACAAATTGTGGGTCAGTAGGACCCAATGTGTATTTTCTCTCTCTTTATTATTTTATTTTATTTGCTTAATCATTATAAATGTTTGCCTTAGAAGGGGTTTTAAATTATCACATTTTTTCTTAAATAATTAAATTCTTTAATTTGTTTTTGAATTAAATTTTCACTTAATTAACTTAGTTAACCTGCCACGTCACCTCCCGTACTCTAGGGTGTGACAATTACATAAAAAATATTGATTACCTTATCAAGGTCATAATTTTCAAAATCTCTTCAAGATCATTGTAATTTCTTTGTGACTGAACTTCCTCCTAGACGATTGTATCTATCATGAAGGTTTGATAAGACTCGTTATCATCGTCATGTGGTTGCTTTTCGATGTTGAAAATGGTCACCTCTAGTGTCATGTTCCCAAATCATAGCTTTACAAGACCATGCCTAAAGTTAATGGGGTCTTTGACTCCATGCTAACCACAAACTCCTTATCCAAGATAAGGAAATCTACAAGATAGTAAAATTTATTAATTTACACCATAATCTTCTATTATTTCTCGTGGTTTCTTGATAATCGGTCAACCAATTGTAGCACTATATATGTAAGTTTGATCTATCCAAATCCTAGTCGCAAGTAGACAGAATTAGGCATGAGGTTGACATTCACACCTAGGTCTAGCGATGCTTGGCTAAATTTATGTGCCCTAATCTAGCAGGCAATTGGGGGACATCCAAGGTCTTTCACTACTATAAATTTCAGCTTGTGCGACTCTCATTAGACGATGATTAGTAAGAAACTGTCATTATGTCACGCGGCATTTAGTAGCATTAAATGTGCATGCATTAGACGATGATTTTCTAAAAACTGTAGTGTCACGCCCCAAAACTAGGGGGTGATGTGGCAGGTTAATTAAGTTAATCAAATCAAATTTATTAGGTTAATTAAATTAAATTTTAATTAAAATCACCCATTTAAAGAATTTAGTTGATTATGACAAAGATGATAAATTTAAAACTTCTTAAACAATTAAAATAATAAAGAAGATAGGATAAAATAAAATAAAATAATAAGAGAGAAAAATACGTGTTGGGTCCCATCGATCCACAACTTGTGCATACACATAATATCGACAATAATTAAAATTACAACCACAGTCCAATATATGAAAAGAAAAATTAAAATATTACATGCCTTGATTAGTCGATACAAATAACCTATTTTAAAACTTCTACTACGCACAAGTGCGATCCGTGTACTCCCAGTCGGTCCTAAGCTAAACTCCACCTAGAAAGGGGGGAAGTTTAGAGCAAGAAAAATGTGAGCAAAAGGCTTAGTAGGACTAGGTTTTTTTAAAAAAAAAAATTTAATTTTGAATACAAAATTTAACATTCAAGAAAATATTTAGAAAGTAGAATTAAATAAATAAATTCAATTAAATTTCTCTTACCAAAACAGTTCATTGTTCGTCCAGAAAGGATCTTATTATCTTTTCTTGGGCAAACCATAGTTATCATCACCGTAGTGGCTTAGTTGGGTTTCGGGACCTTCCCCCAAGGTCACACTCTACATGACCCGATCTCTGAGTATGGCATCATGCCCATCTATGCATCACTATTGTTATTTAAATCTCCTTTTACTAAGTGTATTCATTTACATTCATTATGCATTTCATTATGAATACTATCTCATTCAACAGTTTATGAAAACGACTGATAAATTTTTTTTCAAACATTCATTGAAAACATTTTGAAAGAAACAGTTTTGAGGCCAAACTGTTTAAAAACCTAGCTACCAAAGAATGGGGTAAAAGTCCTACCTCAATATCTGACACTGATGTTCGACACCACAGTCTCGACCCGCTATATGTTAGCTCCACAGAGCCATGAACAACCTTAAATAAAGACTAAGTTTATTAATATCTAGCTTAAGATATTCTACACTACTAAGCTATCTCATGGTGTCTTAGTGTGCCGTTTGTGTTCGTAAAATCATATTATAAAGTTAAAATCTCAATCTAGGTTTAAAACGCTGAAAACGGGTGAAAATGATCATTTTTCCTTGTGGCTAGTTGGCCTGTCAAATTCTCTGGTCTAACCTGCCAAATTACTGAGTTCGGCCCACCGACCATATGGGTCTAGCCTGCCAAACCCGCTATGAGTTCAGCCTACTAAAGATATGAATGCGACCTGTCGAACTTATGAATCCGGCCTACTGAACTTGAAGTTTGGCTTCGAAAGTTCCAGATTTTAAGTCTTGGCCTCCCTGAGCTTGAAGTCCCATTTTCAACTTGTTTTTCTCAATTCACAGGAATACAAAACATTCATAAAAGATGGAGAAACATAATAGAAACACTTTGAAACAACTTTAAATAAAATTTACATAAAATTTTTTTAAAGAAATCTAAAAATGGAGAAAAATAGAAAAGCTTAGCTTAGTTTGATTTTCGTCCAATCAAACCTAGATTCTGGATGATTTGAGTTATACTAACCTAGATTTAAGTTTTCTTAAGCTCATAAAACTCAGATTGGAACTTTCATAGAAAATTCAAAACAAAATTTCAAAGATTTTTTAGAAAAGAAACTAACCTTTTGATGAGCATTTTTGGGGAAGAATTAAGGCTTGAATCTTCATTCCTAGGCTTTGATAAAAAAGGATTGAGGTTCAGGATTGCAGGTTTTGAATCAAAAATTTGAGAGAGAGAAAGGCAGCATGGGAGGAAGGGAGAGAGAGTGAGCTGAGAGAGAGTGAGAGTGAGGAGAGAAGAGAGGAAGAGAGAATTAAATAGAGGAAATGTGGGTGGTTTTACTATGTGGAAAACATGTCTAGCACATGGTTTTCCAAGGTGGGACATATAGGGCATTTGTCAAATTGTTTTGTTTCAAAGTTTCAAAATAACAATTTAAATAATAAAAATGAAACAAATTGAAAAACACTATGATTAATTAAATTAACTTTAAATTACATTTGGGCACACTAATACACCATGTTACACATTAATCTTACTTAATAAATTTGGACGTGTTGCAACTCTCCACCCCTAAAATGAATTTCGTCTTTGAAATTACAAATCATTTTAAAAGCAAAACAAATATGGGTATGACTCTCGCATGGTCGATTCTAACTCCCATGTCAGTTCATCAACTCCGTGATGTTGCTACACAACTTTAACCAATGGCATGTCACGACGTCGTAAGTTTTTCACCTTTCGATTGATAATTTGGACCGACTCCTCCTCATATGTCGTATCTTCCTAGATCTGCACATCATGAAATGAGACTATTTTGTTTTGCTTGGGTAGACACTTCTAAAGCATCGATACATGGAATACGTTGTGAGTGTGTGAGAACTCGGGAGGAAGATCAAGCCGATAAGCTACCATACCAACGCGTTGGGTAATCTCGAATGGTCCAACGTACCTCGGTGCAAGTTTCCCACTTACATCGAAAGATGATATACCCTTGCGCGGTGATACCTTCAAGAGAATGAAATCGCCTACTTCGAATTCCAAGGGTCGACGTCCATTATCCGCATAACTTTTCTGTCTAC
This sequence comes from Artocarpus heterophyllus, assembly GCA_025403435.1. NCBI lineage: Eukaryota > Viridiplantae > Streptophyta > Magnoliopsida > Rosales > Moraceae > Artocarpus > Artocarpus heterophyllus. The sequence goes on along the minus strand of CM046342.1, from coordinate 30,498,711 downwards.
TCTAAGCAACTTTCAATTGATCACGAATTATGGTGACCTTCTCGTTGCTATCACGAATTTCATCTGGTCTGAGAATAATCTTGTCTTCTGGTTCTGCCTAACACACCAATGACTGATATGGTTGTCCATAAAGTGCTTCAAACGGTGCCATCCCGATGCTTGCTTGATAACCATTGTTGTATGTAAACTCTACCAGATGCAAACACTTCTTCCAATTCCTACCGAAGTCTGATACACATGCACATGACATATCTTCTAAGGATCTGAATGACTCACTCAGATTGCCCATCGGTCTGAGGATGAAAGGCCATGTTGAAGTTTAAGTTTGTGCCTAAGGCTTCCTGAAAGCTCCTCTAATACTTAGCATTAAATTGGGTGTCTTTATTTGAAGTGATCGATAAGGGAACTCCTTGCAACCTCACTATATTCTGCATATATAGCTCCCTGAGAATTCTCCTCGAACATGTCGACCTGAAAGAATTGAAATGCGCCAATTTCGTCATCTTGTCGACCATGACTCAAATTGCATCATGCCTTTGTTCATCCTTGGTAATCCAATAAGAAAATCCATCATGACGTGCTTCCATTTCTGCCTAGGAATGGGAAGCGGCTGAAGCTGACCTACTAGCTTTTTGTGCTCGGCCTTTACCTAGAGACAAGTTGCACACTTGGCCATGTACTCTCGGACATCCTTCTTCATGCCTCTCCACCAATATTGCCTCTTTAGATTGCAATACATCTTTGTGCTTCCCAAACGAATGGTGAACTAAGACTTGTGTGCTTTATCCATCATGGTCTTTTGTCACTTTTGCAATCACTGGGATTGCCAAATGCTCCTTGAAGTATAACGATCCATCTGCATGTATCCTTCATTCTTTAAATTAGTCCTTGTTCTAGATTCATGTCCATATTCCCTGTAGGTGCTGATCACGCCATTGATTTTGCTTCACCATCTGGATAAGAGTTGGGGTCGACTCCATATGGTATACCAAAACTCGAGCGCAATCTTCATAGTACTGTAGCCTGTACTCACTTGCCATTGCCTCTTTGTTCTAGCCCTCGAGTGTCAAACCTACGAGAATCCCTGAAGACTTCCTGCTGAGCGCATCTGCGACTACATTTGCCTTTCTTGGATTATACTATAGCGTGAAATCATAGTCTTCCATGTACTCCATCCATTTTCATTACCTCAAGTTCAGATCCCTCTAGGTGAACAAATAGTTCAAACTCTTGTTTTCTAAGAAAACCTAAAATGTAATCCCATACAGATAACACCTCTAGATCTTTAGTGCATGAATCACTGCTGTGAGTTCTAAGTCATGAGTGGGGTACTTCTACACGTGAGGTCTCAATTGTCTCGACCCATATGCCATAACGCGCTCATGTTGCATCAACACGCACCCAAGTTTGCATCCTAAGGCATCCGTGTAGACTTTATACAGTTCATCACTATTTAGGATGATCAACACCAAAGTGGTAGTCAACCGATTCTTCAATTCTTGGAAAGTGACTCACATTCTTCATCCCATTCGAATATGACATTCTTCCTGATCAACCGTGTCAATGGAGTTGTTATCTTCGAGAAATCTTTCACAAATTTCCTATAGTATCCTGTGAGCCCCAAGAAACGATGGATCTCTACTACATTCCTCTGTCGTTCCCACTCTACTATGGCTTTGATCTTAGAAAGATCCACTGAAATGCCTTGCTCGGAGATAACAAGCCCTAAAAACTTAACTTCAGTCAACCAAAATTCATACCTTTTCTTTTTGGCATACAGTTGGTGCTCCCGTAGAGTCTAAAGTACGATCCTCAAATATTCTTCATGTTCTTCCTAGGTCTTGGAGTAGATTGGGTCCTGAAGGTTGTCTTAGGGATGTCTGCTGTAACACCTGCCATTTTTATGTAACAGTTAGAGATAGATATTTATCAATGTTAAGTGTTTTAATTATGAAATAATGTTACTAACTATTTTATTTTAAGTATGATGATAAGTGACAATCACGTGGAGTTGATGTGCTCAAGGTGTTCATGTCATTTATGATGTACACAAGGTAGATATTGAATGTTTTATTTGTGATTGATGTTGTATGTAACACTTTGGCAGGCCAAAGTTTCTAATTCAGCAGGGTGAATTATTCCTTTTGGTAGCATGGCAATGGAATTCATCGGCAGGCCACATTCCACAACTTCGGTAGGCCAGATTGAGCAGTCTACAAGCCAAGCACTACTGACAAGAAATCAACAGAAACTCTCCAAAATTGTGACATTGATGATTGGATGTAAATTTTTAGATGATTGGCATGCCTTGTCCCTTTCCTTATTTTATGTGATTGAAGAATTGACTTTTTTATGTTGATTTAGAATTTGATAGGGTTTTCCATTTTGAAAGCATGAAATTAGGTAAGTAAAACAAATTAATTTGACCTTCCCTTATTTCGCTCCCTTTCCCACGTGAAAGCATCATTTTTTTTTATTTTCCTACTGCAAATGTAGAAAGCCATTTGACCTAATTTACAACATTTTCCAATTATGCATATTACCTCTCTCTCCCTAAATCGCTTTCTCCCTCTCTTTATTTTCTTAGACACTTCCTCCTTCTCTCCACATTCTTTTCTCCTCTTTTCTCCCTTATATTCTTGCAAATATTCGAATGAAATATTCAATTTTCTTTTGGGCGAATTTGAAGGAAACTTGAGAAGATTTGTTTTGAGGTAAGAAACTCGTTCTAAGTATTTCTGAAATTGTAATCACCTTGTAATTTGACCCCCATAACTCTGCCTATGAATTTCCTTTTGAATGAAGTTTTAAGATGATGTTTATGTATGTGTCGTGTCATGTTCCTTAAAATTTCACGCCATTTGAAGTTTTCTATGTTGAGATATTGAATTTTTAGTCTCTGCCACTTATAGTGAACTGGTGCTGATCGGTTATGTTGCACAAAAATATATTTTTTATTCATAAGGCAAATGAATGTTATTTTGCACAAAATTTGGCAGATATAGCATGTATATATTAAGTGTTGAACTGGAAAGTCTCATGGTGATATGATGAATATTTCATGTGTTAATGTAGTTTCATTAGTGTTAGGTTTTATGACAGTTCTATCAGTGAATTTTTGGACTTCTTGTTGTGCGATGTTTTTGTATGACTAACAGAATTTATTTGGTAATGAAACTTTTTGTGGTTCTATATTTATATGTTAATAGGTTGTCATAAAAATCTTAGGGTCTAAATAAATTTATTTTATTTGTTTGAGAATGATGATCGTGTGTAATTCACTGCCTAGTATGTTGGGGTTTATTTTTGTCTTTGACTTCTAATGCTTGTTCTAGATTGTTTTGAATTTATTTAAAGGTAATTTTCTGATATGTTATAGTTTTAGGTGTCTATTACATGCAAGATTTTTGTGAAATTATTTTGTGATATAAATACTTCACTATATGAATGTTAGTTAGGACTACTCACAGCTTTGTTGTCGCTGACAGTTTCTATGTGGTACAATGTATGACCTGTTTTAATTATTTAATGGAACTTTTATGACTAAAGGAAAATTATGGTAATGCATATATATGTTGTTTATATCCCTGCAAAGTTTCATGCCTTAATTGTGAATGAATTGGAAAAATTGGATTTTGTATACTCAAGGGTCAGGCAGATTCTTAGTATTACCGATTTTGCATGAACGTTGGTAAGATGTTAGGATGTAATTATGTTTTTGTGTTTCATGAGATGATAGTATGAGTGATATCATGTGGTATTGAATGATTTCATGAAAATGAAAGTTAATTTATTATTTGTATATAGATATATGACATGAACACACCAAGAAGTGAGCACATTGATACTGCGATGACGTCATCTAAGTAAGGTTTAGTAAGCGAGCCAACTAAGTACATTCTCACCTGCAACATGATAAAATTTATAAAAAGTTTAAAATCTATGTTCATGATAGTTTTATGATGATCTCCATGATGATTATATATGATGTTTTATTATAAAAATTTTAAGGTTTGAAAAGTTTATACATGTTTTGATGACGATGCATTTCAACGCATAAAAGTATATATATGTATATATGTATCATCTAAATAAGTGTTGCACACCTTATGTTATGTTATGTTTGTGATATCATGTTTGGTTTAGGATTTACCACCCCTTTCCGCTCATGACGGTGTGCCTATGATGATGATAATGGCGCAACACTTGGGCCCCAAAGATAAAATGAACGAAGTTTTTATATGGATAATGTGACAAAAGATATGTTCTCTATGAAACTGTGCAAAGTGCACTATTATGTTAATGATGGTTATGAATATGATGTTGCATAATGAATGTTCATAAAATGTTTTATGTTGTGAGATAGGAAAGTGCACTTACTAAACTTTTGCTTACTTAGTTGTACATCATGTTGCAAATAAAGGTAAAAAGATCATAGAATAGGTAGAGGGCAAGGACAGACGTGTGAGCTATGCACGATGGGTTGAAAATGGAAGACGTCAAGAAAGAAGTTTTAAAATTTATAAACTATGTTTTTATTTTTGTGTATGTAAATTTTCCGCACTATGTTGAATTAGGACTTGTTTTTTTAATTTGCTATTGTTTTTGCAACAGATTGGCCAACTGATAGGTATTGGTTGGACTATTGAAGTTGGCATTGGCTTGTCGATTACCCTGCATCGGTCTGCCCATCTTGGTGATTTAAAACCTCGCTTTTGCAGAGCCTCAGACAACCTGCCAGTGGTTCAAGTTTAGACTGTCGGTGATGTTTAGCCTGCCAATGTCTGGAGTTCGGCCTACTAAATTGTGAACAAAATTAAATGATGATTTTAAATTTTATTTGCATTATGGCTTCATTAAATTGGTATTGATAAACTATTTAAATGAATATAAAAGGTTTTGAAATATTGATATTTAGTTTAAAAAAATGTATGTATGGATCATAGGATATGTTTTCCAAACTATGTTTTAAATTAAAATAGTTTATCTAAAATAATGGTAACACGGGTGAATGTAACGACATCTATGACATCGGTAAGGGGGCGTTACATCATCTTCCTTAATCCTATGCTGGTGGTATCCCAAATGCAAATCTATCTCTGAGAAGTACCGCAAACCTCCCAACTAATTAAATAACTTATTGATCCCGGGAAGTGGATACTTGCTCTCCATGGTGGCTCGGTTCAGCTACCAGTAGTCTATGCACAACCTAAGGGTTCAATCATGCTTTTTAGCGAACAAAACTAGTGCACTCCATGGTGATGTGCTATTCCAAATATACCCCTTGTCAACAAGCTCTTGAAGTTGCTTTCTCTACTCTTTCATCTCTGCTGGCGCCATCCGATACGGTGCCATGAAAATCGAAGTAGCTCCCGGAAGCAACTCAATACTAAACTCAATTTCCCAATGTAGTGGTAATACAGGCAACTTGTCGGGGAAGACATCTTCGAACTCCTCAACCACTAGGATTCTTACTGATGCACTAGGCTCTTCTTCTAGGTTCATAAGGAAGGCATAGTAAGCTAAATTCTTCCGTCCTCTGAGACATGTCTTCATGAGATGCTCACTCATCATTCAATCATTACCACCCTGGTAAGTGATCGTCATTCCCCTATCAGACACTAAGGTCACTTTCATAAGTTGACAATTTATAACAGCGTTACACTTGGACAACTAGTCCATTCCTAAGATTACATCATTTGTACTCATGGGGATTACAATCAAATTACTCTTTAGAGTTTTACCCCCAATTATTATTTTACAAGATTTACATATTCAATTCACACACCCGCCCCATGGGTGAGGTAATAACAAAGGGCTCATCAAATTCTTCTATCTCTAATCCCAAGGCATGTACAAAAGAACTCAAAATGAGAGAATGGGTGGCACCAGTATCAAATAAAACATGTGCTAAAGACTGTGAAACTAAAGCCATACCGTCGACGGCTGCATTACTAGTCTAAGTGTCTGAGCTTTCCTCTACCAGCATTACTAGGTCCTAGGTTTGTCGGCCAATATTGCTACGTTGGGGGAGACTACATGGTAGCCATACTTGGCACACAATATTGTCTAGCATTGCACTGGAAATTCTACCGCTTAATCCCTTGCATGAGGTATGACAGTTGCTGAGGAGTGAACTGATGAAACAACAGCTGAGGGAGTTGCTAAGGTGGAGGTAAAGACTGAGGTTAAGGCTATCAACTGGCACCTTCTTCAAGTTGAAGTCCTAGGCAAACGTTCCTAATTAGACAGTTCCTCTTGATGTGTCCCCGCTGTTGGCAATAATGACAATGGAAGCTGTAAGGGTTGCTGCATTCGTTGCCCAATGAACTATTGCTCCTACTTTTCACATTACCCTGCTAATTCTTTCCTTGAGCTTGATGGTTGCTACCTCTCCTATTGCTCCTCTGAGGTCCTTCGGCTGTCCTTGCTCACTCTCGTAGTAGTGGGCACAACCACTTTCCACCAATAGGGCTGATGACACCAACTCACCAAAGTTTCAAAGTTGTAAAGCAACCAACCACCGTCGGATGGACCCTTTAAGTCCTTCCTGAAACTTAATGCACTTTTCACGCTTAGATGTCATAGTGGATGGAGCAAACCTAGCCAACTCATTGAACTGCGCTTCATATTCCTTGACCGATATGTCACCCTGCTCCAATCTATAAAATTTGATAGCCTTCTGATCTCTATACCCTTGTGGGAAGTAGCACTCATAGAACAACTCCTTGAACTTGTCCCAGCTAATATTCTCATTGTTTTCCAAATGTTTGGCTTGCTTCCACAAGCATTAGTGCTACCTTTGAATTTGTAAGCCACAAATTCCACACGATATTCCACTACTATGCCTAGGGTATCCAAATGTTTAACTATTGAGTCTAACCAATACTCGGTCATCTGTGGGTCTCCATTTCGGCCACAAGTAGGAATAGATACACGTCAAAATTCCTTAAAGTACGTATGCTGATGACTTGCCTCGGAAGCCTCCGGTCTTGTCCTCACTGCCATCTATCGAAAAGCAGTAAACATTGGCCCCATCATGCTTTCCTTATTTTTTGGATTCGTATCATCAGTAGTTGAATGATGCCTTGGTGCCATTCTCTCAGTTCTGAAAACAAAGTTAGATTGTCAGTGGTTTTCCGTTGTTGTACCTATATGTACACAATTTTCAAGGTTCATAACCTAGGGCTCTGACACCATTCTTTCACGACCCAAACACAGGGGTGACGTCGTGGGTTAATTAAGTTAATTAAATCAAATTTATTAGGTTAATTAAATTAAATTTTAATTAAAATCTCCCTTTAAAAATTTACTTGATTATGAAAAAGATGATAAATTTAAAACTTCTTAAACAATTAAAAATATAAAGCAAAGAGGATAAAATAAAATAAAATAAAATAATAAGAGAGAGACAAATACATGTTGGGTCCCACAACGTGTGTACACACATGATATCGACAATAATTAAAATTACAACCATAGTCTAATATACAAAATGGAAAATTAAAATATTACATACCTTGATTAGTCAATACAAAGAACCTACTCTAAATCTTCTACTGCTCATAAGTTCGGTTAGCGTACTCCCAGTTGGTCCTAAACTAAACTCCACCTAGAAGGGGGGAAGTTTAAAACAAGAAAAATATGAGCAAAAGGCTCAGTAGGACTAGGTTTTTTTAAAAAAAAATTAATTTTGAATGCAAAATTTAACATTTAGGAAAATATTTAGAAAATAGAATTAAAGAAATAAATTCAATTAAATTACTCTTACTAAAATAGTTCATTGTTCATCCAGAAAGGATCTTATTATCTTTTCGTGGACAAACCATAGTCATCACCACCGTAGTGGCCCAACTAGGCTTCGGGACCTTCCCCCAAGGTCGCACTCTACACGACCTGATCTCTAAGTATGGCATCATGCCCATCTATGCATTTCTATTGTTATTGAAATCTTCTTTTACCAAGTGTATTCATTTACATTCATTATGTAGTTCATTATGAATATTATCTCACTCAATAGTTTATGAAAACAACTAATAAATTTTTTTTCAAACATTCATTAAAAACATTTTGAAAGAAATCATTTGAGGCCAAAACTATTTAAAAACCTAGCTATCAAAGAAAGGGGTAGAAGTCCTACATCAATATTTGACACTGATGTTTGACACGGTAGTCCCGACCCGCTATACTTAGCTCTACGGAACCAGGAACAACCTTAACTAAAGACTAAGTTCATTAATATCTAGCTTAGGATATTCTACATTACTAAGCTATCTCATGGTGTCTTAGTGTGCCACTTGTGTTCGTAAAATCATACTATAAAGTTAAAATCTTAATTTGGGTTTAAAATAGTGAAAACGGGTGAAAAACAATCATCTTTTTCTATGGCCGATCGGCCTACCAAATTCCCTAGTCCAGCATGCAGTTTGGCTTACCAACCATATGGGTTTTGCTTACTGAACTCGCTATGAGTTCAGCTTGTCGAGTGCATGAATCTGGCCAAGTTTAGCTTGTCGAATTGGAAAAATCTAAAAAGTTCCAGATTTTGAGTCTCGACCTCTCTAAGCTCAAAATCTCATTTCGAACTTGTTTGCTCAATTCTCAAGCATACAAAACATTCATAAATGATAGAAAAACATGATAGAGCCCCTTTAAACAACTTTAAACAAGATTTACATAAAATTTTTTAAGAAATCCAAAGATGGAGAAAAATAGAAAAACTTCGCTTAGTTCAATTTTTGTACAAGCAAGCCTAGATTCTAGATGATTTGAGTTCTACTAACCTTGATTTAAGTTTCCTAAGCTCATAAAATTGGATTGGAACTTTAATAGAAAATTCAAACAAAATTTCAAAGATTTTTGAGAAATGAAACTCAACTTTTGATGAGCATTTTTGGGGAAGATTTAAGGCTTGAATCTTCGTTCCTAGGCTTTGATCAAATGGGATTGAGGCTCAGGATTGCAATTTTTGAATGAAAAATTCAAGACAGAGAGAGAGGAGGGAGAGAAAGGCAGTGTGGGGGAGTGGGAGAGAGAGTGAGAGAGTGAGGAGAGAAGAGAGGAGGAGAGAATTAAATAGAGGAAATGAGGGTGGTTTTACTGGGTGAAAACCATGTCCATCACATGGTTTTCCAAGGTGGGACATATTGGGCATTTAACAAATTGTTTTGTTTCAAAATTTCAAAATAACAATTTAAATAATAGGATGAAATAAATTGAAAAACACTACAATTAATTAAATTAAGTTTAAATTACATTTGGGCACACTAATACACCGTGTTATACATTAAAATTACTTAAAAAATTTTAGGGTGTTACACATAGTCTATTGCATAATTTTAGATGACGGATTTAAAGAAACCGTTATTTGATATGTTACATAATCCCGCCCGCTCTAACATTAAACCTAACTTTCTCAACACTGTCGGTGTCCCTCTCTCAATTCTTTGTCCTCCCTTTCCCTTGTTGCCTCATCTACACATACTCGTCTTCTCTAGCTTAAAGCCTGAAGTACCATCGTTAAGCCTCACAACAAACACCCCTTACTGCTGTTAAGCCCCACCGTGAACACCCCTTAAGCCCCACCACTACAACCCATCCATCGCCATCCTTTACTGCCATTGCTACAACCTGTCAGTCACCACCCTCCGTTGCCACTACGAGCATCCCTTTGTCGAGCCCAAAGGTACGTGTTTTTTTCCTTTTTATATAACAATGTTGCTCAAAACAATTTTTATTGTTAATTGTTTGAATTTTTTTTCACACCTAGTTTAATGGGAATATGAGATGAATTTGAGTTTGTAATTCACAAAAATTTTGACGAAGGTTTTCTATGGAATTGTTGTAATTGGTAATTAGATTTTTATATTTAGAATTTGTGAATGGAAACTATTAGACTTAATATATTATTCCAATGTTAATTAAACTTAGTTAGTGTGTTAGTTTTAGTTATAAGTTTTAGTTTTAATGTTATTAGTTTTTATATGTTAGTTTAAGTTTTATATGTTACTGTTAGTGTAATTATATTTTAGTTTTATATATATGTCGGTGTATATATATATGTTGGTTTTAATTATATGTTTGTTTAGTTTTAATTATATGTTAGTTTTCTTGTTATTATTAGTTTTAATTAAATGTTGGTTTTAATTATATGTTTGTTTCTATTGTAAGTGTTATTGTTTAAGAATACTTCAACATGTTGGACAAGAATTTGTTGATATGGAGGGTCAAATGACTAGCCAAGATGATGGTTATGGGCTCCAAAAGAGCGAGTCATTTAATTAGGATGCATATGAAAAAAAAAAAAAGGAGCAACTTTGATGAAGAAAACATCAAGGTTGAGATCAAAAGATATAAAAATACAAGTCCAATTCGATGAAGAAGATCAAGCTCTTAGAAAAGAAAGACACAAACTCCAAAGTTATTTTGGAGTTTTAGTTCAAAAAAATGTCCCCATAACTACTAAGGATTGGAGAGAAAAGAGCAATAAGGACAATGTGAAACATGTTTGGCAAGGTGTTGTTGCATCCTTTACCGTTCTCGACACTGTGAAGAAGGAGTTGATGACAAGCGCCAGTAAGATGGCCAAAGATTTTAGGTACAGGCTAAAGAAGGCTTTCATTGAAGGCTATAAAGATGACCCCAATGGTGTTAGGCTCCTTGTAGAAGTAGTTCAAAATTATCCTTCTGTTAGTTTGGACCAATGTAGGGACTTTGTGAGATACAAAGTTAGTGAGGAGCAAAGGGGGTTATCAAAACAAGCAAAAGAGAGAAGCGTTGAATATGATCTCAAGCACTCGATGGGTCGTTCAAGATATCCGAAAGTAGAGCGTGAATGGGTAAGTGAAATTTGTTTACTTCGTTTATATCAAACTTTGTATTAATCTTGTTTACATAACTCAAACAACCTCACCTTTTAATGCAAATAGGAATACACAACACCACTATGCCTCTTTCTCGTCACGTTATTTAGAAGTTTATCTAACAAAAGAAGGATGGAACTTTTAAAAATTCAAGATGCAGAGAGATTGGCCAAAATTTGTAAGTTACTTAATCTTTTTAACTTTTGGTATTTCAAATTTTGCATTAACTGTGGTTGATTTTAATTTGTATTAATTTCATTATTAATAGGATGAGTACGAGGAGCAAGCCTCTTAAGTAAGGGTGAACAAAAAATCAGATAATCTGACAAATTTGATCTAATTTATCCAATGAAATATGAAATAATCCAAATTCGACAAGTCCAAATAAGAATTTCCATTGATCCACCCAATCTATTTTTCATTGGGTAGGTTTAGGTTATGCTTTTCAAAATCCAAGATAACTCCAATGTGATATATATATATATATATATATAATATTTGTTATATATATTTAATCTTGTAATTTTAATATAATCTTATACTTTTAAAAAAAATTATTTTCTTAAAAAAAAATAGTAACATAGTTTACAAAGACTACCTCTCTTTGGTTCTAGACGTCTTTTTTTTTTTTTTTTTTTTTTTTACTTTTTACTTTTTATTTTCTAATGCACATTACACACTACAATATACAATTCCTTTAATGAATAAAAAATAAAAAAAGGGCTTTACCACTTTCTACTTCAATATACACACCTGACAACCCTGTTTGCATTTTGTTCATAACCCTACCTAGCTATCTAAGTGTCTATTTCTTTACTTTAAAGTCAAAAAAAGAAACCCCTTTCTCTCGTTTCATTTGATCATTGCCAACTTTTACATCCACACCAGGTAATACATTTATCATATCTTGTTTTATAAGATATATATTTTACATTAATTATTTGATAAGTTATTATATTTTATGGTAGATAATGGATCATGCATTATGGATATAGAGAATACTTGAGTAGAGATACTTGAAGTTAGAGATTGACAAGTTTGCTACATGTTGGTAGTAGTTGATGTTTATTGACTTAAAAGATATTTGTTTTCTTAGTTTTTATCATATTTTGTTTGTTAGGTATGACTTATGTATTAGAGTTTTGTTATACATCTAATATGTGACGAATTTTAGGTTTTTATTATATATTTCAGATTTTGGTAAATTGTTAGTTTAATTTTTTTTATCTTTATAATACTCAATCCAATCAACCCAATCAATCCACCTGAACTTTAATTAAATCAGTTGCTTTTAAAGTTTTAGTTTATTGGGTGGACTAAATTAAAAATCAACCCATCTGAAATTTAATTGGGTGGGTTGAAAAATCCCTAAAATGAACCCAACCTGCCCAATGTTCACCCTCACTTTCAAGGTGCATTCCAGTTACAGGGGACGAGTGATGTACTAATCGCCATATTAGGCAACCCTGAACATTCGGAGCAGGTTGTGGTCAATCTCAGTTTGTGAAGCAATTCCAATATTTTTATTCCATCCGAAGATCAAATTCCAACGCAAAAGTGATCAAACCATATTAAAAGCTAGAAATGGTAGAGGAATTTTAAAAATATAATGCAGCGGAATTTTAAAAATTTTATATCAGAATATTTTTCAAAATACAAGTTTGACACGTTATTTGCATAAATTAACTAGATCTTACTAACCTTTGAATGTTGAAGAACTCCTGCAATCCATGAAGAGAAGTAATGTTCCTAAAGAGCCTTAACTAACTGGTCTTCTTTGCTATTCTCTATCCACGATCGGAGTGAGTGTGGGCTTACACGTACAACTCTTCCTCTAGGTGACTCTCCTTCCAACCAACTGAGAGAAACCAAAGCTAGTGTTCGTGATTTGTGAACAAGAGCTCTTAGGGAATCTCAAATTCTCACCAGCAGAATACCACTTTTAATCTCTCAATTGATCTCAATAACTTATGAGACTTACTCCCTATTTATAGAGGTTGGGCCTAGGGTCAGTCCTTATCAGATTAGGTCTCAAAAATTTGAATCAGAATCAAATTCGGATCAATATATGATAAAATCCACATAAAAACGTGTGATCTTTTTCTTCGCGCATCGACAGGCCGATCTGCCTAATTGGCAGGCCAAACTTGCCCCATTGGCAGGCCGAACTTGATGATCGACATAACAAACTGTCGAAAAAAACTCAGCGAATCTTTTATTTTCCACCTGAGATTCTATAGGATAAAGTCTCAGCTTTAATTCAAATAACCCAATAGATAAGTTATCAAATTAAAACAACTTTATCTAGATAATTTCTAGAAAAATAAATGAATTCCTAATAATTCTACAACTTTATCTTGATTTAATTTATTCAAAATTCAATCAACCGATAAATAGACAAGAATTATCCGATCCCAATAATTTAACAAGTTTATCTTGAATTAATTTTATCACAAATTAATTCAACCAGTAAACAGAGATGAATTATTTGATTCTTTTGAATTTCAACCAATCTAATAAATCTAACATAAGTCACCAATTATTGAAAAAGCACGTTATATCATTACAGGATGTTGTGAGCTAGCAAAGGGAACCAAATGGACCTATATAGTTCAAGCTCCTGATAATTACAAAACCCAATATCCCAGATATACATTTCATGAAACGCCCCTTAGATCGGATGTCACAGATGTCGATACATACATACGTTCATACTTGCATAAACTCGAAACAATTAATAATATCAAACTTAAACTTACATAACCAGGATCCATTCATACGTTTTTTTTTTAAACTTAACATTGATTAGAATATCATCGTTTAATTTATTCCATAACATAATTTATTCAATTATACTTAATTTAACATAAACTTATTTATAATATAGGTTTGTCAAGTTGTATAAATCAGAACTTATAAATATATCCCATGAAAACTCTTGATCATCACCTCATTTGAAATCCATTTGTTCCCACAGTTCGGCAGGCCGAACTTGGGACTTCGGCAGGCCGGAGTTCCCTCAACCGGCAGGCCGGCAGAGGCTTTGCAATTCGGACTAAAAATTCATCCATGTTCGGCAGGTCAAAAATCATGATCAGCAGGCCAAACTTCTGGACTTTGGCAGGCCAGCCACGGAGTTCGGCAGGCCGTCTGAGACCAAGTTTCATTGGAAAAACTTAATTTAAAACATACCAACTTTACGTAAAATATAGCGGAAGATCGTAATTCATAATAAAAATGATAAAGTAACTTATAAAACTATAATATAAGAAATCTTAAAACTTAACATGCAAATATACTAAAAAAAATATATAACATATTTAAAACATAAAATCATTTTTTTTTTGGCGTGCTTCCGGTTACAATTCATCGTGCATAAGCTCACACGCCTTCCCATGTCCTCCTCCTAGTCCATGATTTTCTTACCCTTATCTGCAACATGACATAAAACATTATTAAGCTAATGCTTAGTAAGTACATATATTCTCACAATTTAAAACATTTCATAAATATCATCATCCTCATCATCATTGTCATCATATCATAAAGGTGCCTTAAGCACAATTTCATAGAACATATCTTTCATAACGTTGACCATTTTAAAACTTAATCCATTTTATCTTAAGGGCCCAAGTGTTGCACCATAAACATTATCATAGGCGCGCCGTCATGAGAGGAGAAGGGTAGCTAATCCCAAACCAAGCATGACATCATAACAGAACATTTCATAACATTGGGTGTGCAACACTTATTAGGTGATACATATATACATACTTTTCATACTTTAAATCATGCCATAATCATCATGCATATATTAAAATCATGAAAATCTTTCATAGAAATCCTTTAGGGAAAAATCATCATAAAATCGTCGTGAATATTCTTGTAAAACATATTATCAATCCATGTAAAAATATGTGTCATGTTGCAGGTGAGAATGCACTTACCTTATCGTTAGCTTACTTAACTTTAAAATTGCACTTGGTGACGATGCCGTGGTCTCTATGTGCTCGCTTCCTTGAGTGCTCATGCCATTTATCATTTAAAAGATGCAATACATTAATACACACCATGAAACATCCATTCTCATGACATTCATTCATAATATACTCATTTACATTATCACATTTTACAAACATATCTCATAATCATCATCATAATATATAAATGCTATTCATAACATGCTCCCATAAAAACCAAAACATTTCATACATTGTAAACATGAAAATCTCATTGAAAAAAAAAACGTTTTCTAATAATTTAAAACACATATACTTTAATTTAATAATTCATACAAACATCTTATTTTCATGCATAAAATCATTTCATTATCATAAAATCATTTAAATATATATATATATATAACATATAACATTTCATAAACAGTTTTCTCATAAAAATTTCATAACTTATAAATAAAACACATTCATCTCGCATACTCATACATATGCATAATATAACAACTTTTCATGAAAACGTCATATTTACCCCATTGAATAATCATTACATTTTTCATACTTTCAAAATTATACAGTAACATAATAACATATTACTGTGAGGGGTAGAAGACAGAAATATCATTTTTCATTAAGACATTGAAATGACACGAAGCTTAGAAAAACATCACATAACATATTCATAACATCATATGAAAAAACGTCGAGACAAAATACAATACCTATCGAGGAGAAGAATTTCTTTTCAAAAGCACCAAAAACCGAATTCATACCTGGAAATATCTTCTCAAAACCCCTTGAAAACAATCAACGAAACAAGACCTTTCTTAGAAAATTTTCATGGAAGAGAGAGAGAATTTTCATGAGGAAGAGGAAAGGAAGAGAATGAAAGTACATCTCAGAAATTTTTGAGAGAGAAAAAGCATGAGAGGAGAGAAAAAAAAAAAGAGGAGAGAAAAGAGGAAATTAAACAAGTCATTCCCAACTTCCCATGTTTTGCCCATTTAAAATTGGAAACCATTTAAATTAACACAAATCATGCAAGCCAAAAACCCCTTTTATTTCCTTAACTGATAAAATCCTTCCATTATTATGCCAATTAATCACAATTAAATCACCCAATTAACATAATTGTCTCAGCCATAAATTGAGAGAGATTTCTGCTGACCGTTTGTCAGCCGTATTCGGCCTGTCGGTTTTCCCCTTCAGCCTACTGGTTCCAGCAAGTTTGGCCTACCTGTGGGGGTTCTTTGGCCTGCTGTTCTTGGGCAAGAAGTTCGGCCTGCCGATATGTCATTAAATGACACGACATAAAACATTCATACATCATTGCATCATAAATAAACATATACTTAAAATTTCACATGAACACTAGAGCACAACGATCCCATGCGGTCATCACCTGTCACAAAACTTGACATAAAAAGTTAGTAACATGCACATCACAAATCATATCATATAACTAAATTTATTAATAAAATTCCTTAGCAATGTTACTAACTTAACGTGGTCCGTTACATAAAATAGGCGGATGTTACATTTCATAATTATCAACGCCAATGCTACTCCACTAAAAGTTTAGAGCTACACTCTCGAACTATATATAATTACGAAGTTCTGTCTCCATGATATATCATAGTGTATCGTATCCCCATAGGATTATCCATAATTGGCTTAAGGACAAGTTCTGTCTTACCTTCCTGATTATTTTTATCTTACGTTCCATTATCTCACCATCTAAAGACAGTATACCATTCGGTTACACCTATGTATCCAAATGGTTGAGCACTCTAGTTTTTCAATTACAAAATAACGCATAAAAGATGATATCACTACTCCTAAAGAGGAGCTATGGATTCCATATAACAGGTCTACGCTATCAAGAGTCATACCTCTAATGTACCAGCATGCATGCCACTATTAAGATGTGGGTGTCACCCTTTGGTACATCAAAAGACACAAGTCAAGACAACGGGTCCACTATTCATCTTAGGATTAAGATACAATATAAATGATTGTCTAAAGAGAATTGATTTGAGGAGACAGACTTATTAATCCAAATCAATTAACTTTATGTCTCGATCTAACACATCGTCACCTATAACAACGTGCCAATGTTTCTATTCATGGAGTCCACCTCCGATGGTTAAGACAAACCATCTCTCAATAGGGATATAGACAACAAAACATTCTTTACATGAATAAAGCGCCCAACTTTATTCCCTCGATTGCAGATCTTATGTTTTAGACTGTCACCTTAGGAATCATGTCTTTCGTATAATCTGTCCATCATATGCCCAATTCTTAAAGGTTTGGACCGACAGTCTCAAACTTTTGTTTGCTTAACATACATTCAACAAATATGAACGTAAAGAGGATAAGATTTGGTATATTAATAATGAATAAATTCTTTATTGATAAAAATGTCTTCAAAAACATATTACATTTTTACTCCTTAGGGCATACATGTCTAACAATCTCCCACTTGCACTAAGTGAGTAAATATGACAAATCTCGCATCCCCATAGCTTCCACATGCCTCTCGAAGACTCTTCCAATAAGTGTCTTCATAAATGGATCAGCTAAATTGTCCTCTGACGCTATCTTGCACACCGTGACATGCCTACCCTCAATGAAGTCCTTTATCACATGATACTTTCAATTAATATGCTTACTCTTCTTATGAAATCCTGGTTCCTTAGCATTAGCTACTGCCACACTGTCATCACAGTATAGTGATACCACCTTATCTATACCAAGACCTACCTCAAGATCCCCAAGGAATTTATGGCGCCACACTACTTCTTTCGAAGCATCACTAGCTGCCACATACTCGGCATCCATCATTGAATCCGAGTGCAATCTTGTTTGACACTTCTCCAACTGATGGCACTGCCACCCAGAGTAAACACAAAACCTAAAGTTGATTTCCTAGAATCCATACAGGATTGAAAATTCGAGTCAGTATATCCTAGAGGAGTCAAGTTCTCACTAGAATATACAAGCATATACCCTCGAGTCTTTCTTAGGCACTTGAAAATATGCTTTACTGCAACCCAATGGTTCAGTCTTGGATCAGCCTGAAATCAACTTACAATCCCAACCGCATAACAAATATCCAATCGTGTGCAAAGCATGTTATACATGAGACTACCCACTACCGAAGCTTAAGGCACTTTCTTCATGTATTCTCTTTCTTCATCAGACTTTGGAGAGTCTTTCTTAGAAAGAGTAATTCCAAACCTCGATGGTTGCCCACCTTTCTTGGAATCTTGCATTGGAAACCTCTTGAGAATTTTATCTATGTACCTGGCTTGGGACAAAGCTATCATTTTGCTCTTCCTAGCTCGAAAGATCTAGACACTAAGAACAAAATTAGCCTCACCCAAGTCCTTCATGTCAAACTGCTTGGTCAACCATAATTTGACCGATGACAATGCCCCAATGTCATTGCCAATCAGTAGAATGTCATCTATATAGAGCAGCAAAAAAACCACCTTTCCATCCTTAATGTGTTTGTAAACACATGGTTCATCCACATTTTGTGAGAACCCATAAGTCTTGATCACTTGATCAAATCTTATGTTCCAAGAATGAGAAGCCTGCTTAAGTCCATAAATTGACTTTAGTAGCTTACAAACCTTACCCTCTTGACCCTTGATATTGAACCCGTCTGGTTGTTCCATATAAATGGACTCATCAAGATAGCCATTTAGAAAAGCCATCTTGACATCCATCTGCCAAATCTTGTAATCGAGAGCAACAGCTATGGACAAGAGAATCCGGATGGACTTAAGCATGGCTACAGGCAAAAAAGTTTCCTCATAATCGATTCCTTCTTTTTGCATATAACCCTTAGCTACTTGTCTAGCCTTAAAGGTTTTGACCTTTCCATCCACTCCTCTTTTTCTCTTGTAGATCCACTTACACCCTATGGGTTTTACCCCTTTGGGAAGATCCACAAGCTCCTAGACCTAAATAGTCTCTATAGACTTCATCTCTGTGTTCATGGCCTCTGTCTAGAGTTTTGAATCAACATCCTCCATAGCCCCTACGTAAGTATAAGGATCCCTGTCATGTTCATCCAGTTCAGCCAAGAAGACCTCCCTATTGAACATATACCCCTCAGGTTAATGCCCGATCCTCCCACTATGTCGAAGCCCCTTAGGTTGTTATTCAGGTTCGTTTGGTTTTTCTACACTGATAGGAATGGTTTCATTCGGAACCTTTGAAGTGATCAGATCACTCCTTAACTCCTCAAGCACCACTTTGCTTCGAGGTTTAAAGTCGTCTATGTAACTTTCCTCAAGGAAAGTTGCATTAGTTGAAACCATGACTTTATTTTCCTTCAGGTTATAAAAATAACCCCCTTTAGTCCCTTTTGGATATCCTATAAACACACAAACTTTCAAACATACTTCCAACTTATTTGCATCCTTAAACAAGACATGAGCTGGACATCCCCATATGCGAAAATGTTTAAGGATGTCTTTCTGCCCGTCCACAACTGTGACGAGTTTTAGGGACCGATTTTGAAGGCACATTGTTCAAAAGATAACATGCAGTTTGTAGTGCATATGCTTAAAAGGATAAAGGCAACGATGAATAACTCATCATGGACCTTACCATGTCCAATAAAGTCCTATTCCTTCTCTCTGCTATGCCATTCTATTGTGGAGTGCCTAGCACAGTGAAATGGGATAAAATCCCATTCTCTAATAAGTGTCCCAAGAACTCATCAGAAAGGAATTCTCCACCTCAATCGGATAGAAGTGCCTTTATGGCTTTACCCAATTGCTTTTCCACTTCAGCTCAAAACTCCTTGAACTTGTCAAAAGGCATCAGGTACACATATCCATACCTTGAGTAATCGTCAAAAAAAGTGACAAAGTACTCATACCCTCCTTGTGTCTGGATGATCATTGGTCCACAAACATCACTATGCACAAGTTTTAGAACCCCTTTGGCCCTATTGCCCTTAGACCTGTATGGTCTTTTGGTCATTTAACCCTCCAAACAAGATTCATATTGAGGTATAGATTTCACCTTTAAGTGACTTAAAGGTCCATCCCTAACTAACCTTTGAATCCTATTCAGGTTAATATGACCAAGGCGAAAATGCCAAAGATAAGTCTTATTAGAGTGAGAAGTTTTAAGTCTTTTAGAGATATTATCATTCATCTCAGCATTAAGCAGTAAGTCCATCTTAGGTTTGATAAAATATAGATTATTTTGCATCCATCCAGAACAGATAAAGGATTTATTTTTACGAATCACCACTTTATCATTAAAAATAACCATATTGGAGTCTTTAAATAAACAAGCTACAGAAATTAAATTCCTTTTAAATTTAGGAATATAAAAACAATCTTGCAAAATTAAATTCCTATAATTATCAAAATAAAGATGGACGTCCCACTGCTTCCACTACGACCAAGGATCTATAACCCATCTGAAGCGTGAAGTCTTCATGTAGCGGACTTCTCGTTTCTTTGAACCCCTGTAAAGATACACAAACATGATTAGTTGCATCAAAATTTATGACCCAAATATCATTGGATTCCTCAACCAAACAAGTTTTTAAATACAGAAGATCACACATATTTCCTTTGGAAAGGAAGTCCTTGCAATGCTTCTTTATGTGCACGACCTTCACGCAGAAGAAGCACTTAAGCTTCTTTGGGTTCTTCTTCTTCTTCTTCTTGCTCTTGTTGTTAGCAGGAATAGAAGACTTCCCATTTTTGGCCTGTTGCTTCTTTCCATTCCCAGAGTTGGGATTGGAGCTAGAAGGAGCTACCAAATTCGCCTCTCCACCTGCAGGAGACTCCTTGATCAGCCGTTCAAACTTGTGTAACTGTTCCATTAATTTTGCTAAGGTCATATCCCGCCTATTACTCAAATTAAAAGTAGCTCTAAATAGAATAATTCCTTTGACAGAGTCTCAAAGTTCATAGTCATCTGAGTTTCAGCATCGATGTCAGCTCCATTGGTTTGAGCCTCAGCGAGGTAACCCATGACCAACATCATGTGCTCCTTTACAGATGACCCTGGCCTCTTCTTATAGTTAAGAAGTTTTCAAAGCTCCCCTTGGTGCTTTGTTATGGCTTGGCCTTCAAATATATCTTCAAGATTATCCAAGATCTGCTCTACAGTCTCATAATCTTCATGTTGAGCCTACAGCATGTTATTCATGCTGGCCATAACATAGCAGCAGGCTTGATCGTTTGCATCTTTCCAGCGATCGTACGCTTGGAATTGGTTATTAGTGGAATCTCCCATAGGCTCGGGAGGGCAAGGGGTTGTCAGCACAAGTTTCAGTTTCTCAAAGGAGAGGACGATATCCAGGTTCCGTTTTCAATCATTATAATTCTCTCTGGTTAATAGGTTTTTGTCAAGTATCAAAGATAAAGCGTTTTTAGACATTTTTAAATTACAATAAAGAATCATATACCAAACATAAGCATGTTAGACATGTATGCTCTAAGGAGTAAAAATGTAATACATTTTTGGAGACATTTTTATCAATAAAGAATTTATTCATTTATATATACCAAATATTGTCCTCTTTACGTTCATATTTGTTGAATGTATGATAAGCAAACAGTAGTCTGAGACTATCAGTCTAAACCTTAAGAGTTGGGCATATGATGGGATGATTATGCGGTAGACACGACTCTTAAGGTGATGGTCTAAAATATATGATCCGCAATCGAGGGAATAAAGTTGTGCGCTTTATTCATGTAAAGATTGCTATGTTGTCTATATCCCTTTTGGGAGATGGTTTGTCTTGGCCATCGGAGTTGGACTCCGTGAATAGAAACATTGGCGCGTTGTCATAGGTGACGATGTGTTGGATCGGGACATAAAGTGAATTGATTTGGATTAATAATTCTGTCTTGGCAAATCGATTCACTTTAGACAATCATTTGTATTGTATCTTAATCCTGAGATGAATAATGGGCCCGTTGTCTCGATTTGTGTCTTTTGATGTACCAATGGGTGACTCCCACATCTCTATAGTGGCATGCATGCCGGTACGTTGGAGGCATGACTCTTGGTAGCGTAGACTTGATATTCATAGATATGGAATCCATAGCTCCTCTTTAGGAGTAATGATATCCTCTTATATGCGTTGTCCTGTAATTGGAAAACTGGAGCGCTCAACCATTTGGATACATAGGTGTAACCGAATGGTATACTATCTTTGGATGGTAAGTTTTCTAATGGCGAGACAATGGAACGTAAGATAAAAATAATCGGGAAGGTAAGATAGAACTTGTCCTTAAGCCGATTATGGATGATCATATGGGGATGCGATACACTATGATATGTCATGGAGACTTAGCTACACGAGCTTCGTAATTCTATAAAGTTCGAGAGTGCAGCTCCAAGCTTTTAGTGGAGTAGCGTTGGAGTTGATAATTGTGAAATGTATATCTGGGATATTGGGTTTCATAATTATCATGAGCTTGAACTTTATAGGTCCATTTTGGTCCCCTTTGCTAGCTCACAAAATCCTGTAACGACACGGCGTGCTTTTCCAATAATTGGTGACTTATGTCGGATTTATCAGATTGGTTTAAAATTTATAAGAATCAAATAATTCATGTCTTTTTATCGGTTGAATTAATTATGTAAGAAATTAGTTCAAGATGAACTTGTTGAATTATGGCGTTCGGATAATTCTTGTCTGTTTATCGGTTGTTTTAATTTTGGACAATTAGAACAAGATAAACTTGTAGAATTATTGTGAATTGATTTATTTTCTTAGAGATTATCTTGATAAAGTTTGTTTTGATCAGATATCTTTTCTATTGGGCTATTTAAATCAAAACTGAGACTTTATCCTTTAGAATCTCGGGTGGAAAATAAAAGATTCGCGGAGATTTTTTCTCGGCAGTTCGGCATGCCGGATGACGTGTTCGGCCTGCCGAACTGGCCAGTTCGGCCTGCCTATCTCACAGTTCGGCATGCCGACCGCGACAGCTAAGATTACGCGTTTTTCACGCGTATCTTATCAGATATTGATCCGAACTTGATTCTGTTTCGATTTTTGAGACCTAATCTGATATGGACTGACCCCAAGGACCAATAGGTATAAAAAGGGAGTGAGTCTAATGATTTACTCAGATCAATTTGAGAGATTAAGAGTGATACTCTTCTAGTGAGCATCTTAAAACTCCCTGAGAGCTTTTGTTCACAAATCACGAACACTAGCTTTGGGTTCTCTCTATTGGTTGGAAGGAGAGTCACCGGTGGAAGAGCTGTACGTGTGAGCCCACACTCACTCCGGTTGTGGATAGAGAATAGCAAAGAAGACCAGTTGGTTGAGGCTCTTCTGGAACGTTACTTCTCTACACAGGTCGCGGAGGTTCTTCGGCATACTAAGGTTAGTAAGATCTGTTTAATTTATACATATAACATGTCAAACTTGTGTTTTGGAAATTACTCTGATGAAAAATTTAAAAAAATTCCGCTGCGCACTTTGTTTCCAACAAAGCAAACATATAATAATAATTTAGTGCGATAACACAATCATGTAAAAACATATAAATGTATTTATGTGTCAAAACCTTGAAAATATCACAACCTTATAATGATAATTCCCAAATCAGAATTCAACAAGCTCCTAGGGGAGTCATGCCAAATTCAATCAGGAACACGGATCCCCTCCTGATTAATATATGCCATCCGGGACCCATATGATCCAGCATATATTAATAATCATTTCATTGGCCATTAATTTTATTAACAAAGCTCCTAGGGGAGGTTAATAATAAAATTAATGTGAGTGTATAACCATCATTTCAATATTTTATCTATAATTTATAATCATCACTTAGGGGTGTGCAACCATAAATCATGCTAAAATACCTTATCTCTCAAAGATCCAATCTGGTACATGATAGAAATCCCTTCCTAGGGGTTGGGATCACCATGTTCTTCTAATGGACCAACGATGGAGACCGTAGGTCCTCTCTTCGAAAACCTTCTCCCACTCAATCTTTTAAAGTCAAGGTTTTATTTTAAAAAGACATGCATGAACAATTTTAATATGATTGGCACTTCCTATTCTATATGACATGTTATCAATATACATGGCAAATTATATTATAATGCAGACAAGCAAAGCAATCAAGTAAAGCTACAAGCAAAAAAATAAAAACTGTAATATTATGGTTCCACCCTAGAGAATAAAGATTACAAGAGAATAATCAAAATATTTTATCGATTCTTCATCTTTGAATCTCCAAGCTATATCCTTCTATATGTAATGCCCATCTATAAGTCTTCAATCCCATATGAATCAAATACTTCATATTTCCAGCCATATCCAAATTACTGTTTCTCAAAATTGTCCCAAAACTAAAATTAAAACTGCATTGAAAAACTGCACATTTTCTAGAAAAATTTCTAGCTCTCTGCCAGCAAGATTGGCCTGCTGGTCATGACCCATCGGCCTGTCGATCTTCACAGATCGGCCTGTTGATTCATGACAGATCGGCCTACCGTACTAGAAGTTCGGCCTGCCACCAGAGCCACCTAATTTTTGGCCCGTTGTCAGCTTGGCGAACCTTACGTCTAACCTACCGATCTGCGACCATCGGTCTGTTGAACTGGAGAGTTCGACATGCCGACCGAGCAAAAATCACCCTTTCTAGAAAATACAATTTTTAATGCAATTCATCAATTTTATTTTCAACAATTCAAAAACATAAATTTAGAGGCACAAGAAATACCTTGGAGCGTCATCATCCATCTTCTAGATCTGTCTTTTCTGAATGATTATTTAACTACAAAATTCTTACAAATTCAAAATTAAGTAAAAATTCCTAGACCAAGATGATAGTCTGCCATCTAATTACATAAAAAACTTAGATACACATTCTAACCTCTAAGGAACCATAGCTGGTATAATTAATTAATTAATTAATAATTAAATAATAATTTAATCAACCATAATTAATTAATAAACATTCACCATATAATCCATGACAACATATAAAATATATAGAAACCTAGAGTGCTAACTGTTAGACATGTATGCCTTAAGGAGTAAAAATGTAATATGTTTTTGGAGATATTTTTATCAATAAAGAATTTATTCATTTATATATACCAAATCATGTCCTCTTTATGTTCATATTTGTTGAATGTATGATAAGCAAATAGTAGTCTGAGACTGTCAGTCTAAACCTTAAGAATTGGGCATATGATGGACTGATTATGCGGAAGACACGATTCTTAAGGTGATGGTCTAAAACATATGATCCGCAATCAAAGGAGTAAAGTTGGGTGCTTTATTCTTGTGAACATTGTTATGTTGTCTATATCCCTTTTGGGAGATGGTTTGTCTTGGCCATCGGAGTTGGACTCCGTGAATAGAAACATTAGCACGTTGTCATAGGTGACGATGTGTTGGATCGGGACATAAAGTGAATTGATTTGGATTAATAATTCTGTCTTGGCAAATCAATTCACTTTAGACAGTCATTTGTATTGTATCTTAATCCTGAGATGAATAGTGGGACCCCTGTCTCGACTTGTGTCTTTTGATGTACCAATGGGTGACTCCCACATCTCTATAGTGGTATGCATGCCGGTACGTTGGAAGCATGACTCTTGATAGCATAGACTTGTTATTCATAGATACGGAATCCATAGCTCTTCTTTAGGAGTAATGATATCCTCTCATATGCGTTGTTCTGTAGTTGGAAAACTGGAGCGCTCAACCATTTGGATACATAGGTGTAACCGAATGGTATACTATCTTTGGATGGTAAGTTTTCTAATGGTGAGACAATGGAACGTAAGATAAAAATAATCGGGAAGGTAAGACAGAACTTGTCCTTAAGCCGATTATGGATGATCATATGGGGATGCGATACATTATGATATGTCATGGAGACTTAGCTACACGAGCTTCGTAATTCTATAAAGTTCGAGAGTACAGCTCCAAGCTTTTAGTGGAGTAGCGTTGGAATTGATAATTGTGAAATGTATATCTGGGATATTAGGTTTCATAATTATCATGAGCTTGAACTTTATAGGTCCATTTTGGTCCCTTTGCTAGCTCACAAAGTCCTGTAACGACACAGCGTGCTTTTCCAATAATTGGTGACTTATGTCGGATTTATCAAATTGGTTTAAAATTTGTAAGAATCAAATAATTCATGTCTGTTTATCGGTTGAATTAATTTTCTAAGAAATTAGTTCAAGATAAACTTGTTGAATTATTGCGATCAGATAATTCTTGTCTGTTTATCGGTTGTTTTAATTTTGGACAAATTAGAACAAGATAAACTTGTAGAATTATTGTGAATTGATTTATTTTCTTAGAGATTATCTTGATAAAGTTTGTTTTGATCAGATATCTTCTCTATTGGGTTATTTGAATCAAAACTGAGACTTTATCCTTTAGAATCTCAGGTGAAAAATAAAAGATTCGTGGAGATTTTTTCTCGGGAGTTTGGCCTGCCGAATGACGTGGTCAGCCTGCCGAACTGGCCTGTTCGGCCTGTCAATTAGAATGTTTGGCCTGTCGATCAGCAGGAGATAAGATTACGCATTTTCATGCAGATCTTATCAGATGCTGATCCGAACTTGATTCTGTTTCGAGTTTTTGAGACCTAATATGATACGGACTGACCCTAGGACTAATAGCTATATAAAGAGAGTGAGTCTCATGATTTACTCAGATCAATCGAGAGATTAAGAGTGATACTCTTCTAGTGAGCATCTTAAAACTCCCTGAGAGCTTTTGTTCACAAATCACGAACACTAGCTTTGGGTTCTCTCTATTGATTGGAAGGAGAGTCACCAGTGGAAGAGCTGTACGTGTGAGCCCACACTCACTCCGGTTGTGGATAGAGAATAGCAAAGAAGACCAGTTGGTTGAGGCTCTTCTGGAACGTTACTTCTCTACACAGGTTGCGGAGGTTCTTCGGCACATTGAGGTTAGTAAGATCTATCTAATTTATACATATAACATGTTAAACTTGTGTTTTGGAAAATACTCTGATGGAAAATTTAAAAAATTCTGCTGCACACTTTGTTTCCAACAATTGGTATCAGGGCCAAGGTTTTTTACATAAATTTGCAAGTTTGTGATCATGTTATATGCATAAATTTTGTGATCTTAATCTCTCCTATGCTTAAATTGAATTTTATAGAGAGATGGCACTCTAGGTTTCTATATAATATATATGTTGTCATGGATTATGTGATGAATGTTAATTAATAAATTTTGATTGATTAACTCGTTGTTTAATTATTTATTAATTAATTAATACCGGTTATGGTTCCTTAGAGGTTAGAATGTGTATCTAGGTTTTTCATGTAATTAGATGGTAGACTATCATCTCCGTCTAAGAATTGTTATTTAATTTTTAATTTGTAAGAATTTTGTAATTAAATAATTATTCAGAGAAGACGGATCGAGAAGTCGGATCTAGAAGATTGATGATGGCGCCTCCAAGTATTTCCTGAGTCTCTAATTTTATGTTTTTGAATTGTTGAAAATAAAATTGATGAATTGCATTAAAATTGTATTTTCTGGAATGAGGGTTTTTTGCTCGATCGGCATGCCGGACCTCACAGTTCGGTAGGCCGAAGTTCACAGATCGGCAGGCTGGACGTGTGGTTCGACAGGCCGACAATGGGGCAAAAATTTTGGTGCTCTGTCGTCAGGCTGAACTGAGGCCGAACCTTCGTGGATCGGCAGGCCGATGTATCAGATCGACAGGCCGATGAAGCATGACCGGCAGGCCGATCATCCAGATCGGCCTGTCGACCGAGAGCTACCAAGTATCCAAAAAAGGTACAATTTTTCTGGTGCAGTTTTAATTTTATTTTTGAGATGATTCTGAGAAATATTAAATTTGGATATGATTAGAAATATGAAGTATTTGATTCATACGGGATTAAAGACTTGAAGATGGATATAACATGAAGAAGGATATGAAGTTTGGATGCCAGGCCATAACAAAGCAGCAAGAGGCACTTCGGAAACTCTTAAACTGTAGACAGAGACCGGCGACATCTGTAAAGGAGCACATGATGTTGGTCATGGGTTACCTCGCTAAGGCTCAAACCAATGGAGCTGACATCGATGCTGAAACTCAGATGACTATGGTCTTTGAGACTCTGTCTAAGGAATTTATTCTGTTTAGAGCTACTTTTAATTTAAGCAATAGACGGGATATGACCTTGACAGAACTGATGAAACAGTTACAGTAGTTTGAACTACTGATCAGGGAGTCTCCTACTGGTGGTGAGGCCAATATGGTAGCTTCTTCTGGTTCCAATCCTAACTCTGGGAATGGAAAGAAGCAACGGGCCAAGAGTGGGAAGTCTTCTATTCTTGCTGCTACCAAGAGCAAGAAGAAGAAGAAGAAGAACCCAAAGAAGCTTAAGTGCTTCTTTTGTGGTAAGGTCGGGCATATAAAGAAGCATTGCAAGGACTTCCTTTCCAAGGGAGGTAGGTGTGATCTTCTATATTTAGAAACTTGTTTGGTTGAGGAATCCAGTGACATCTGGGTCATAGATTTCGGTGCAACTAATCATGTTTGTGTTTCTCTGCAGGGATTCAAAGAAACGAGAAGTCTACTACGTGAAGACTTAACGCTTCGGATGGGCGATGGATCCTTGGTCTCAGCAGAAGCAGTGGGAGATGTCCATCTTTACTTTGATAATTATAGGAATTTAATTTTACGAGATTGTTTTTATGTTCCTAAATTTAAAAGGAATTTAATTTTTGTATCTTCTTTACTTAAAGACTCCTACGTGGTATCTTTCAATGAAAAAGTGGTGATTTGTAAAAACAAATCTTTTATCTATTCTGGATGGATGCAAAATAATCTATATTTTATCAAATCTAAGATGGACTTATTGCTTAATGCTAAGATAAATGATAATAACTCAAAAAGACTTAAAACTTCTCACTCTAATAAGACTTATCTTTGGCATTTGCGCCTTGGCCATATTAACCTGAATAGCATTCAAAGGTTAGTAAGGGATGGACCTTTAAGTCACTCAAAAGTGGAATCTATACCTCAATGTGAATCTTGTTTGGAGGGTAAAATGACCAAAAGACCATACGGGTCTAAGGGCAATAGGGCCGAAGGGGTTCTAGAACTTGTGCATTGTGATGTTTGCGGACCGATGAACATCCGGGCATGAGGAGGGTATGAGTACTTCGTCACTTTTATTGACAATTACTCAAGATATGGGTATGTGTACCTAATGCACCACAAAAGCGAAACTTATGATAAGTTAAGGGAGTTTCAGGCTGAAGTGGAAAAGCAATTGGGTAGGCCCATAAAGGCACTTCGATCTGATCGAGGTGGGGAATACCTTTCTAATGAGTTCTTGGGACACTTGTTAGAGAATGGGATTTTGTCCCATTTGACTGCGCCGGGCACTCTGCAGCAGAATGGCGTAGCGGAGATAAGGAATAGGACTTTGTTGGACATGATTAGGTCCATGATGAGTTATTCATCATTGCCTTTATCCTTTTGGGGATATGCACTACAAACCGCATGTTATCTTTTGAATAATGTGCCTTCAAAATCGGTCCCTAAAACTCCTCACGAGTTGTGGACAAGACGGAAGACATCCTTAAACCATATTCGCATATGGAGATGTCCCGCTCATGTCCTGTTTAAGGATCCAAATAAGTTGGAAGCACGTTCGAAAGTTTACATGTTTGTAGGATATCAAAAAGGGACTAAAGGGGGTTATTTTTATAACCCAAAGGAAAATAAAGTCGTGGTTTCAACTAATGCAACTTTCCTTGAGGAGAGTTACATGGACGACTTTAAACCTCGAAGCAAAGTGGTGCTTGAGGAGTTAAGGGGTGATCCGTTCACTCCAGAGGTTCCGAACGAAACCATTCCGATCGGTGTAGAAAAACCAAACAAACCTGAACAATAACCTCAGGGGCTTCGGCGTAGTGGGAGGATCGGGTGTCAACCTAAGAGGTATATGTTCAATGGGGAGGTCTTTTTGGCTGAACCGGATGGACATGACAGGGATCCTTATACTTACGCAGAAGCTATGGAGGATGTTGATTCAAGACTCTGGACATAGGCCATGAACATAGAGATGAAGTCTATGGAGACTAATCAGGTCTAGAAGCTTGTGGATCTTCCCAAAGGGGTAAAACCCATAGGGTGTAAGTGGATCTACAAGAGGAAAAGAGGAGTGGATGGAAAGGTCGAAACTTTTAAGGCTAGACTAGTAGCTAAGGGTTATACGCAAAAAGAAGGAATCGATTATGAGAAAACCTTTTCGCCTGCAGCTATGCTTAAGTTCATCCAGATTCTCTTGTCCATAGCTACTGCTCTCGACTATGAGATTTGGCAGATGGATGTCAAGACGGCTTTTCTGAATGGCTATCTTGATGAGTCCATTTATATGGAACAACCAGACGGGTTCAAGGTCGCGGGTCAAAAGGGTAAGGTTTTTAAGCTACTAAAGTCAATTTATGGACTTAAGCAGGCATCCCGTTCTTGGAACATAAGATTTGATCAAGTGATCAAGACTTATGGGTTCTCACAAAATGTGGATGAACCATGTGTTTACAAACACATAAAGGATGGGAAGGTGGTTTTTCTACTGCTCTATGTAGATGACATTCTACTAATTGGCAATGATGTTAGGGCATTGTCATCGGTCAAATTATGGTTGACCAAGCAGTTTGACATGAAGGACTTGGGTGAGGCTAATTTTGTTCTCGGTATCCAGATCTTTCGGGATAGAAAGAACAAAATGATAGCTTTGTCACTGGCCGGCTACATAGATAAAATTCTTAGGAGGTTTGCAATGCAGGATTCCAAGAAAGGTGGGCAACCATCTAGGTCTGGAATTACTCTTTCTAAGAAAGAGTCTCCAAAGTCTTATGAAGAAAGAGAATACATGAAGAAGGTGCCTTATGCTTCGGCGGTGGGTAGTCTCATGTATGCCATGCTTTGCACACGACCGGATATTAGCTATGCGGTCGGGATTATAAGTCGATTTTAGGCGGATCTAGGACCGAACCATTGGGTTGCGGTAAAGCATATTTTCAAGTACCTGAGAAGGACTCGGGGGTATATGCTTGTGTATTCGGGTGAGGATTTAACTCCTCTAGGATACACTGATTTAGATTTTCAATCCTGTCTAGATTCTAGAAAATCAACTTCAGGGTTTGTGTTTACTCTGGGTGGCGGTGCCATCAGTTGGAGAAGTGCAAAGCAAGATTGCACTTCGGATTCAACAATGGAGGCCGAGTATGTGGCGGCTAGTGATGCTTCGAAAGAAGCAGTGTGGCTCCGCAAGTTCCTTGGGGATCTTGAGGTCATTCCTAGAATGGATAAAGCGGTATCACTGTACTGTGATAACAATACGGTGGTAGCTAATGCTAAGGAACCAAGATTTCACAAGAAGAGTAAGCATATTGATAGGAAGTATCATGTGATAAAGGACTTCATTGAGGGCGGGCATGTCATAGTGTGCAAGATCACGTCAGAGGACAATTTAGCTGATCCATTTACAAAGACACTTACTGGGAGAGTCTTCGAGAGACATGTGGAAGCTATGGGGATGCAAAATTTGCTGTATTTACTCACTTAGTGCAAGTGGGAGTTTGTTAGACATGTATGCCCTATGGAGTAAAAATGTAATATTTTTTTGGAGACATTTTTATCAATAAAGAATTTATTCATTTATATATACCAAATCATGTCCTCTTTACGTTCATATTTGTTGAATGTATGATAAGCAAACAGTAGTCTGAGACTATCAGTCTAAACCTTAAGAATTGGGCATATGATGGACTCATTATGCGGAAGACACGATTCTTAAGGTGATGGTCTAAAACATATGATCCACAATCAAGGGAATAAAGTTGGGTGCTTTATTCATGTGAAGATTGTTATGTTGTCTATATCCCTTTCGGGAGATGGTTTGTCTTGGCCATCGGAGTTGGACTCCGTAAATAGAAACATTGGCACGTTGTCATAGGTGACGATGTGTTGGATCGAGACATAAAGTGAATTGATTTGGATTAATGATTTTGTCTTTGCAAAAGGATTCACTTTAGACAGTCATTTGTATTGTATCTTAATCCTGAGATGAATAGTGGGCCTATTGTCTCGACTTGCATCTTTTGATGTACCAATGGGTGACTCCCACATCTTTATAGTGGTATGCTTGCCGGTACGTTGGAGGCATGACTCTTGATAGCGTAGACTTGTCATTCATAGATATGGAATCCATAGCTCTTCTTTAGGAGTAATGATATCCTCTTATATGCGTTGTCCTATAATTGGAAAACTGGAGCGCTCAACCATTTGGATACATAGGTGTAACCGAATGGTATACTATCTTTGGATGGTAAGTTTTCTAATGGTGAGACAATGGAATGTAAGATAAAAATAGTTGGGAAGGTAAGACAAAACTTGTCCTTAAGCCGATTATGGATGATCATATGGGGATGCGATACATTATGATATGTCGTGGAGACTTAGCTACACGAGCTTTATAATTTTATAAAGTTCGAGAGTGCAGCTCCAAGCTTTTAGTGGAGTAGCGTTGGAGTTGATAATTGTGAAATGTATATCTGGGATATTAGGTTTCATAATTATCATGAGCTTGAACTTTATAGGTCCATTTTGGTCCCCTTTGCTAGCTCACAAAGTCCTATAACGACACGGCGTGCTTTTCCAATAATTGGTGACTTATGTCGGATTTATCAGATTGGTTTAAAATTTGTAAGAATCAAATAATTCATGTCTGTTTATCGGTTGAATTAATTTTGTAAGAAATTAGTTCAAGATAAACTTGTTGAATTATTGCAATCAAATAATTCTTGTCTGTTTATCGGTTGTTTTAATTTTGGATAAGTTAGAACAAGATAAACTTGTAGAATTATTGTGAATTGATTTATTTTCTTAGAGATTATCTTGATAAAGTTTGTTTTGATCAGATATCTTCTTTATTGGGTTATTTGAATCAAAATTGAGACTTTATCCTTTAGAATCTAGGGTGGAAAATAAATGATTCGCGAAGATTTTTTCTCGGGACTTCGGCCTACCGATCAGCAGGAGATAAGAGTACGCGTTTTCACGCGGATCTTATCAGATACTGATCTGAACTTGATTCTGTTTCGAGTTTTTGAGACCTAATCTGATGCGGACTGACCCCAGGACCAATAGCTATATAAAGGGAGTGAGTCTCATGATTTACTCAGATCAATCGAGAGATTAAGAGTGATACTCTTCTAGTGAGCAACTTAAAACTCCCTGAGAGCTTGTGTTCACAAATCACGGACACTAGCTTTGGGTTCTCTCTATTGATTGGAAGGAGAGTCACCGGTGGAAGAGCTGTACGTGTGAGCCTACACTCACTTCGGTTGTGGATAGAGAATAGCAAAGAAGACCAGTTGGTTGAGGCTCTTCTGGAACGTTACTTCTCTACACTTGTTCTGGAGGTTCTTCGGCACATTGAGGTTAGTAAGATCTGTCTAATTTATACATATAACATGTCAAACTTGTGTTTTGGAAAATACTCAAATGGAAAATTTAAAAAATTCTGCTGCGCACTTTGTTTCCAACACTAACTCTCTATAAAATTAATTTCAAGCATAGGAGAGATTAAGATTACAAAATTTATATATATAGCATGATCACAAACTTGTAAATTTACGAAAAACCATGACTCTGATACCAATTGTTAAAAAAATAGTAGTTTTAAAAATTTTATATCAGAGTATTTTTTAAAATACAAGTTTGGCATGCTATATGCATAAATTAACTAGATCTTACTAACCTTTGAAAGCTGAAGAACTCCGGTAATCTATGAAGAGAAGTAACGTTCTAGAAGAGCCTTAACCAACTGGTCTTCTTTGCTATTCTCTATCCACGATTGTAGTGAGTGTGGGCTCACACGTACAGCTCTTCCTCCTGGTGACTCTTTTTCCAACCAATTGAGAGAATCCAAAGCTAGTGTTCATGATTTGTGAACAAGAGCTCTCAGGGAGTTCTAGATTCTCACCAGCAGAATATCACTCTTAATCTCTCAATTGATCTCAATAACTTATGGGACTTACTCCCTATTTATAGAGGTTGGGTCTAGGGTCAGTCCTTATCAAATTAGGTCTCAAAAATTTGAATCAAAATTAAATTCGGATCAATATCTAATAAAATCCGCATAAAAAAGGCATGATCTTTTTCTTCTCGCATCGGCAGGCCGATCTGCCTAATTGGTCAGCTGAACTTGCCCCATCGGTAGGCCAAACTTGATGATCGGCATGCCAAACAGTCGAAAAAAATCCCAACAAATCTTTTGTTTTAATTCAAATAATCCAATGGAGAAGTTATCTAGTTAAAACAACTTTATCTAGATAATCTCTAGAAAAATAAATGAATTCCTAATAATTCTATAAGTTTATCTTAATTTCATTTATTCAAAATTAAATCAACCGATAAATAGAGAAGAATTATCCGATCCCAATAATTCAACAAGTTTATCTTGAATTAATTTTATCACAAAATTAATTCAACCGATAAACAGACATGAAT